>CM034147.1:9330163-9930163 GCA_019776745.2 Taxus chinensis
GGACGGGCATGTGCAGTGGGTGCTTATTAATGCATCGTCATGGTGATGAGTACCACTAACCTCCTCTCCTAACACTTTCTCTTTGCGTATATCGCCCCAAAAAAATTGCTATTGGTGCAGATCGCCCAAAAACGCAACTTGGCATGAGAATTTCCAAAAAATCACACTTGTGTGCATAATATTTTTCCAAAACCTTTCTCGCTCTTCTCAACATTAAGACAAATTTTATAATCCTTTCACTCGTTTACATCATGTTGCACACTGTCCTTTAACACACTTTTACAAATACTTAGCACATTCTTTCTTTGATTTATCATATACATAATTTTGATACATTCTTTCTATTCTTTTACACAAAGTTCGTCCTTACAAGATTCAGCACTACAAGATCAGTGACACTGTAAAACACATACCGTCACCATTGGGTCCTTTCATTTCTAGTCTTCCACACTCACTTTGCGTCTTTCCCACTCTTTCACTTGTCCAAGTCTGCACCTATTTGCTGTCATGCCTAACAGATCATATGTATGCACTCTCTTATCTAATTTTAATTTATTATTTTCACTCAACAACATAAAGTTGGGTTAAATGGAGACAAAACCATCACACACTTTTGGGTACATTTCTATTCTAAAGCATATTACCTTTATATGATTCATAAGCAAGAAAACAGTGGGTGACAACCTACCTTGGCCTCTTTTTCTTTGTCTCTGTTTCTTTTGGTTTTGGGTCTTACAACCCTACAATCCGTGCATATTTTTCCATTTTTAATATGTGAGGGTTTAGACACCATTGGGTTTGGGTGGACTCATAGCCAAGACAGAATCGCCTAGGCGCTCTTGTCCCCTCTGGGTGCCCCTGACCCTTTTTTACCTTACTCGCTCCTTTTGGGTTTATTTTATCTTTTGGGCATATTTTTCATTTATGGGTTGGTCTTCTAGTCGTCAATTGCAAAAATTAAATAAGGTAATCATAGTAAATCATAGGTAGGTGGTGTTAAAAAAATCACGGGACCAAACCCTAAGCATTACGATCCCTATCACCAAACAACCGAAATTTTTTGCATTCAAAGGTACCCTAACGCACTCCAAAAACATCCATCTAGCTGCATTCAGGGACTTGCATGCTCCACACATCATCATAGGAAGGGGAAGTGCATCTAATTCCATATACACTTCTACTTCTCTTTCTAATGCATTACTACATTCTAGCTACCCCATTATCAAGTGGCACTTGCACAAGGGAATCTAGGGTACAGTTTTCACACACACTCACAAGACTACCTAGATCTGAGATGTATTCAATGATCGTTTGTAAGTTCCACTCTCATGGGGGATGCAAGGGCCAGTCCACTCCCCAATTTCGAACTTTTTCCTTTTTAGGTTTGATCACTTTGGGGCTTATGCATGTGAATGTATCTTTTTGTAGGTTATAGGGTAACCTTTGACAATCGTAGTTGCGAATATCAGGCATCAACCCAGAAGAACTTGACACGAACCCTTAATACACAACAAAAATCAACTTTAGAGTTTACATAGTCAGGGGCACCTAAATCTAGTCACCAACACCTAATGCCGATTCTTTTTGCGCTGGGTGGCCCGTTTTCTCTAGGCCGCAAATTTACAAAGAGTAATTATGATGTGTGGGTTTGGCCGCATACACATTACGTCTCCCTACCCAGATGTGGTTCCAAAGTGGCATAGAATCACTAACTCTGTTTTATCCTCATCGCTGGTTTTGGGTGTCAGACTTTATATCTAGTTTGCGTGTGTCATTTACTATATTGACGTTATACATCAATTAGCTCTATAATATACTTTAGCTGATTAAATTAAATTATCAACAACGCCTTGTTGTTCATATGGTGAATGAGTTTACTGGAATCCTTTGTGTTTCTTTCAAGGTAAGGCGTCGTACCTGCCTTTAACAAACATTAGATCTCAATAGTCCGGTTTTATTCCCAAGCTTTGGGTCCTCAATCTTATTTCTTAATCCCTTAGCTATATCGCTCAGTATGAATCAAGTCTCAACATTGGTGTCCATATTGACCAATAATGTGTTGTCCAAGCTGTAGTTAAGGATGGGTTTGCTTGTCGATTTTTCTGATATATCATTCCTTGCAAGTTCTTGAATTTTTCAACCCATTGTATTAAAACGTGTATCTAACCAAGAATCACCATTGGTTCAGTTTTAAATGTGAACATTCCCCATGGTCCAGATCACATGTTTAATGGTTATGTGTTTTTGGACCAAGGATTTTGACTGTGTTGACCTATGAAACCTTGTCTCGTAGATCCAAAGATTTCAATCATTTGTCCTATGTGATCAATGATGTGTTTTTTAATCACAATCATAATGTCCTTGGCCGAGACCCGGTCCCCATTTACAAGACCTTTTGTTTATTCACCTTTATTATTAGCGCGAATGTTTTAGTCTTGGAAAGTAACTGAGTGGGATGAAACTTCGCCACATTCCTGGCAAACTGTAAACCAAAAAAGACAAGAAAACCATTGAGCACTTTTAAATAATAACTAAATGTTGGTAATTAAAACCAAACAAACCCAAAAGTTGAGAAGTGTCGCCCATTCAACTCGAAAGATTCGAGGTTGGCCTTACCAGTGGAAACCAAAAAGTATGAGGTGACCTTAACGCGTGCTTGGTGGAGATTTTTATATTCTTTTATTATTTTATAAAGAGTAAGGGGTTCATTATAACTTCACAAAAAAGTAACATTTGTCCTGAAACTAAAACTTGTTTTTTTAAGACCAAATTAAATACCAAAGGGGGGGGCTAATTTTCACATGTGTTTTTTACGATAGTTTTATTTGGGTATCCCTCATGAAAATGATCAACAAGAACAATTTCAATAATGTGAAAATAAGTGAGGAAGTGTATAAACCGACAATGTCAATGTGAGGTTTTTATATTATAATTTTCGCTCTCCTTTTTTTTCTGTTATTCATTGTGTTCATTGTTGGTTTAACATCACCATTTTCGCCAGAAATAAGCTTTGCAGTCAAAAATCTCGGAGGGTCCTTCATGTTTTTTAAAGAAAGTAGGGCCGTGTTGTGCATACAGTGTTTGTGTGTGGATAGTCTTTCTCTTTTGTTGTATCGTTCCTTGCTCAACTTGCTTCTTTTGATTTTGAACTCTTGTGAAGACAACATAAGAGGAAATTTTATGTTTTCCAACAGCAACCATGACAATCTCCACCAGCTAATTTGATTCCAATACGCAACATGGGAGTCATCATCTCTTTTGCAACCTCAATTAATGAAAAAGGTAATGGTGATATCATCTACCTCTTACTTCAAAGAGGCATCAATAGGAGTAAAAACATTTAGATCTGCAAGTGCCCACACGTGGTTGAGTTTGACAAGTGGTTACAATTTGTTTTGGATGGTTTCAATTTCTTCTTGGATATCACCGTGTAGAAGCAACGGTACATTTTGAAATACTTTCTTCTTTAGGCAATGATGTCATTTTCGTCATTCTCAACCAGAGGGTCTATAGTCCTTTGATTTGAGGTTTGACCCTTATGTTTTTTCCATGATCCAATTTAGAATTTTTAGTCAAAGTAAGTAAACTAAAACTAAGATAGAAAAGAATCTTGCTACATGCATTGAGACGATTGTTTTGGTGCATGTAGGGACAATGTTTTGTGCTGGTGTTGTAATCCACGCAACCAGGCAGCTGGCATATGTCCTAGACGACAACCGTGGCAAGTGCAAAATGACGGATTAAATTGTCCCTCACCACTTCGGCTTTTAAATTGGGGTTAATGCTCGGAGGGCTACCGAAGAGCACACATTCCTATGTACCTTAAAAAGGGTACCCAATGAATACTGAGTATTTGGCTTGTAATGAGTTGTGTAAAGGGGGACCGAGTAGATCCTGAAAACCCTGGCAATTGCCCATGGGTATCAGAGCGGGTCTGGTTTTTTGGATTCTACAATAATTAATTTTTGAGTAGCGGTGGAAAACAATTAATCCATTACAGGCTCACTATAATTAAGAATGCTGGAAGATTCAATAGTGTTGCCGCAAATGATGTTATTCATGGAACGTAAAGAACTTAGGGTATTCATAACTCTAGGTTGCTGACATTCAGGGTTCATAGTAACTCGGTAAAATGCATTAAAGTGACTTATGAGTTGAGGAAAAATCCCAATTTTGATGAATTAAAAGAGGTGTTTACAAGTGTTAGCAGCTGTTTTTAGTCAAGCTTATATCATTTGTTGAATTTAATGGCCAATGATTGGGCATCATTTAATCTTTCATTGTGAGCTTCTCAGCATAAAAACTTAAGAGATGAAAATTGAACAAAAAACCTTTTGGAAATTGTGTTTTACACGTGTGGGTGCTTGAGTAATCCTATGAATAAGATCTGGCCACAAAACTCGTTCATATTTGCATGTGGCTTCTTTCTTCTATTTAATAACTTATTTATACGAAGAAACATGACAATTTGTAATGGCCCCTTTTCTAGGCAAGGTCTAAGGGTCAAGTCAATTAGTCCAAGGCAGTCATACCCAGATGTGGATGCTGGGGGCTATAGAAGCGACCCGGGGGAAAAAACTAGCCTGTTTTGTGGCGGGGGGGTCACTTTTGGACCATGCGACTTCAAGGGAAAAATTACCTTTAGTTACTTTCATTTTATTGGCCCCTCCATGGAATGAAAATGTGCCCTGGGGGTTATTAATCTCATTTGACCAAGGAGAAGGATATAAGGGTGGGAGAGTAAGGAAAGGTCACCTTTGTATATACATTTTAATTGACCACCTTCTTGTGTGCTGCTGTTGGGCACATCTATAGCTTGTGAGTCAAATTCCACTGGACCCTACCCCCGAGCTAGCAGTGGTGCGAGGAACCTCAGCCTACTAGCAAGGGCATTTCTTTCTTTGTAGTGAGAGATCTACCCGATTCTGTTTCATTTTTGTGAGCCATTGGCAGGGTTGGTGTCACAGAGACTTAAGCAAAGGTTCCGCGAAAAGGATTGCGTGGGTTGTGGGGCATTTGGAAGATAACCAGAGGTGGCCCAAATCAATCATTATACCTTTTGGGCTATTCGTTGCACACTTGTAAAGGCACCTCCATAATTTTCTGACCCCTTTGCAAAAGCGTGGCGACTTACAAACAGCCTTTACTTGGAGTTTTTCCATTTTTGGGGGAGTGTGGGGAAGATAATCAGAGGGGCTATAGAGCAATTCCATCATATTTTTATTAAGCTAGGCGTGCCAGCACGGTGAATTACCTCCATCTTTTCTGACCCCTTTCCCAAGCTTGGTGACTTACCACAGCCTGTACGGGGCAGGGTTTTCCAATTTTGGGGGCCATTTGGGAAGGTATTAATTAGAGAGGTCCAAAATCATGATTCACTTTCATCCCGTTGGGGCTGGCGTGGCAACACGTTGAGCGCCTCCATCAATTTTTTTGACCCTTTCTTTCCCAAGAATGGCGAGGCCAGCCTGTACAATGTAGGGTTTTCGAGCTGTCTAGGCTCGCTGTGATTTCCTGGCAGCTTTTAATCTCTTTAATATGCCAAGAATAGTTTCCAGATGTCCTTTATAATAATATCAAGGAAGCCCCTATTTATTACTTCAAGAATTTGGGAAATATTTAGTTTCTTTATTCGTTTCCTTACTGTATAAAAAAGCAATATTTGATGTGGCTTGCAAGTTTGCAGAGTGTTTTGCGTTGTAATGGTATCCCATTATGTATATTACAAACAACAATAGTCAAGATTTAAATCTCCTCTTAAATTTGTCCCATTTAGCCCTAATTGGCCAGGAAGGGTTTGACATATAATCAAACCACTCAGTTGGGCAGCTTTTCGTGTTTTCCATGATATCTTATCACCAATCCGCATTGCGCATGTTGAGTTGTGGATCCAATTATTCATTTTAGCATCAATGGAACTTGAAGGAAATCAATCAATAACGAACACTGTAGGAAGACTAGTAATCGGTCAGGGAAAACCGACTCAGGCAAGGGCAAGTAGACTAACCGGCGATGGTTACCGTGCCGGGATTTTTAATTAACTCACTCTCCGGGAATTGATCTATTTTTAGCATAAATATATCTAAATTGATTGTATTTACAGGGTAAGTGCCCTAATTCTATAAATTACTATATAAGCCACAAAATCTAGGGTTTGAAAGTAATATTAACAAGAATTAGAAAATGAACTAAAAAGTTTGGGAGAGAGAAGTCGTGAGGTAGAGAAAAAGCTTGAAGGAAGATGTAAATCTTCATTGTATATCTTGCCAAAGCTTTAGGATAAGAGATTGGCTTGTTTCTTGGTGGATATAGCCCCACACTGGGGAACCACTTAAATTTGGTATTGATGTCTCTTATTTTATAGATACTTTTTGGTGAATATATCCACTTTTATTTTGGCATGCATGCTTCGATCTGATATATTGTCTATACAACTAGTTTGCTAACCCCAACAACTGGTATCAAGCTTGCTTAAGGGTTGTGGTTGACAGATTTTTACTCATAGGGTTTTTTTATTTGATGGGGAGCTACAATAGTGGAAAATAATAAATAACAGGTAGAGAAGTTGACGGGCTGAACTTATCAATAGGAAGAATGCAGATTGAGGATTATCCTTTATCAAAGAGATTGTACTTACCGTTACTTAAAGTCTAAACATATGAACGAGGACTGCTTAGAATGGAATATTCTTGACAGAAACTATTTGGTATATATAAGAGGTGAGCTTAGCAGCATCCATGGCTTATAAGATTACATACATTTGTTGTTATCCCAAATTCCCTCCCCCATGGGGCAAATTTGGTCAAGACAACCCGGCACATGGAAATAGGAAGGGAACGATCGACCTACAACGTCGCCTTCCAAAACTATGCAAAGAAAGGCAGTGGGGGTTGGGCCTCGAGTCAAAGCCAAGTGGGAATCGAAGGAAAAAGGTGAGAATGTTCCCTTTTGTCACAAAGGTGAACGAAGTGCTGAGCTGGCACATCAAAACGTATGCGGGGCCCGAACCTTCAAGGAAAATGAATTTTTGACTTTTTGTCAAAAATGTAAATGAAAAAAGAGCCCCTGCTCTACCGCCCCAATGGATGACATGTTCAGTGGAGGTTGGGGGAAATGTAAAAATTGTCCGATCCAATTTTTTAGTAAAAAACGTAAGGAATACCAGAAGCCATTATCTTTTGCTACAGAGCTCCATTTTGACACTCTTGTACCAATGGACAGATTGAAGATTCTCGTCACATGGAGTCTTCAATTTAATATTGGGTAGATATTTGTGGGAAAAATTGCAAGCGCATTTGGGCATGGAAAAGAAAACACCAATTTTGGATATATATTGTAACAGAGGCATATTTTTCAAGAAGTTAGTTAGTTGTTTGTTCATTCTCTTTCTCTGCCTTCCCCTATTATTTTCTCCCAGGGTGAAAATGGGATCTGAAACCTCTTCACGGCTTTTGTAATGGCATGTGTTCTTACCTCTTTTTCCTGCTAACACGACGTACTATGTGACCTTTTGGAGTGATAAATTCTATTCTGTTGCATCTGTCCATCCTTTGCGTATTTTAAATTGTCTCTCCTCACCTCATCGTCGTTGTAGGGTATACGTGCTATTCAGAAGGTTTGTGCAGGTCATGGGATTGTGTTTTAATAATTGGGTGTTGCAAGTGGTGTGCTATGGGAAATCTATCTCTTGCGTGGTGCATTTTTTTCCGATATCGCAAGTGCGGCGCACGCTATCTCACTTCAAACGGCTAAGATTTTATGACCAGCACTTCTCCCTTTGCGTGGTGCTATCCCTCTGTAGTTAGGATTTCCCTCTTTATTCTCTCTCTCTCTCTCTCTCAATCTGCTCTCATCGTCTCTCCTCTCTCTCTCTCTCTCTCTCTCTGTCTTCCAGTGATTGGAAGAGGAGAGTAGATAGTCCCATTTCCTTCCTTAGTGAGTTTTAGCATTATGATTAGGAAGACTTGATTTTCTCCAAGGGCCATCTCCTGTCCACAAGTCCCATACTTGAAGATGGTCCCATATTCTGCAAATCACACCAAATGACTCGGCCCTCTAGTAAGCCAGATCGAGAACCATTGGGGGTGTTGTGATTTCACATTAACATTTTGGCACTCCCGGTGGAATAGGTCTGAAGCAGCTTACCACTTCACTTCATCTGTTTAATGTGCTTCTTGGGAAATAGTGCAGCCTTTGAGGCACTTTCTAAGCACATCTGGGACTCCTCTGGTCAAAAAACCATTCTTTAGTTGTAGAACCTTTTCCACCATGTCTAAAAACCCATTTCATCATTTCTTCTTCCACTCTTTCATTTTATCCCATTCCATGAGTTTGTGTAATTATAAACTTCTTCCCTCGTGGAACTTACCTTACGCAATCGTCCACCTCCAATTATTTTCCCAACGCCGTCCTCCAATGATCATATATAATAGATCCCAGACCACGAGCGGACCCAGAGAGCCAGTCAAAATCGTTTGGCCATGGAGCTCTCACGAACATGGACCCATCTACTGCCCGAGAGTTTATTAGAGGCGGTTGATCTACCATAGAAGATTCAAAAAAGGAGGTTGGCATTGTTCAATTAAGGCAACAGTTCAAAGGAGGGATTTGGAGCTTGGGTTTTTAGGCATCTTGTCCATGGACGTCCCTTTTCCAAGACACTACGCCCTTCCAGGAGTAACTAACTTATGATGAAATTGACCCCCCAACTGCCCAATGGACGTGAGATCGGGCTTATGAGAAAACTGCGAGACAGACCTTGTCAATGATAAGTCAATCAAGCTCCCTGCTTCATTTTCTCTCCCTCAATCTTTATCATTTCACAGAGGCAAGAGTCAAAGCCCCTCACTTTGCTACCACACCAGTTTGATTTTCATTTCTCCATCTCCTAGTCTTGTTCCATCCCCACCGCATTTCTGCTTCCCTTTTCCCTCCCAAATCCAACCCCCCTCCACAAGATCCAAAGA
Organism: Taxus chinensis; assembly: GCA_019776745.2. Lineage (NCBI taxonomy): Eukaryota > Viridiplantae > Streptophyta > Pinopsida > Cupressales > Taxaceae > Taxus > Taxus chinensis. The sequence goes on from CM034147.1 coordinate 9,339,130, forward strand.
AATGCCTTCCCTCCGACACAAACAAGAAATTCATAATGGAAGACCCACCCCCACTTCCTCTTTTTGCTTTCCTAAGTCCATCTTGGGAAGAACCCAAAAACCCAGCCAAGGAGAACATCAAACAGGAACCCCCCAGAGAAGAAATGATAGAAAAATTGAAGAGTTTTTGCTAAGAAATTTGAGTTTTCAAAGGTCCCGTGTTTCTTAAGTAAGCCATGGAGGCGGCGGAGGTCAGCCAAAAGTGGTGGAAGCTAGATTACAACGTATGGGAAGGAGTTCTCCTAATCAAAAGAAGAGGAGTACAGTCCGATGTGGAGGAGGACCATATAATTTCAGAGGCTCCAGTGAATAGCAGGCCACATAAAACCTCTTTCAAATTTTCCTCCCACTTCATCCCCTTCGACGCTAATGTCGAAGAGAGTTTGAGATTTTAACCTCCATGGTGAAGGATGAGGGAACCATGGTGAAAATTGTAGATTTTGAAGGACACCATGGAGGAGGTCGAACACATGCAACCGTACAATGAGGAGGCAGACTACCTATCAAACTGGGAAGAGTGCTTTAAATGAAGATGAGCCTGAGTAGTAACATCATTTTTTTGCTCCATATTCACCCTTCCAAGGACCAACCTGTTTTTCCATCAGGAAACATTAGACAACAACCTGCACTTCATAACACCCTCCTGGAACCAAGATGGAAGACATGGCTCTTCCCATTGTATTCACAGGATGAGAAGAGGAAAAGGTTGAAGATTCCCCTTCTCTCCTACAACATTCCCCCCAGAAATGTCCAAAGGAGACTCCATTCTTGGAGTTTAAATTAGAGTAAACAGCACATCCATGTGGATGAGACCCTGCCTAATCAGTACTGAACTTCATTGGAGGCAACATTTGGAGGGGGGTGAAGGGAGAAGCCAAAACAGCGCTGCTACTTCAGGTCATTAGGATAAGCAATCAAAGTAATAAGGTCACACTAAAACACCTCAGAAGGCCTATGCGGTCAGCTTAAGAGGTATTTCCATTCTGCTCATACCCGGGGATGATGTGGGTGGATGACTGACTTATTGTCATTTTTTCACTCATCCACCCAGCATGTTTAGGGCCAAATCGTGGCATGGCGACAGTGTTGTGAGGACGGGAAGCATTTTTCCCTGCTAGTTACAGGCTTGTTTGAGCTCCCCTTGCTCCTTTGTTATAAGTAGTGGTAGTAGATGTAATTTTCAGCATAAGAAATGCTTTTACACACTCTACATGTTCCATTTAGAGCAGGTTATGATTGTCAGTTTTGTCCTATGTTTTTTGGTCTTTGTTTGCTCTTGCCAATTTGCATTGTAATGTTTTTTGCAAAGATCAACTCCACTTTATCGGGTTTTGAAGTGGCTCAAGGGATCAGATCTTCAAAAACGTTAGATCAGTTTCATGTTTTAGCAGTAGAATCCATGCCTACTGGATGCTTTAGCCACTGGTATCTTCATCTAGCAGGCAGGTGTCCCCTGTGAGTCGCCAAATTTGGGTATCCCAAATTACCACCCGCACAAATTTGTCAAGACAATCAAACACATGGAGAAAATATGAAATGGAAAATGTTTCGGACCTACGACTTGAAATTTCCATAACAGCAAATGAAAGTCAACATTTGGGCCCGAATCAAACACTAAAGCAGGACTAGGAGAAAAGTGTAAAAGCCTCCCTTGGCTCAACAGAAAAGTGAAACTTAAGTGTTGAGCTGGACCAATTCGAAAAGCTAATGTGGTTTGGTGTACCCTTCAGGTCAAATGAGATTTTTTGACTTTGTGAAAAAAATGTAAATGGGAAAAAAGGAAGCCCCTGCCTCGGCCAACCCTAATGGATGACCCTCCTCATCGGGGAGCGGGGAAATGTATAAAATGTAGAAGCCACTTTTTTCGTAGAAACCGTAAAGCAAATATGCAAAAGCCTTATCTTGTGGACAGAGCTCCATTTTTCAATCGTTGTACCATGGAAAGAGTGTGAATATTCTCTTCAGCATGAGTCTTCAATTTTCGTATTTTTGTAGTATTTGTGGGATAAAAGTGTAAATCACATTTGGGCATGGGAAGACAAAACCATTTCAACTAACCCCTATTTATAAGAAGTATGGGTATTTTCTTTGGTCTGCAATTAAATACATGGAACGATGAGCTTTTGGCTCGACCATACAACAGATAAGAAGAAACGTAAACAGTTTTCACACCACCCAATTTCAGAAATATGGGGTCTTTTCGCCCTTGACAGACAAAATTCATTGGGGAATGGAATTTACAGTGAGCCTTGATTTTTCAGCAAACCAAATTATGAATGTTGTTGGTGTTGAAGTAGAGATTTTCAGATTTATTTGGTTTTCCCTCTCTTTTCACATTTTGTGCTATATATTGTAACAGAGGCACATTTTCAAAAGGTTAAGTTGAGTTGGTCAGTCTTCTCTCTGCCTCCCCTCTTCTTTTCTTCCCCAGGGTCGTAAATGCGTCTAAAACCCTGCATGGCGTTGTAATGGCATTTTCTTGCCTCTTTCCTTCCCTGCTAACACTTATTGTGATGAACTTTTGGAGAAATAATTAGTCTATATGCAATTTGTCAACCCTTTGCTTATTGTAATATCTCTCTTTTCCTCTCCTTCGTTGCAGGGTAGCTGTCCTTTCTGATATTTGTTGCAGGTCCTGGAGTTGTGTTTAATGGTTTTTGAAGTGGTGTTTTGGTGTGAAATCTATCTTTGATCTGTGGGTCAATCTTTTCCACCCTCCTCCATTTGCCTACCCGATCTCCACTTCAGGAACCAAGATTAGACAAAACTTCATTCCCTTTTCTTGGTGTTATCACACCTCTGTAGTGTGGATTTTGCCCTCTTTAGTCCTTCTCTCTCTCGCTCTCTCTCTCATCTCTCTCTCTCTCGTCTCTCTCTCTCTCTCTCTCCTTGAGCCGGGTTGTAAGATTAGGAGTTATAGTTGCATTCCTTCCTCAGGATTAGTTTACGCAGGAGGATTAGGAGAAGAGCCGACTTTCTCCCCGAGTCCATCTCAACCTTAAGTCCCCCAACTGAGAGAGTGTCCCCACATGTTAGAACTCACACAAATGACCGACCTTAGAAAGTAGATTCGTAGAACTCATGGGGGGGTGTTGTGATTGCATTAAAAGTTGGTTAGCGCTCCTGATGGGACATGTCTAAGCACCTTACCACTTCACTTCTTAGGTTTTTTTTAGATGTGCTCTTGGTGATAATTTATCACCTTTTGGAGGCACTTTCAAGCACATCTGGCGACTCCATCTTGTCAAAAACCATTCTCCTCCTGAGTTTGCAGCCCTGTTCTATCCATTTCTACTCATTGTCATCCATTTTCGCGCCATCGCAGTCATTTTCTCCCATTCCACGAGTTGTGCAATCATGACTTCATTCCCTGCATGAACGCCCACTTACAGCAATACAGTCCCGCCTCCAATGTAGTCCCACTCCTCTTGATGAACTTTAAACCAAATCCAGACCACTTTTGCTTACCCATATGAGTAGAGTCAAAGCAGTTTGGCCATGGAGCTTATCAAGACAGGGACATTATAGTTCGATAGTTTGCAGAGGATGTGATTCTAACTAAGAATTAAAAAAGGACGCTGAAATGGTTCCATTACTACAGCCACCTTCAATGAGGGATTTCAGCATGGGTTACAGGGAACTGTGTCCAAAGTTTTGCCCCTCGTAAAAATATGGGATCGGCCATGACCTGTGTGAGAAGGAGAGAAGAAATGACTCTTTCGACAATCCATGTTTTAAAACAGTAACAGCGTGGGCAAACAGCTTTAAATAAAAAGAGGAAAAAAGTCACATTTTGAACCCGAGTCAAAGCCACAGTGGGGGCTAGGAAAAGTTGGAGCACGAACCTCCCCACTAAGAAAAGGGTGACATGTGTCCCAGCGAGCAGTGGGACCGTAGGAGTTTCTGGATTTTTGATTCTCGCGGAAAAAGGGGAAAGAAGAAATTATGAACGCTGTAACCCAATTTTTCCTTATCTGGCTACCACTTTTCCCCATCTGCTTAAAAGGGGAAACCCGTTTTTCAAACGTTTCCATCCTTTGCACGGACGGATACAACTTTTGAAGGGCATATCTTTCGACTCATGGTCAAATTATCAAGCTGATGCAAGTGAAAGATCTCGACCTCCACTCCCATGGAAACAAACATCATTTTCTATGGCCGTAGTGGGTAGAAAATAGAAAACATCTTTCACATTCCATTTTAACGGGATCCGATTGCTTCCAAATTGCATAGAATCAACTAAACTCTGTTTTATCTCATTCTCTTGTCTTTTGGGTTCATACTTTATTATCTTATTTGCTTGTGTCATTTCTATATTTTATCATTTATACATCAATTACTCTATAATACTTAGATTTAATTAAAATTAAATTAAATCAACGCCTTGTATTTTCATTTGAAATGAGCTTTAATGGAAATCCTTTGTTTTCTTCAAGTTAGGCGTCGTACATGCCTTTAACAACAATTAGATCTCAATAGTCCATGTGTTTTAATTCCCAAGCTTTGTGTCCCTCAAATCTATATTCTTTATCCCTTAGCTATATCGCTCATTATGAATCAAAGTCTCAACATTGGTCCATATGGACCAATAATGTGTTTCCAAGCTTAGTTATGATTTGTTTGCTTGTCATTTTTTCTAACTATCATGCCCTTCAAGTTCTTGAATTTTCAACCCCATTGTATTAAACTTTATCTAAACCCAAGAATCACCATTGGTTCCTTTTACTGTGAACATTCCAACCATGGTCAGTCCCACATGTTTAATGTTATGTGTTTTTGGGAACCTAAGGATTTTGACTGTGTTGACCTATGAAACCTTGTCTCGTAGATCCAAAGATTCATCATTGGTCTATGTGGATCAATAATGTGTTTTTAATCACAAGCATTATGTCACTTGGCCTAGACACGTGTCACCATTTACAAGCCTTTGTGTATTCACATTTTTTATTTAGCTCGAATTTTTTAGTCTTTAAAGTAACTTGAGTTTTATGGAAACTCGCCACATGTCCTTGCAAACTGTAAACCAAAAAAGACAAAGAAAACCATGGGAGCACTTTTAAATAATAAATAAAGTTGGGAATTAAAACCAAAACAAACCCAAAAGTTGAGAAGTGTCGCCCATTACAAGCTCTAAAGATTACGAGGTTTCTACCAAGTTGAAACCAAAAAAGTAATGAGGTGGACACTGAGAACGCGTGATTGGTGGAGATTTTGATATGCTTTTATTATTTTATAAAGAGTATAAGGGGGTCATTATAACTTAACAAAAAGTAACATTTGTATGAAACTTAAAATTGTTTTTAAGACCAAATTAATACCAAAAGGGGGCCTAATTTTCACATGTGTTTTTAAGATAAGTTTATTGGGTATCCCTCATGAACATTGATCAATAAGAAAATTTCATAAATGTGAAAATAATATGAGGAGAGTGTATAAAACCACGAATAGTCAATTGTGAGGTTTTTATTCTAATTTTCTCTTCTCCCTTTTTTTTCTTGTTATGTCATTTGTTTCATTTGGTTTAACATCCATTTCCTCCATAAAATAAAGCTTTCAAAAATCTCATGAGGGTCCTTCATTTTTTTAAAGAAAGTAGGGCCGTGTTGTGCATAACAGTGTTGTTGTGGGATATTCTTTCTCTTTTGTTGTATCGTTAACTTGCTCAACTTGCTTCTTTTGATTTTGAACTCTTGTGAAGACAACATAAGAGTGAAATTTTTATGTTTCCAACATCACCATTACAATCTCCCACCATCTAATTTGTATTCCAAATACGCAACATGGGAGTCATCATCTAGTTTTTCAACCCTCAAGTTATGAAAAACTGTAATTTTTTATATCATCTACCTCTTAAACTTCAAAGAGGCATCAATAGGAGTAAAAACATTATGAGGATCTTCAAGTGCCAAACGTTGTTGAGGTGTTGACAAGTGGTTACAATTGTTTTTGTTATGGTTGTCAAAGTTTCTTCTTGGTATATCCTTGTATAAATCAACTGGTACATTTTGAAATACTTTCTTCTTTAAGGCAATGATGTCATTTTCCGTATTCTCAACCATAGGGTCTATAGTACTTTGATTTGAGTTTTGACCCTTATTTTTTTCCATGATCCAATTTTTAGAATTTTTAGTCAAGAGTAATAGTAAACTTAATATACTAAGAATAGAAAAGAATCTTGATACTATGATTGAGACGATTGTTTGGTGAATGTAGGGACATGTTTCATGTGGCCTTGTTTGTAATCACGAAACCAGGCTAGCTAGCATGATGCCCTAAACTACGACCATAGGCAGTGCAAATGACTGATTACATTGTCTCATCACCACTTCTGCTTTTAAATTGTGTTATGCTCGGGAGGCTACACTAAGAAGACACACATTCTCTGTACCTTAAAAAGGGTAACCAAATGATATACTGAGTATATTGGCTTGTAATGAGTGTTTAAGGGGACCGAGTAGGATCTGAACCCTTGCAATTGCACATGGGTATCATAGCTTGTCTGGTTGGATTCTAAACAATAATTAATTTTTGATTAATCTGTGGAAAACAATTAATCATTAAAGGCGTCAAGATAATTAATAATGCTGGAATAATTCAATAGTTGCCGCAAATGATGTTATTCATTTCAACGTAAAATAACTTAGGGATTCATAACTCTAGTTTGCTGAAATTCAATTGTTGCATATTAAATTCATTAAATGCATTAACTATAATTAATGAGTTGATTAAAAAAATCCCTAATTTTGATGAAGTGAAAAGAGGTGTTACAATTTTTAGCTTTTTAGTCAAGATTATATCATTTTTGAATTTAATGGCCAATGATTGGGCATCATTTAATTCTTTCAGTTGTGATCTTCTCAGCATAAAAATACTTTAAGGAGATGAAAATTGACGAAAAAACACTTTTTATTGTGTTTTACACGTGTGGGTGCTTGAGGTATCCTATGAATAAGATCTGGCCACAAAACTCTTTCATATGTTCATGTGCTTCTTTCTTCATTTAAGTTAATTATACTAAGAAAACATGAACATTTGTAATGTCCCCTTTTCTATGCAAAAGGCCTAAGGGTCAAGTCAAGTCCAAGTCAGGTCATACCCAAGGGGTTGTGGATGCTGGGGGCTATTATGAAGCGACCGCAATGGTACTAATATCCATGTTTTGCGCTTGGGGGTCACTTTTGGACCATGGCGACTTAAAAGGGAAAAAAGTAACTTTAGTTACTTTCATTTTATTGGCCCCTCCATGGAATGAAATGTGCCTAGGGGTTATTAAGGCTCATTTGCCAAGGAGAAGTATATAAGGAGTGGGGAGAGTAAGGAAAGGCACTTTTGATATACATTTTATTGACACCTTCTTGTGTAGCTGCTGTTGTTGCACATCTATAGCTTGTGGAGTCAAATTCCACATGGACCCTAGCTTCAGTGGTGAGAGACTCATCCCTAGCTAGCAAGGCATTCTTTGGTAGTGAGAGATCTACCCTAGTCTGTCATTTTTGGAGCCATTTTCAGGGTTGTGTCACAGAGACATTATCAGAGGTTTCCGAGAAAGGATTTCGTGGGTTGTGGGGGCATTTGGGAAGATAACCAGAGGGGATCCAAATCAGATTCATGATAGCCTTTTGGGCTATGCGTGGCAACACGTTAAAGGCACCTCCATCATTTTCTGACCCCTTTCCCAAGTGTGGCAACTTACAGCCTTTACGTGGAGGGTTTTCCATTTTTGGGGGCATTTGGGGAAGATAATCAGAGGGGCTATAGATCAAATTCACATCATATTTTTAAGCTAGGCGTGCCAGCACGTTGAATTCACCTCCATCATTTTCTGACCCCTTTCCCAAGCATGGTGACTTACAGGCTGTACGTGGAGGGTTTTCCAATTTTGGGGGCATTTGGGAAATATAATTAGAGAGGCTCCAAATCAGATTCACTGCAGCCCTTTGGGCTGGGCGTGGCAACACGTTGAAGGCGCCTCCATCATTTTTTGACCCCTTTCCCAAGCATGGCGACTTACAGCCTGTACGTGGAGGGTTTTCTAGCTGTCTAGGCTCGCTGTGATTTCCTGGCAGCATTTTAATCTCTGTAATATGCCAAGAATAGTTTCCGTATGTCATTTATAATAATATCAAGCCCTATTTATATCTTCAAGTAATTTGGGAAATATTGAGTTTCTTTAGTTCGTTGTCCTTACTTTATAAATAAAATCAATATTTGATGTGGCTGCAAGTTTTCAATATTTTTGTGCATTTTTAAGTGGTATCCCATTAGGGATATTACAACATCTTCCAATGATTTAAATCTCTCTTTAAATTTTGTCCTCATGGTAGCCCAATTGGCATTGGAATGGGCTGACATATAATAAAACCACTCAGTTGGTGCATCTTGTAGTGTTTCCATGAATAATCTTATAGACACATCCTCATGCTCAATGTTGAGTTGTGGAGCTCAATTACTTCATTTTAGCATGCAATTGGAACTTGAAGGAAATCACAATAACTAACATCGGTTAAGGGAAGACTAGTATCGGTCAGGGAAAACCGACATCAGTCAAGGGCAAGTAGGAACCGGCGATGGTTACCTGTGCGAGGATGTTTTAATTAACTCTCGGGAATTAGATCTATTTTTAGCATTAAAGTATATCTATTGATTGTAATTACATGGCTAAGTGCCCTAATTCTATAAATGACTATATAAGCACAAAATCTAGGGTTTAGAAAGTAATGATAAACAAGAATTAGAAAGAACTTGAAAAAGGTTGGTGAGAGAGAATTCTTGGAGGTAGAGCAAAAGCTTGAAGGAAGATTGTAAATCTTCATTGTATATCTTGCCAAAGCTTTGGATAATAGATTGGCTTGTTTCTTGGTGGATATAGCCCACACTGGGTGAACCACATTAAATTTGGTGTTGATTTATGTCTCTTATTTTATATATATATTTTTGGTAGAATATCCACTTTTATTTGCATGCATGCTTAGATCTGATATATTGTCTATACAACTAGTGTGCTAACCCCAACAACTGGTATCAGAGCTTTCTTAGAGGGTTTTGTGTGTTGACAGATTTACTCACATAGGGTTTTTTGATTGAGTGGGAGCTACAATAGTGGAAGAAGATAATAAATACAAGGTAGAGAAATTTGACGGCTGAAATTATCAATTATGGAAGATGCAGATTGAGGATTATCTGTATCAAAGAGATTTGTACTTACCGTTAGATGAGAAGTCTAGACATATGAAGATGACTGATGAAGAATGGAATATTCTTGACAGAAAAGATTTGGGATATATAAGAGTGAGCTTAGCAGCATCCATGGCTTCTAATATTACAGAAGTTGTTGTTATCCCAAATTCCCCCATGTGGGCAAATTTGGTCAAGACAACCCCGCACATGGAGAAAATATGAAGGGAAAACGAATCGGACCTACAAGCTCGCATTCCAAAACGAGGCAAAGGAAAAAGTCAGTGTTTGGGCCTGAGTCAAAGCCAAAGTGGGGAATCGAAGGAAAAAGTGAAAATTTTCCCTTTTGTCAAAAAGGTGAAAATTAAGTGCTGAGCTGGCACATCAAAACGGTAATGCGGGCCGGCGAACCTTCAGAGGAAAATGAGATTTTTGACTTTTTGTCAAAAAATGTAAAATGAAAAAAAGGAAGCCCCTGCCTCTACCGACCCCAATGGATGACATGTCATCAGTGGAGGAGTGGGGGAAATGTGTAAAAATTGTCCGAGCCAATTTTTAGTAGAAAACGTAAAGGAAATACGCAGAAAGCCTTATCTTTTGATACAGAGCTCCATTTTTGACAATCTTGGTACCAATGGAAAGATCTGAAGATTCTCTTCATCATGGAGTCTTCAATTTCATATTTTGGTAGATATTTGTGGGAGAAAATTACAAAGCGCATTTGGGCATGGGAAAAGACAAAACCAATTTTGCTATATATTGTAACAGAGGCATATTTTCAAGAAGTTAGTTAGTTGTTGTTCATTCTTCTTCTCTGCCTCCCCTATTATTTTCTTCCCCAGGGTTGAAAATGGAATCTGAACCTCCTTTCACGGCTTTGTAATGGCATTTTCTTACCTCTTGCCTGCTAACGACGTACTATGTGAACTTTTGGAGTGATAAATTCTATTCTGTGATGCATCTGTCCATCCTTTGCTTATTTTATTGTCTCTCCTCACCTCTCGTCGTTGTAGGGTATACTGTGCATATTCTAATGTTTGTTGCAGGTCCTGGGAGTTGTGTTTAATGGGTTTTGAAGTGGTGTTCTATGTGAAATCTATCTCTGGTCTGTGGTGCATCTTTTCCAATCTCTCCATTGCTCACCTCTCTCCACTTCAAACGGCTAAGATTATGACCAGCACTTCCCTTTTCTTGGTGCTATCACCTCTGTAGTGTAGGATTTCCCTCTTTATGCTCTCTCTCTCTCTCTCTCTCTCTCTCTCTCTCTCTCTCTCTCTCTCTCTCCTTGGAATTGTAAGATTAGGAGTAGATAGTCACATTTCCTTCCTTAGGATTAGTTTAGCATTATGATTAGGAAGAAGAAGCTGATTTTCTCCAGAGGGCCATCTCAAGTCCACAAGTCCCATAACTTGAGAGATGGTCCCATATTCTGCAAATCACACCAAATGACTCTGCCTTAGTAAAGCAGATCTGTAGAACTCATTTGGGGGTGTTGTGATTTCACATTAACAGTTTTGGCATGCCCGGTGGGATAGGTCTGAAGCACCTTACCACTTCACTTCATCATGTTTAATGTGCTCTTGGTGAATATTTCAGCCTTTGGAGGCACTTTCAAGCACATCTGGCGACTCCATCTGGTCAAAAACCCATTCTTTGAGTTGTAGACCTTTTCCATCCATTTCTACCCATTTCATCCATTTTCTTCTTCCATCTCTTTCATTTTATCCCATTCCATGAGGTTGTGTAATTATGACTTCATTCCCTTCGTGGAACTTACACTTACAGCAATACAGTCCACCTCCAATGTATTTCCCAACTCCTCCAGATCAGTATTATAATCAGATCCAAGACCACTATGCTTACCCATATGAGCAGAGTCAAAATCAGTTTGGCCATGGAGCTTATCAAGAACAATGGGACACATATAATGCCGATAGTTATGTAGAGGATGTTGATCTACCAGAGAAGATTCAAAAAATGGAGGTTGGCATGGTTCAATTAAGGGCAACAGTTCAAATGAGGGATTTTAGCATTGGTTTTAGGGCATCTTGTCCATGGGAAGTCCCTTTTCCAAGACACTACAGCCCTCAGGAGAAGCTAGACTTCATGATTGAAATGTTACCCCAACTTGCACAATGGACAGTGGAGATCGGGGCTTATGAGAAAACTGCGAGACAACCTTGTCAATGGGTAAGTCAATCACCAGCTCCCTGCCTTTCATTTTCTCTCCCTCAATCTTTATCATTTCAACAGAGGCAAGAGTCAAGCCCCTCACTTGCTACCCCAAGTGTTGATTTCATTTCTCCATCTCCTAGTCTTCCATCCCACCTCAGTTTCTCTGCCCTTTTCCCTCCCAAATCCAACCCCCCTCCACAAGAGCCAAAAGAAATGCCTTCCCCTCCGCCACAAACAAGGAAATAAATAATGGAGACCCAACCCACCACTCCTCTTGCTTTCCTAAGTCCATCTTGGGAAGAGACTCCAAAAACCAGCCAAGGAGAACATCAAACAAAGGAACCCAACAGAGAAGAAATGATAGAAAATTTGAAGAGTTTGGCTACTAAATTTGAGTTTTCAAAGGTTCCCTTGTTGCTTAAGCCTATGGAGGAGGCTGAGGTCAAGCCAAAAGTGGTGGAAGCTATAGTACAAGTAGGGGAAGGAGTTACTCCTAATCCAAAAGAAGAGGAGTACATTCCGGATGTGGAGGAGGACCATATAATTTCAGAGGCTCCAAGTGAAGAGCAGGCCACATAAGAACCTTCAAATTTTCCTCCCACTTCATCCCCTTCGAACTCTAATGTCGAAGAAGAGTTTGAGATTTTAAACTCCATGTTTGAAGATGAGGGGAACCATGGTGAGAAAATTGTAGATTTGAAGGACACCATGGAGGAGGTCGAACACATGCAACAGGACAATGAGGAGGCAGACTACCTATCAGACTTGGAAGATTGCTTTAATGAAGAGGAGCCTGAGGAGATAACATCATTTTTTGCTCCATATTCAACCTTCCAAGGACACAAGCCTGTTTCCATCAAGGAGAACATTCAGGAACAACAACCTGCACTTCATAACAACCCTCTGGAACCAAGATTGGAAGACATGGCTCTCCCATTTTCTTCACAGGAGGAGGAAGAGAAAAGGTAGGAAGATGTCCCCATCTCTCCCACACCATCCACCCAAGAAGGTCCAAAGGAAGACTCCATTCTTGGAGTTGAAATTAAGAGTAACAAGCACATCCATTGGATGAGACCGTGCCTAATCAAGTACTTGACTTCATTGGAGCCAAGGGAGAAGCCAAAACCAGTCATGCCTACTTCAGGGCATGAGGATGAGCATCAAAGTACTAAGGGTCACAATAAACACCTCCAGAAGTCCGATGCAGGTCAGCTTAAGGAGGTATTTCCCATTAATGCTAATACCTTGATGATTTGGGTGGAGGACTGACTTATTGTCAGTTTTTCACTCATCCAACCAGCCATGTTTAGTGCCAAATCGGTTGCATGGCTGACATTTTTTAGGAAGGGAAGCTATTTCTCCCTGCTAGTTACAGGCTTTGTTTGAGCTCCCTTTGCTCTTTGTTATAGTAGTGTAGGTAGATTTATTTTCAGCATAAGAAATGCTTTTACACACTCTACATGTTCCATTTAGAGCATGTATGATTTTCAGTTTGTACATAGTTTTTGGTGCTATTGTTTTGCTCTTGCACAGTGCATTGTAATGGTTTTTGGCAAAGATCAACTCCAAGTTTTAGCGGGTTTTGAAGTGGCTCAAGGATCAGATCTTCAAAAGTTTAGATCAGTTTCATGTTTATCAGGTAGACTCCATGCCTAATGGATGCTTTAAGGCCACTGGTATCTTCATCTAGCAGGCAGATGTCCCCGTGAGTCGCCAAATTGTTATCCCAAATTCCCCCCCGCACAAATTTGGTCAAGACAATCCCACACATGGAGAAAATATGAAGGGAAAATGTTTCGGACCTACGAGCTTGAATTCCAGAACGAGGCAAAGGAAAAAGTCAACATTTGGGCCCGAATCAAAGCTAAAGCAGGGAATAGGAGGAAAAAGTGAAAAATCTCCCTTTTGTCAAAAAGGTGAAAATTAAGTGTTGAGCTGGCACATCGAAAAGCTAATGTGGGTTGGTGGACCTTCGGAGGCAAATGAGATTTTTTGACTTTTTGGAAAAAAATGTAAAATGGAAAAAAGGAAGCCCCTGCCTCTGCCAACCCTAATGGATGACACGTCATCAGCGGAGGAGCGGGGGAAATGTATAAAAATTGTCTAAGCCAATTTTTAGTAGAAAACGTAAAGGAAATATGCAGAAAGCCTTATCTTTTGATACAGAGCTCCATTTTTGACAATCTTGGTACCAATGGAAAGATTTGAAGATTCTCTTCATCATGGAGTCTTCAATTTCGTATTTTGGTAGATATTTGTGGGAGAAAATTGTAAAGCACATTTGGGCATGGGAAAAGACAAAACCAATTTCCAACTACCAGATTTAATGAAGTATGGGTCATTTTCTTTGGTCTGCAAATTAGATACATGGAAATATGAGCTTTTGCATCGAGCCCATCAACAGATGAAGAATTAAAACGTAGAACCAGTTTTCAACCACCAAATTTAATGAAATATGGGTCTTTTCTCCCTTGAGCAGACAAAATGCATTTGGGAATGGAATTTACAGATGGAGCCTTGATTTTTCAACCAAATTTATGAATGTTGTTGGTGGTTGAAGTAGAGATTCAGATTTTCTTGTGTTTTTCCCTCTCTTTTCACATTTTGCTATATATTGTAACAGAGGCACATTTTCAAGAAGTTAGTTAGTTGTTCATTCTTCTTCTCTGCCTCCCCTCTTCTTTTCTTCCCCAGGGTCGTAAATGGAGTCTAAACCTCCTTTCATGGCTTTGTAATGGCATTTTCTTGCCTCTTTCCGGCTAACAATGTATTGTGTGAACTTTTGGAGAAATAAATTATGTTCTATGATGCATTTGTCCAACCTTTGCTTATTTTATTATCTCTCTTTGCCTCTCGTCGTTGCAGGGTATACTGTGCATATTCTGATATTTGTTGCAGGTCCTGGGAGTTGTGTTTAATGGGTTTTGAAGTGGTGTTTTGTGTGAAATCTATCTTTGATCTGTGGTGCATCTTTTCCACCCTCTCCATTGCTAACCTATCTCCACTTTAGGAAACTAAGATTATGACCAAAACTTCCCTTTTCTTGGTGTTATCACCTCTGTAGTGTAGGATTTCCCTCTTTATGCTCTCTCTCTCTCTCTCTCTCTCTCTCTCTCTCTCTCTCTCCTTGTCTCCTTGGGATTGTAAGATTAGGAGTAGATAGTTGCATTTCCTTCCTCAGGATTAGTTTAGCATTAGGATTAGGAAGAAGAAGCCGACTTTCTCCCGAGGGCCATCTCAAGTCCGTAAGTCCCACAACTTGAGAGAGGGTCCCATGTTATGAAAATCACACCAAATGACCCTACCTTAGAAAAGTAGATTCGTAGAACTCATTTGGGGGTGTTGTGATTTTGCATTAAAATTTTTAGCGCGCCTGATGGGACATGTCTAAAGCACCTTACCACTTCACTTCATTAGGTTAGATGTGCTCTTGGTGAATATTTCAGCCTTTGGAGGCACTTTCAAGCACATCTGGCGACTCCATCTGGTCAAAAACCCATTCTCTGAGTTGCAGACCTTTTCTATCCATTCTCCTACTCATTTCATCCATTTTCTTCTTCCATCTCTTTCATTTTCTCCCATTCCACGAGGTTGTGCAATCATGACTTCATTCCCTTCATGGAACTCACACTTACAGCAATACAGTCCTCCTCCAATGTATTTCCCAACTCCTCTGGATGAACTTTATAATCAAATCCAGGACCACTTTGCTTACCCATATGAGTAGAGTCAAAATCAGTTTGGCCATGGAGCTTATCAAGAACAAGGGGACATATATAATGGCGATAGTTATGCAGAGGATGTTGATCTACTAGAGAAGATTAAAAAAATGGACGCTGACATGGTTCAATTACAGGCAACAGTTCAAATGAGGGATTTCAGCATTGGTTACAGGGCACTGTTATCCATATTTTGCCCCTCGGAAAAATATTGGATCGGCCATGACCCTGTGTGAGAAGAAAGAGAAGAAATGACTCTGTCGCATGAATCCATGTTTTAAAACTATTTAACAGACTTGGGCAGGCTCTAAAATAAAAAAGGAAAAAAAAGTCAAAGTTTGAACCCGAGTCAAAGCCAAAGTGGGGAGGTGAAGGAAAAGATTGGAGCGCACCTCCCCAACTAAGAAAAGGGTGCCATGTGTCCAAGCGGAGCAGTGGGACCGTAGGAGTTTTCTGGATTTTTTGATTCTCGCGGAAAAAGGGGAAAAGATAAATTATGAACCTGTAAACCCAATTTTTCCTTAATCTGGCTACCACTTTTCCCACATCTTAAAAGGGGAACCCAGTTTTTCAAACTGTTTTCCCATCCATTTGCACGGACTTGATACAAACTTTGAAGGGGCATATCTTTCGACTCATGGCTCAAAATATAGCAAATCTGATGCCATTGGAAAGATCTCGACCTCCACTACACCATGGAAACATAAAATATCATTTTCTATATGCCTTAGTGGGTAGAAAATAGGAAAACATATTTCATGCCATTATTACGGGATCCGATTGCTCCAACTGCCAGAATTTTTTATTTTGGTATGTCATCTCTCCTTCTCTAACATGACAAGCAAACATGGGGAACCAGAAACAACATATTGTAGGCAGATTTGTAGGAGCATTGATGGATGGTGGTGGAGTTTCCAATCAGATTTTCCGTCTCTTTTCTCACTTCCCTCTCTCTTTCCTCTCTATGATCAAATCTATAAAAGTGAGAGCTTAGCTCATTGTAAAGGGTTGTTGTTGGTTGTTCATTTTTTCGTCTCTGCCTCCCCCTTCTTTTCTTCCCCAGGGTCAAAATGGAGTTTGAGTCTCCTCCCCTACTCTGTAAATGGCATTTTTTTCTCTCTTGCTAGTGTATGATGCTCAGTGCAAATTTCTGAAGCAATAAAACTCATTTTTGTAATGTGTTTGTCCATCCTTTGCTTGTTTTCATTACATCTTCTTGCCTCTCATCGTTCTGGAGTATTTTGTGCATGTTTTGGATGTTTCATTTGTAGATCTGGGAGCTGTGTTCATGGGTTTTGAAGTGGTTTTCTGTGTGAAATCTATCTCTGGTCTATGGTGCATCTTTTCCACCCTCTCCTCTGCTCACATCTCTCCACTTCAGGTAGCTAAGATTGTGACTAGTACTTCCCTTTTCTTGGTGATATCACCTCTGTAGTGTAGGATTTCTCTCTTTCTACACTCTCTCTCTCCTTGGTCCCTTGGAATTGTTAGATTAGGAGTAGATAGTCTCATTTCCTTCCTTAGGAGTAGTTTAGTGCTAGGATTAGGAAGAAGAAGTCAGCTTTCTTCGGAGGACCATCTCAAGTCCACAAGTCCCACAGCTTGAGAGATGGTCCCATGTTATGCAAATTGAACCAAATGAGTTTTCCTTAGAAAAGCATATCCATGACTCATTTGGAGGTGTTGTGATTTTGCATTAATAGGAACCTTGTCCATGGGAAGGCCCTTTTCCAAGACACTATAACCCTCAGGAGAAGTTGGACTTCATGATTGAAATGCTACCCCAACTTACATAATAGACAGTGGAGATCATGGCTTATGAGCAAACTGCGGGACAACCTTGTCAATGGGTAAGTCAATCATCAGTTCCTTGCCTTTCATTTTCTCTCTCTCAATCTTTATCATTTCGACAGAGGCAAGAGTCAAGCCCCTCACTTGTTGCCCCAAGTGTTGATTTCATTTCTCCATCTCCTAGTCTTCCATCCCACCTCAGTTTCTCTGCTATTTTCCCTCCCAAATCCAATTCTCCTCCACAAGAGCCAAAAGAAATGCCTTCCCCTCTGCCACAAACAAGGAAAAAACTAGTGGAGACCCCACCCACCACTCCTCTTGCCTTCCCAAGTCCATGTTGGGAAGAGACTCCAAAAACCAGCCAAAGAGAACATCAAACAGAGGAACCCAACAGAGAAGAAATGATAAAAAATTTGAAGAGTTGGGCTGCTAAATTTGAGTTTTCAAAGGTTCCCTTGTTGGTTAAGCCTATAGAGAAGGCTGAGGTTAAGCCACGAGTGGTGGAAGCTATAGCACAAGCAGGGGAAAAAGCTACTCCTAATCCAAAAGAAGAGGAGTACATTCCGGCTGTGGAGGAGGACTATACAGATTCAGAGGCTCCAAGTGCGGAGCAGGCCACATAAGAACCTTCAGTTCTTCCTCCCACTTCATCCCCTTCGAACTCTAATGTTGAAGAATATTTTGAGCTTTCAAACTCTGTGTTTGAAGATGAGGCATACCATGGTGAGAAAATTACAAATTTGAAGGACACCATAGAGGAGGTCAAACACACGCAACAGGACATTGAGGAGGTAGACTCCCTGTCAGACTTGGAAGATTGCTTTAATGAAGAGGATCTTGAGGAGATAACATCATTTTTTGCTCCATCTTCAACCTTTCAAGAACATGAGCTTGCTACCATGGAGGAGAACATTCAGGAATAGTAGCCTGCACTTCATAACAGCCCTCTAGAACCAAGATTGGAAGACATGGCTCTCCCATTTTCTTCACAGGGGGAGGAAGAGAAAAGGCATGAAGATGTCCCCATCTCTCCCACACCATCCACCCAAGAAGGACCACAGGAAGACTCCATTCTTGTAGTTGAAATTTAGAGTAACAGGCACATCCATCGGATGAGACCATGCCCAATCAGGTACTTAGCTTCATTGGAGCCAATGGAGAAGCCACAACCAGTCATGCCTACTTTAGGGCATGAGGATGAGCATCAAATTACCAAGGGTCACCATCAATACCTCTAGGAGTCCAATGCAAGTCTGCTTGAGGAGGTATTTCCCATTAATGTTGATACCTTGATGATTTGGGTGGAGGAACGGCTTATTGTCAGTTTTTCACTCATCCAACCAGCCATGTTCAGTGCCAAATCAGTTGCATGGCTGTGATTTTTTAGGAAGGGAAGTTATTTATCCCTGTTAGTTGCAGGTTTTGTTTGAGTTCCCTTTTCTCTTGGTTAGAGTAGAGTAGGTAGTTTTTTTTTTCAGCAGAAGAAGTACTTTTGGACACTCTGTATATCCCACTTGGGGTATGTATGTTAGGAAACAAATATTAATGTTTACATTATAGTTTGGGTGGTTAGTAATATTGTTATAAACAATATTACATACTTAGATCTTATTATTATTGTTGTACCCGTAAATCTATTAACGGGTTATTTGTTTGTTTGGGTTCCTATTTTATAGGGTACTGGTTTTCTATTATGATGGCTATATAATAGCCTAATGTATTACAAAGGATATTGGGACAATAAATATAATACAGAGTAATATATTGAGAGTGATTTTGCTGTGTAAATCTGTAGCTGCATTTATATTTGGTATCAAAGCGATTATGGTTCTCTGAGAGGATGTGAAGGGCAGATCCATTGAGCTTTTCCCTGAGGATGAAAATATTATTCTATTTGTAAAAGAATACATTAGTATATACTCTCTCCACTCTCCTAATTGCGGGCTGCACCCAACAGGGGTTCAAGTTTTTTTATGCTACGTCTTCTGAAAGTTCATCCATGCATCAGAACTATTGTTTGAAGCCAACTGTTCGTGTCTCACTTCATTCTCCTTATCTCTGTATACAAGATCTATGTTATGCATGCCTACAAATAGATTAAATTGATGATTGGAAATTGAATTCCTTGTATTCGATTGGATATTTGCGGTTGTTTTTTGAGCAATTATTGCACATAGCGTGTTGATCCAGCATGGTAGGCAGCAAGGACATCACATTTGACACACATCTCCAATGTTGGTGATCGATCCATCTACCTTGCATTTCACACAGGTCGCTCTGCCCATGCAGTCAATGTGGTGACCCGTATTCCTGTCAACAATTTGTAGTCCCCAAAGTGCTTTGGCAGATCTGTCATTCAATTCTGTGTACTCTTTTGGTTCTTTCGATCGTCTCTTTGGAAAATACAAGAGAGATTAAGTCTCCAAATCGAGCCAACCTCCTCAAAGACCATGGACGTCACATTATTGTTGTATTTAACTCGTCGGTTCTCTGCATCAAAAGTGATTACCAGCTAGCTGATAAAAAAGGGGTTGTTTCTAGCATATGTTTTGCAAGTGGAGCCCATACACCTACAATCTACATGTTGATAGGAGGAAATGCATGCATCTCCTATTAAAAATCTACTCATGCAAAGGAAGACTTCCGTATCATGCGCATTGATTGTGGCTCGTAGAATTGGTTCACATATACAAATCGTTTGTGCTTAAAATTTTTGTAAAGTGACTTGCATGTTTTGAACATATGTCACATCATTCACTTCAAGATCACCTGATTCATCGCTCTTCACATCAACACAGTCAATCAGAATTATCAGGGATAGAAACATCAAGGAAGAAAAGAATAAGATCAATGTGGAAACAAATGTGCTTCATGTTCACATCTTGCTAAGTTAGCAGCATAACGATGGAGGAAGGAGGCATCGGAGGAAGGAGGTCGAACAACGACCTCTCATCAGTCACCAATGACGGGGCCGCACAGAAGCTGTGGTGGCATATGTATGGTGTGAGTATATGATTTTCAATGTGGTTTCCATTTTCTCAGTGTGCTTCAGTTTGCAGTGTTCCTGTTGCTTTGAGTGGTGTGATTTATTGTTAATACTGGAAAAAAATTGTATAAGAGAGCAGAAAACTACGGAGATCCTCTAACTGCAGAGATCCTCTGACTTTCGTACTTCGTTGGAAGATGATCGGTCAGTGAATACATTCATTGGAAATGGTGATCATGTGCAGCAAGATCAAGACAGCAAGATCCAGTTAGTATGATACAACACAATACATTTTTCCCTTTCTGATTTCTTATTTGGAATTTCACATTGTGGGGGGGAATACATACCAATGTTCCATTCCCATTCTGCACCCAAAACGACTTAGTCAAGGAAAGCTTCCAGTGGCAGTGCCTATTTTCTATGCTATTCGAGATCGAGTGGCAACGATCAATGACAGAGACTATGATTAAGAACATTACGATTCTTATAGGAAGTAATGTGAAATATTTTCAGTGTTTCTTCTATTGTGCAGTTTTGTGATATGCAAGTCATGTTTCCTACATAATTCCCTGATGTTTAAGCATAGTGGTGAACAGTAGCACTAGAGTAAGTCAATTCATGGATCTTGAAAGGGCTTGTGGGAGGATCCAGAAAACCACACGAGGTGGACAGTTGAAGAGGTTCCTATCACTTCAAGGTTTGTGGTAATCCTATTTAAAACCATGGAAGGAGAGAGCCTTTCTTTTGATCAAGGTCATGAGTCACAGAGTTGGACATGCCACAGGGGTGAGCATACTGCAGAGGAGCGTGTGGATGTTTTTTACCATGTAAACATTAAGGGGGGGAATGTTAGGAAATAAATATTAATGTTTACATTATAGTTTGGGTGGTTAGTAATATTGTTATAAACAATATTACATACTTAGATCTTATTATTATTGTTGTACCCGTAAATCTATTAACGGGTTATTTGTTTGTTTAGGTTCCTATTTTATAGGGTACTGGTTTTCTATTATGATGGCTATATAATAGCCTAATGTATTGCACAGGATATTGGGACAGTAAATATAATATAGAGTAATATATTGAGAGTGATTTTGCTGTGTAAATCTGTAGCTACATTTATAATGTATGATTTTCAGTTTGTACATAGTTTTGGTGTTGTTGTTTTACTCTTGCACAATGCATTGTAATGGTTTTTAACGAAGATCAGCTCCAAGTTTTAGCGGGTTTCCCAGTGGCTCAAGGATCAGATCTTCAAAAGTTCAGATCAGTTTCATGTTTATCAGGTAGACTCCATGCCCAATGGATGCTTCAAGGCCACTGATCTCTTCATCTAGCAGGCAGATGTCCCCGTGAGTCACCAAATTGTTATCCTAATTTCCCCCCTGGCAAATTTGGTCAAGACAACCCCGCACATGGAGAAAATATGAAGGGAAAACATTTCAGACCTACGAGCTCACATTCTAGAATGAGGCAAAGGAAAAAGTCAACGTTTGGGCCCGAGTCAAAGCCAAAGTGGGGAATCGGAGGAAAAAGTGAAAATTTTCCCTTTTGTCAAAAAGGCGAAAATTAAGTGCTGAGCTAGACACATCAAAAAGCTAATGTGGGCCGGCAGACCTTCAAAGGCAAATGAGATTTTTTGACTTTTTATCAAAAAAATATAAAATGGAAAGAAGGAAGCCCTTACCTCCACCGACCCCAATGGATGCCACATCATCGGCGGAGGAGTAGGGGAAATGTATAAAAAAATTTGCCTGAGCCAATTTTTAGCAGAAAACGTAAAGGAAATACGTAAAAAGCCATATCTTTTGATATAAAGCTCCATTTTTGAAAATCTTGGTACCAATGGAAGGATCTGAAGATTCTCTTCATCATGGAGTCTTCAATTTCATATTTTGGTAGATATTTGTGGGAGAAAATTGGAAAGTGCATTTGGGCACGGGAAAAGACAAAACCAATTTCCAACTACCAGATTTAATGAAGTATGGGTCATTTTCTTTGGTCTGCGAAGTAGATACATGGAAATATGAGCTTTTGCATCGAGCCCATCAACAGATGAAGAATTAAAACACAGAACCAGTTTTCAACCACCAAATTTAATGAAATATGGGTCTTTTCTCCCTCGAGCAAACAAAATGCATTTGGGAATGGAATTTGTAGATGGAGCCTCAACTTTTTCAACCAAATTTATGAATGTTGTTGGTGGTTAGAGTAGAGAATCATATTTTCTTGTGTTTTTCCCTCTCTTTTCGCATTTTTCTATATATTGTAACAGAAGAACATTTTCGAGAAGTTAGATAGTTGTTGTTCATTCTTCTTCTCTGCCTCCTCTATTCTCTTCTTCCCGAGGGTCAAAAATGGAGTCTGAACCTCCTTTCATGGCTTTGTAATGGAATTTTCTTGCCTTTTACCCGCTAACAATGTATTGCGTGAACTTTTGAAGCAATAAATTTTGTTCTGTGATGCATCTTTCCATCCTTTGCTGATTTTATTATCTCTCCTCGCTTCTCAACGTTACAGGGTATACTGTGCATATTCTGATATTTGTTGCAGGTCCTAGGAGATGTGTTTAATGGGTTTTGAAGTGGTGTTCTGTGTGAAATCTATCTCTGGTTTGTGGTGCATCTTGTCCACCCTCTCCATTTCTCACCTCTCTCCACTTCAGGCAGCTGAGATTGTGACCAACACTTCCCTTTTCTTGGTGCTATCACCTCTATAGTGTAGGATTTCCCTCTTTATGCTCTCTCTCTCTCTTTATGTCTCCTTGGAATTGTAAGATTAGGAGTAGATAGTCGCATTTCCTTCCTTAGGAGTAGTTTAGCATTAGTATCAGGAAGAAGAAGTCGGCTTTCTCCGAAGGGCCATCTCAAGTACTGTAAGTCCCACAACTTGATAGATGGTCCCATGTTATGCAAATCACACCAAATGACCCTGCCTTAGAAAAGTAGATCCGTAGAACTTGTTTGGGGGTCTTGTGATTTCACATTAACAACTGCTTCTATGGTAGACTTAATGAAATATCTTGCTAATTTATATGAAAAAACTAGTGCTTCAAATAAATTTTATTTGATGAAGAAACTATTTAGTTCTAAGATGCATGAAGGTGAATCTGCCTCTAGTCATTTGAATGATTTCCAATCTATTGTAAATCAGTTAAAATCGGTTGATATACTATTTGATGATGAAGTAAAAGCACTTTTATTATTATGTTCTTTGCCTGGTAGTTGGGACAACTTGTTAATGACTGTTAGTAATACAACATCTGCTAATAATATTTTGAAGTTTGATGATGTGGTTAGTATAATCTTGAATTAAGAAATTTGCAGGAAGATTACAAAGGAAACATCATCTGGAAATACTTTGAATGTAGAAAGTGGGGGCAGGAAGAAGT
Source organism: Taxus chinensis (assembly GCA_019776745.2). Classification (NCBI taxonomy): domain Eukaryota; kingdom Viridiplantae; phylum Streptophyta; class Pinopsida; order Cupressales; family Taxaceae; genus Taxus; species Taxus chinensis. Next base: position 9,362,408 of record CM034147.1, read on the forward strand.
AGAGATCTAAGAGTAAGAGTAATGGGAAATCAAAGTCAAGGGAAAGCAGATCTAAATCCAAAAGTAAGGGAATTACTTGTTGGAAATGTGGAAATAAAGGACATGCAAAGAAAGATTGTTGGTCAAAGGATAACGAGAATCAACAACTAGACAAAGGTAAAGAGGTGAATCTTGTTTCATCAGAGGTAATGCAAGATGCTCTTATTCTTTCTTTGGACAATAGAATTGAATCATGGGTTTTAGATTCAAGAGATTCTTTCCATGCAACCCCTAATAAGGGTTATTTCAAAAATTATGTCCAGGGCAATTTTGGGCATGTTTATTTGGGTGATGATGAACCTTGCAGTATTACTGGTAAAGGGGAAGTTCATCTAAAATTACAGAATGGAAATACATGAGTATTGAAAGATGTGAGGCATGTGCCAAGCCTCAGGAGGATTCTTATTTCTACAGGGCAACTAGGTGAATCTGGTTGCATGGTTACTTTTACAAGAGACTCTTGGAAAGTCACCAAGGGTGCTTTTGTTGTGGCAAGAGGTAAGAAGGTAGGAACGTTATATTTATCTACATGTATTACTGATTCCTTTTCTGCTATTATCTACTTCAGATTTAGATGCATGCATGTGGCATAATCGGCTGGGTCATATGAGTCAAAAAGGAATGCAGATCTTAAAGGCTAAGGGTAAGTTATCAGATTTGAAATATTTAGATCTTGATTTCTGTGAGCATTGTATCTTTGGAAAGCAAAAGAGAGTGAGATTTCTCAAAGTTGGGGCAACTAAGAAGGAGTAGAAATTGGAGCTTGTACACTCAGATGTGTGGGGACTAGCTCAGGTAGCTTCTCATGGAGGATCCCAGTATTATGTTACTTTCATTGATGATGCTACAAGAAAGGTATGGGTTTATTGAATTAAACATAAATCTGATGTTTTTGAGACTTTTAAAAGATGGAAATCCCTTGTTGATAATGAATCAAATTCTAAGTTAAAGTGCCTTAGATTTGAAAATGGTGGTGAATACTGTAGCAAGGATTTCAATGATTATTGTTTAGTGAATGGGATACATAGAGAAAGAATAGTTCCAAGAACACCACAAGAGAATGGTGTTGCAGAAAGAATGAACATGACAATCATGGAACGTGCTAGAAGTATGAGGATACATTCTGGATTGCCCTTGCAGTTTTGGGCAGAAGTAATTGATACATCAAATTTTATGTGATTATCCACGGGCCTTCAAGTTCACTAGATGGAGGAATACCAGAGAAAACTTGGACTGAAAAATAGGTAGATCTTTCTTTTCTTAAAGTTTTTCGTTCAGAAGCTTTTGTGCATGTTGATAGGGAAAATAGAAAAAAGTTGGATGCAAAATCCAAGAGGTGCACTTTCATTGGTTATGGATCTGGTGATTTCGGTTTCCGTTTTTGGGATTTAGAGAATTCTAAAATTATTAGGAGTCCTGATGTTGAATGGAACGAAAAGAGAATGTACAGGGATCAAATTTTGGTACCCAAGGATGAGAAAATTGAGAAGTTTATTGATGAAAATGAACTCTCGGGTTTTAAAGAAACACCTATAGAAATACACAGTAACTGTGGTCAGTTAGTCCCTGAACAACATCGGTCAGATGAACCACCGACGGTTACAGAGGATCAGAACTGGCATCAGTTAGAAGAACCGACGTTGGTTAGAGGTGACCGATGTTGGTCACTATCAGAAGTTAATACTAATGTTCAGGAGGCCTAGATAGAGCCTCCGGTACCCCAAACTCCTATGAGAAGGTCACAAAGGGTAAGTAAACTTCCAGAAATATTTACACCTCTATTTTATTTATTATTGACTGATAGTGGTGAACCAAAGAGCTTTGAAGAAGCAATATAGGATAAGACTTCGCGTTCAGTGGGAGCATGGCATGGATGAGGAGATGGACTCCTTGGAACAAAACCAGACTTGGGATTTGATTAAGTTTCCAGCAGGTAAGAGAACATTGCAGAACAAGTGGGTTTACAGAATCAAGGAAGAAGAGGGTGGATAGAAAAGGTACAAGGCAAGGCTTGTAGTAAAGGGATTTACACAGAAAGTAAGGTATTGACTTTGGTGAAATATTTTCTCCTGTTGTTAAGATGACTTCTATTCGTACTGTATTGAGTTTAGTTGCAATAGAAGATTTGCATTTAGATCAACTAGATGTGAAGACAACTTTCCTTCATGGTGATTTGGATGAAGAAATTTATATGCAGCAACCGCTTGGGTATGAAGTCAAGGGTAAGGAGAAATTAGTGTGCAGGTTGAAAAAGAGCCTTTATGGGCTCAAGCAAGCTCCAAGGCAAATGGTACATGAGGTTTGATAGTTTTATGCAAGAGCATGGTTACTTGAGATGTGAATCTAACCATTGTGTTTATTTCAAGAAGCTTGAAAATGGGAGCTATATTATTTTGTTATTGTATGTGGATGATATGCTTATTGCAAGATCTAGTATGCAGGACATTGGTGAGCTTAAGAGAAAGCTAGCTTACACATTTTCTATGAAGGATTTAGGAGCTGCAAAAAGAATCCTTGGCATGTAAATACATAGAGACAGGAAAAACAAGAAATTGTATTTGTCTCAGGAGGATTATATCTACAAGGTGTTAGAAAGGTTCAACATGTAGAATGCAAAACCTGTTAGCACACCTATGGCTAGACACTTCAAATTGAGAAAAGATCAGTGTCCTTCATCACATGAGGAGGTCAAATACATGACACGAGTGCCATATGCTTCAGTAGTTGGAAGTCTCATGTACGTTGTGGTTTGTACCAGACCAGACATTGCACAGGCAGTGGGAGTTGTGAGTAGATATATGGCTAATCCAGGTAAAGAGCATTGGAAAGTAGTCCAATGGATACTCAGGTATTTGAAAGGGACATCTAGCATGAAGTTATGCTATGGAGGTTCAGATATTTCATTACGTGGCTATGTTGATTCGGATATGGCTGGAGATCTGGATGGTAGGAGGAGCACTACTGGATATATTTTCACAGTAGGTGGAATGACAGTTAGCTGGATTTTGAGATTGCAGAAGGTTGTGGCTTTGTCTACCACAGAGGTAGAGTATGTTGCAGCTACAGAGGCTAGCAAGGAGATGATATGGATGAGTAGGTTCATGAAAGAGTTGGGAAAGGAGCAAAGTGATTATAAACTGTTTAATGATAGTCAGAGTGCAATTCATTTGGCAAAGAACTCAGTGTTTCATTTGAGAACGAAACACATTCAGTTGATGTATCACTTCATACGACAGGTATTGGAGGATGGTCAGTTAAATATGGAAAAGATTCATATAAGCAAGAACCCTGCGGATATGCTAACGAAGCCATTAGACAAAGGAGAAGTTGGAGCTACACTCCACTTCTGTTGGTCTTCGAGTTTGAGACTTGAAGAGGAAGAAACAAAGCTAAGGAAGAATCCAAGAATGACGCTGTATAGGTATGGTGCAGTAATTAAACTCCAAGTGGGAGATTGTTGAGTTGTGGAGCTCAATTACTTCATTTTAGCATGCAATTGGAACTTGTTGGAAAGCACAGTACCTGACATCGGTTAAGGGAAGACTGACATCGGTAAGGGAAGACTAACATCGGTCAAGGGCAAGTAGGAACCGGTGACAGTTAGGCAGAACCGGCAACGGTTAGGCAGAACCGGCGTCGGTTACCTGTGCAAGGATGTTTTAATTAACTCTTGGGAATTAGATCTATTTTTAGCATTAAAATATATCTATTGATTGTAATTGCATGGCTAAGTACCCTAAGTCTATAAATGACTATATAAGCACAAAAGCTAGGGTTTAGAAGGTAATGATAAACAAGAATTAGAAAGAACTTGAAAAAGGTTGGTGAGAGAGAATTCTTGGTGGTAGAGAAAAAGCTTGAAGGAAGAAAGTACTGAACATCTGAGAGGTGTGGAAGATTGTAAATCTTCATTGTATATCTTGTCAAAGCTTTGGATAATAGATTGGCTTGTTTCTTGGTGGACGTAGCCCACACTGGGTGAACCACGTTAAATTTGGTGTTGATTTATGTCTCTTGTTTTGTATATTTCTTCTGGTAGAATATCCGCTTTTATTTGCATGTATACTTAGAGTTGATATATTGTCTGTACAACCGGTGTGCTAACCCCAACACTCAAGACCTAAATCACCATGTGAAACACTAAATGTTACCTTGAATCTGTATACTTTGAATGTGTTCATCTAGATGTTTTTTCCATCACCTTTATACTATGATTTTTTTTCTTAAACCCCTAGTAAGTTCATGTAAGGGTCTACCTAGAGCTAATGGCCCTATGGTTTATCCCCACAATATTGTTGTCATTGTTAGAAATAACACAAGTATAAGTACACAAAACAAGTGTTTTGCTACTACAAATATATATATATATATATATATATATATATATATATATATATATATATATATATATATATATATATATCTCTCTCTCACTAAAATTAGAGAGCTAAAAATGATCGAAAACAAGAACTATGACTCTCCACGTTCCAAAGATTCCCTATAGGCTATATGTAAAGTATAAATGTTCCCTAGTGGAGTCACAAAAACTATTAGTAATTTGTTTTCATTGGAAAAATATGTTGCTTTTTCAAAAATGAGTGGGACAAAGTCCCTCCTCTATTGTGACGGGAGGAACCCTTTATTGAAAGCCAAAACTAGCAAGAAAATACATGTACAATATTTACACTAACTTATGGGGGTGGGATTTTACTCTTGGGAAAGGAATATAAGCTGAAAGCTGATAAGTAAACAAAAATCTTATTTTAGTTTGCAAGTATATCATTTAATAAAAGATACATTTCTGTTAAAGAACTCCATATGCATCAAAGGAACAAAGAAAGATAAACACTTGACATAAGAACACATGCTTTTGCTAAAGAACTCGTGACATAAAGTTCAACAATTTTTTTAATTACTTCATTATGATGAACCTAAAGTCTCATAAATTTTCCTCTTATATAATATATTGTACAAAATCATGGGAAACACATAGTCTGACAAAACATATCTCCAAGTCTCTAGAAAATCAAACCCCCTAGAAATGATAAAATTTCCTTTTACAATATCTTGGACAACCCAAAGTCCTCCACATATCTTTGAAGAAATCTCCTCTAAAAGTCTCACAAAGTAGCTTCTCCAAGAAAAAATCTTCAATCGGTAAAAGTCCAAACAAAAAAAGGGGCATACTTTCGTCCTAATCATACAAGTCAAAAGTGTGATCAACAAAGGTGGAATAGAAAATCGAGGAATCGAAGGTTCAGACATAATTTGCATGCAAATTGTAAACATGCACCAAAAGCCCTACACATTTGGATTTTTTAACACTTAGACAAATTTATGATCTCTTAAACCCTATAGACTTATTAAATCCATTCCACCACTTTCATTTGACTGGATTTGATCGATCGTGACTAAATTTGATTGGTGTAGTTCAAAATTTGCTTGCATTCAAAATTGGGGACAATAATATCTATTTTTGCTCCAGATGTTCTTGTCAAAACACGATAAAAGAAGTTAAATTTATGTGCAAATATTAAATAATTTCAATGATCTAAACACTTTAAAAGTTTCTCACACTTGTACTAGCACATATTATAGCGAGAGATTCATGTGCCCAAATCTTCTATACATCTTAAAGATGGAATACCTAAACATTTCCTTTTATTTATGCAATAATTACACCAAAGGCATTTTCCCAGTGAAGTGAAACCTCCTGAGTCTGACATAGTCAAAATGTGGATAGTGAGGATTCAAAGTGTCGTTGAAGCCAACTTTCATTGCAATGGTTTAAAATTTTGGTTCACGAGGTTATGTGTTGACTGGTTATCCTGTCACGTATATCTTGTCATATTTCTGGTTGCAGTGAATTCGATCAAAATGGGTGGTCTACTCGAAGGATTTTGTGGTGTTTACATTTGTAACGTTGGTGATGATAGCATCAATGCCAATCACAAACGTTACACAGAAGTTTAACACGGTGTTCCAGGTAGTGGCTCCCTCTTTGGCATTTTTGCAGAGGAATGGAGCGGGGCAGCTGAGCTGGTTGTGCTACAGTAGCATGAAGAGGTGGGCTGGAACTGCCACAACCTCCCGTGCCAAGAGACAAATAAAACAATGAATAATAATTTTTGAAAACATATTAAGGTTCCAAAAATGGTACAACCATCTGTCCTAACACATAATGGACCCAAAAAAAACCCATTACATCTAGAGTGTTTTTCATCTTCATTCAGAATATTCAAGATACATTTGTAACTATATTTATAATTTATATTTATAAATTTTATGGTATTGTTGACAACATGTATCCATAAAAATCAACTCGAGTTAAATAGAGGTCATGTCTAGAGCATAGAGGTTTTCATGCGACATAACATACTGTAGCTTGGAATAAACATTCCTGTTGTAGTGGACTTCAATACTTAAAATTTTCAGAATACACTCTTCCTACTTTCTGATCAATATGACGCATGCTTCTAATGCCTTACGAAGAAGATGATTGTCGCTTCCTTTGTCGTTCTCAACAATAGTTCCAATCACATCAAAATAAAGAGCATTTCCTAGTACTGCATTCTCCACTGCATTTATCACTTTCCATATTATAGGCAAAGTTGTCATGAGTAAGTTAGGAAAATGCTTGCTATTTCCCAGGGAAGTATAGGATATGAAAATAATCTCGAACAAATTATTTTTCTTCAGCCCTCAAGGTAGCTATTGCAATTTCCAATTGCTTCACCCTGGTAAAACCATCAATCTCCAAATGAGGTTGCATAGAACATATCTTCATAAAGCGAGCAATTTTCTAATCCCAAATCATAGTTGAGGTTTCAAATCCTAGATCAATAATTATCCAGTAGCCGTCCACTTCTGAAAAATAATGGTACTTTTGAAACACCTTTTTCATTCAAAAATCAATCATTTGTGCAAAAAAAAATCGTTCGTTGGATCAGTTCAAGGATGAATTTCAACATCACCTTTAATTACCCTGCGTAAGACTCAAACTACGGAATTATCGTCAAAATATACACGATTCGATGTCGCTTTCTAGAGCATATATTTGAATTTTTTAAAAAAAATTCTTCTATCTCCTTTTGACGGGTTTCAAGCGGCTTTGCACTGCGAAAAGCGGCTCACCGAGGCTCTGGTGGAGGAAATTCGTTCAATGCACATTGTGAAAGAGACGGAGTGTGGGGACGTTATGAAAACATGTTTTCTGAGACGGTGCGGCCTACGTCTCTGATGGTTATTGTGAGCAACAAGTAGATCAATGTGGCAAATTGTGGCGATTCCAGAGCTATGCTTTCCACAGGTGGAAAAGATGATAACATGCATGCACTATTACAGGTAAATTAGTGAGTTAGTAAATCAGTAAGTTATGTGCGGAAAGTGGTGTTGAACGACAATCCAATAAAAAATGTTATCAAAGCTTATTAAAACAAATAATTTTATCATAGCTTGAGTCAGGTGGAAATAAATATTTCTCTAATAAGAATGTATATTGCATGGAAAAATAAGTTGTTTAAGCGCATTAAACAATTGGCAATGGTTATCCTGGTTATATATATGTATATGTATTTTAACTTTTAAAATATTTATTAATATATTAACTTTTTTTAATTTATTGATCTGTGTAAAACATAAAGTGAATTAAATTTGCAACCTTTTATTTATGGATGTAACACACTACAACGATCTACATTAAATCTTTAATATTAGTTTTTAAAAAAACATGTTCATAATTGATTACGCTGAAGGCGTTTGTATGTGAGATGAATCCTGGGGATTCTGACATAACAAAGAGCTCAACGATACATATTAGTTTTGTTGCTGATGTACGATGTTGGATCCGATGTCCACGTGCCTTGTTGGGTTGAGGATTGGCCATTCTGACCGCCGACGACTAGGTGGCTGCGGTAGATAGGAGATTCTGTACTTAGCCACTGTATAAATTTTACAGGGTGTTTGAGATTTCCAAATTATTATTTCCCATAATGGGAGATTGGTTGGCGGTGAGTATCATTTATTTGTGAAATTATTATGTTAAAAGTGTCAGCACATGTAGAAATATGGAGCGTATTTTGAGAGTGTTTCTGCGGTCTACCTGATTGCGTCTTTCCACACCTTGGTTCATATCATTAATCTCAGATTAATCTCTTCCATCTTTGTGCACATTTTCGATTGATGGAGAAATGAAAGTCCTAATCACCTCACATAGATGTCATGTTGTCGGCCTTGCTGATGCTGACACAAGAAGACACGAAGTAATTGGAAACAACAATTTTCTTTGACTAAGCGACCCCTCAAGAACAATTCCCTCATCGTTGTTTTCATCGACGCCCCTGCAACACATTCTTTCACCATCACAAGTGATTGAGATTGTTCACCCTACAATGTATTTTTTAATTTTGTTTTAGTGGTCACATGTTACTCAATAATTATTTAATCATACGCCCCGATAAATTACCTCCTTATTTTCTCCTTAGTACAAAATAGATTTTAATAAGCCCTATATACATGTGGAAATATCTTCCCATATTTGTCACTTCTCAAATATTTTTAATCGAAATAAATTGATCTATCCCATTTAGTATATTAAATTTCATATTAACAAGTATTTTAATTTCGTCCACTCAAAAAACTTGACGCCATAAAAAAGTGAAATAAGAAAATAGAAAATCTCAATCGACCAATAAAATCTTTATTTCCTTCATACTTCCATTCCCTGAAGGGGCTCAATTATTGATGAGTGTTCCTACATCACCTATTTTTTAGTAATTACTCGACCTTGAAACTTAAAAGAGTGCCTACAAAGTGCTACAAAAAGTAACAAGTGTGGTTAGGTTTCAAAACTCGTCCCTAACGAATACTTGCCATTTTTTTTATGTTGGCCCCTTTAAGCTCGCATTTCACTCACATGAATAATGTGCTCGAGCTTGAGACAAATAAGTGGAGCACAGATAACATATATTATTTGGGTAGGAACAATTTGCTATGTGGAATAGGTGTGGGACATGCAAGTATTTTAAGTCCACCTTTTAATTTCCAATATCCCTTTCATGTCTACATCTTACATATCAAATTAAACATTATCCAATCAAAATCATTGGTGTCATGTAAAAATAATTAGCAAGCATAATTGACTGATTGAATTTACCTTTTCACCGATATGTTTGATGGTTTGAGGGCCTCAATTACAATGGTTTTTTTTTGCAAACCATTGATTATCCTATAATTCCTTAAGCTTACAACTAGAAAGGGCTACGAATTGTTGTATACCAGAATTTTTTTGGGGAGGATTATTCTAAGCCATGGAATAGGTGTAGGGCTTGCACATAGTTAATTTTCCCATTGTTGTCTTTCTCTAGGCCCCTGCAATGCATTCTTTCACCATCATCGCTAATTGAAATCGTTCATCCTATAACACATTTGTGTGTTTTTGATATAGTGGAAACGTGTTGCTTAATACTTATTTAATCATATCTGCCTCAAAAATATTTTCTCCTTATTTTCTCCTTAATGTAAAATATATTTTAATAAGCCCTCCATACATATAAAAATATCTTCCCAAATTTTTCACCTCTCAATTTTTTTAAACAAAGTAAACTGATCTATCAACTTTAGTATATTAAATTCCATAGTAAATACTGTTTTAATTCTCACCTTTTTTATTTTCGACTTTTTCTTCATGTCTTTGTCTTATCTAGCAAATTAAATTTTGTCCACTTAAAAAAATTCACGCCATGAAAAAGTAAATAACAAAATAAAAACTTTCAATTGACGGAAGAAATCTTCCTTTTATTCATATTTCCATTCCCTGAAGGGGCTCAATTATTGATGAGTGTTCCTGCATATCCTACTTTATCAGTAATTACTCGAGCTTGAAATTGAAAAGTGTGTCTGGAAAGTGCTATAAGAACTAACCAATGTGGTTGGGTTTCAAACTTGGCCCCTCTTGCATTCTCACCAAATTTTTATTGTCACCCCTTTAAGCTCACATATCACCCATGATAACACATTTCTTACTTTCCTTCTCTCCTGGACGCTACATTCCTCCACCTCTACCCTTTCAACTTTCACAAAAGAGATGGGCACCATTTCTTCCTGTGTTGCAAATAGCAAACAACATATGTTGTATTTTGGTTTACAGGAATGTTTTTGTTTTACTTGATGTATCATTGACAATAATGGTTATTGAAGGATGAAACCGCCACAACTATTGCTAAGGAATAACCTTTTTGTTGTCCGCATAGCAAGAGGGAAACCCTAATCCAATATGTGTGTGCATTTGCTACCTTTTGATGTTAGGTCTGCTCCATATTTTCCTGTCTCTATTATATCTCATGAAACATGCCCTAGAATTCCCCTTGCATTTACATATGTGTTAACTACCCAATACATGTAAGAGCTTCAATTGTAAAGAATTATTTACTTCATCATTATTGTTCAACCACTCCTTTCATTATGAGATATCTCCACAAACAATTACATCGACGTCTTACACAACCCACCTACAAACAACTCAAATAAATTTCATGTGATTGTTTGAGGGTGGAATTTCGGAATGTCTCCCCATTCCGACTTCCACACCCTTGTACATTTCCAACCTCAGACCCCTTCTTCTTTTTCCCTCTTTCTTTCCCATTAATTCTCTCCCTGCACTTCAAATTCTTCAATATATCCCCTTCGGCGTTTCCATCATACATTTTACGTATGATTGCTAGTAATTAGTTTGCTCTCATACTTGATCACGACAATGTTGAAATTTAGAGGGATAGAAAATTTGAATTTTATAAATAAAGTAAAATTATTAAAAGGTGCTTACGAGAGTCACGTGCCAAAATCTTCTTTACAAAAAATAGAAGATTTAAGAAATTTCTCAAATGTTTATATGAAATATGTCGAATTTTAAGAAAATAATCTTTTACTAAATGTAGGTGTAAGATTTTGTTTACTCTCAAGCTTAATTACATGATTAGAAATTATAATGTCTTTTTTAAAAAAATTGGGATCCACTAAGATTACATAGAATATCAACATCTCAACTCATGTTACAAAATTAACATGTAGTGAGTTACAATGTCGAGTAAGCATACATCTAAACTAGTGAGCTCCTTTAGCTAAACAACCACGACTAAGGGACATCCAATCTATTAAAATGACCCGAGGTCCAACTTTAGCCTTATCAATTTCAATTTCCACTTAAAATATTTAGAGGAATTTGTACCTTGATAAATATATATAAACAACCATCATCTTCATTAATTGAACTACAACCCTATCATTTAAAAATATTGACATCTTGCCCATGTTACAAAATTAACATATAGCGAATTATAATGTCGAACAAGTATACCTATAAACTAGTGAGCTCCCTTAGGTAAGCAACTAGACTAAGGGGAACCCAATTTCTGAAAGTGACCCAGACACCAACCCTAGTCTTACCAATTTGAATTTTCATTTCAGATATTTAGAAGGATTTCTATGCTGGAAAATAGATATAAGCAACCATCATCCTCACTAATTAAACTACAATCTTTTGATATCAATTTTTTCCCCTTATAAATTTATTGACAAATATATCTACATCTTAACATCAATGAATGGGAAGTGGAATGGAAGTCACAAATCTATATTCAAAAGAGATATTTTTCCAAAACCCCACAAAGACGAAGAGGGAAAAACAAACCAACCTAACTTTATCAAAATTTAATTACCTTTAACATTGTTTAAGGATTTAATTAAAATAAAAAATATGGACCCATCCTAATCAGTGTATAATGATGCCATGTTATGGTCCACTGGCATTGAGAGTTGCCATATAAAAGAAGCACGAGAAAATTCAAGGGGGGCCATTTTCTGCTAACAACTTTCAAACAATGGAAAACCGTACAAACAAATCGAATACATCACCCGGGTCCTGAACCATTCAAACGTAATAGAAAGACCAAATCAAACGAATTATTACTATTATTGTTAATGGGGGAAACCCAATTATGAAATCCACAGGAGGAGGAGGAGGAGGAGGAGGAGGAGGGACATAGAAAACCTTTAAAACGATTTTACCGTGACATTCCATTCCATTTCAAGCAGACTTAAAATTTGAGCTTTTTCCTTCTTCTCGATCGAAAATGGCGGACGGTGGAGTGGTGGTACTGGACGGATCTCATATCAGAAATGCCCTGCCAAATCTTCAGCAAAGATTGGAAGGACGTCATATCGACGGACAAATTTCTGGATCTGCATTTCTAGCATTGGCCGAGTCGGTGGCTTCATCAATTCTGTTTGACCTTGCCTTGCCAGAAAATCTCAAAACCCTCGTCTTGCAAAGACTGCAACTGACGGATAATATTCAGTCCTTGCAACTTGACAGCCAAACTCTGTTGCCCAAGCTGCAGGAATATCTGCTGGCCCTTGCCGAAGAGCTGAAAGGTGCGTCCACATTTTTTTCTTAGATCAGGGTTTGGTATGTCATTTATCTGTTCGGTGACAGAAATTCCCAAATTATGCTGTAATGCAAGGGTATTTGGTTCTGTATGTTTGACTTAAGGCTACGGACATTAATTTTAATGTATAATTTAGCAAACCCCCATGTGATCACCCGCCTTGGAATGCTTTTGCAAAATTATTTCTTAAAGACAATATATCATGGGATGTAGCCATTAGGCTAATTGGCTTTGTTTACGGGTAAAATCTGTTTAGATATTCTATATGCCCTATACTGGTTGAGGACTTAGCTCAATTTAATCCAGCTGCTGTTGGAATCTGGTGTCCTGGACCCTTTAATTACTACATTATGTTATATTCCTTAATATGTTGTTAATTTCAAATGACGGGCTTGTAGCAATACGATCTATCTTACCTATCCCTATATATAACCCATCACCTATTTGTCCTATTCATGAAAAGGGATTCCCTAAAAGTACACTTAAAATCCTTTTCTAACAATGGGTCAATATTAGGAAAATAGCATGGGGATGGCACTGCAGTGGTGTAGATTTTCATATATTTGATATGTAATTGAGGTTATTTTCTTTATGTCTTTAGTTTGAGTGTCTCAAATGCTGTCCTCATATAAAAGCAATTTTTTAACATTGAGTCAATGATAGCAGAGAACATTTTCCAAGCCTTCCCAAAGAGTCCATTCCAAGCTATGATAAAGTTATATTTTTCCGTTTGCCTTGTTTTCGCTGATTTGCCACAAAAACTTTTGCAATTTAGTGAGTTTTGGTACCATAACTATGATATGGGTATTGGTATTACATGCTTTCTTGCAGAGATATTTTACATTCAGGTTTGAAAGGATAAATAAAATATATATAATGTATATTAGATTCTAGTGATTTTGAAGCAACTCAGCTTTAGTTGAGGGTTTCAGAATGATACCCATTAACAGAGGCAATGGCCCACAGGTTTGGGTGTCATGTTAAAATAATATTTTATGTAAAGAGTTCTACCTTCTTGAGGGATTTCGATGAAATGTGAGGAAATAGATAAATAGGTTAGCAAAGACAGGACAAATATGGATAATACTACATTAGTGCAGGGTACTTTAACTTTAAACTATGAATGATTACTCTACTACTTTTTATCTATGGGATAGCCTTCGACTTCGGTTTATGTTAAATGTGTTTAGGCTAAATTGCCATTTTGGTGATCATCATTGCGAGAATTAGAGTTTGCATCCTGCTTTTCTACACTGAACAATTGCAATACAGCCATATGCCTGTTCTGTTCATGTCCGAACAATGTTTATACGATAATATCTGAAATAGCTTGAACACTTCTAAACTCCTGTAAAGGTTTTAATAATCAATAGAGTAGTTAAAATGGCATTTCTTTTGTATTCCTCGGCTCTGTTGCATTGTTTAGCTTGCATGATCCTTAGAGAGTCCGTTTCAATTTGCAGCCTCGATGTGCAATTTTGAATGCCTAGACCCTCCTACAATGTTACAGTTTTGCCCATTATTATGTCCTCATTTCTAGGTTTGTTCTAATTTAAAAATTACGTGATTGTGTTAGATGATTTGCACTCAAAATGCTCTTCTTTTGATGAATACTTGTGCCAGTACATAAGGGCATGATCGCATAAGATAACCATAACCATGATAGTACCTTCATTTGAGTGGTATGTTTTTAAAATCTAATTGTTGGTGCCAGATTTTATCCAAAAGTTCAAGATTTATACGTTTTGGGAACATCACGTGGATATGAAATTAAAACATATATGCATACTTAATCTATTGCCTGTTCCTTGTGGCTTTGAAGCTTGATGCACTTTTAGTCTTTTTTTGTGTATTTTCTGTTCCCGATAGCCCTCAAGATAGGTTCCTGCTAATTTCAAAGGATAATGCAATCGTTTACATTCAAACTACGGAAATCTGGTCATCTGCTTGGTTGCATCAAATTTTAGAGTCCAATACTGTTGCAGTCGCGGTTAGAGGGTCCAAATGAAGGACTATATTTTTCAGAGAAATGACCTTGCACATGTAAAGATCACTATGCAGCTTGAAAGAAACATTTCAAGCTTCTAATATACTCAATGAGGAAAATTACAAACTTGGGCACATGCATTACAGTCTTGTTACAACATTACGATATAGACTCTGCCACATCCACTAAGGGATGCAATTCTTGGGACTTCATCCTAATTAAGCTCACTGTCTTGCAAAGCTCTACTTGAACTAGACTCGACCCCTTGGAAATGAATCTTGAACACAATTCCGCTCAGACACCCACTTACCAAGCTTTTTCTTGATTTCTAACTCTCTTTGGCCATCCTTCCAGCTGTTCTTGCTATTCATAGCTCTCCAACCTATTTGTTCTTTCTCATGTTCATCACTTCCTCTGTTTATGGAACTTGGTGGGAGAACTAAAGATACCTTTGTTAGGAAATAAGGGATAAAGATATGCAGAACAATCCCACATAGAATCACAATAGTAGAAACTAATATGCAAAATAATACCACAGATCTGAAATAAAAGTGTAGAATAAAAGAACATAACACAAAGAGATAGTATTTAACATGGTTCACCCAATTTGGGCTACGTCCACCAAGAATCGCTTGCTCAGATTTTATTACAAGCCACCTCTTCTCTCAATATAATACCCAGATAGGTTTGGAGCTGTTCTTAACAAACTCTCTTGAACTCACACCTGAATTCACACACATCTACAATGCTACATCATAGCTACCATATGAAAGAAACCACATAAATAGGCAACTGC
The DNA here is from genome assembly GCA_019776745.2 of Taxus chinensis. Lineage (NCBI taxonomy): Eukaryota > Viridiplantae > Streptophyta > Pinopsida > Cupressales > Taxaceae > Taxus > Taxus chinensis. The sequence goes on from CM034147.1 coordinate 9,377,673, forward strand.
TTAAGCAATTTTATAATATCGTGGGTACCCAAACCATGGGCCAAAACCATACCACAAACCTATGGGTCAAACATCCCGCCCATATGAGAAGAACACATTTCTCAAAATATCAGGCACATTTTTCAAGGTCCACTAAAAAAATTGTCGATGGTTGCACCTCTGAACCCCCCTACCAGGAACTACTACCCCTGGACCCCCACTTGGGGCTTGGCTCGGTCCCGAACACCAGCGAGACAACTGTGAAAAGTGTACAATACATTTAGTGTATAGTCTTCAACACTTCCACACATAAAAACAGACTCCACAACATAACAATCTCCCACTTGGAGACTAGTTTTCCTTTGAGCAAGCTTCTCAACCCTTCACTGTCATCTGTGAAGACCAACCAAAGCTGAACACAGCTTCAGTTTTTTCCTTGTGACCACCTTGATCATCATGTTTGCATGCTTATGACTGGTATGAATCTTCTCTAGCTTCAACTTCTCTTCCTCCAAATTTGTCCTAATGAAAATGATACCTTAAGCTGTATATGCTTCGTCCTAGAGGTGGAAAACAAAGTTCTTAGCTAGGTGTATAACACTCTGACTATCACTATGCAACTTCCCTTCCTCCTGCTTATGCCACAACTCCTCAAGAAATTTTTGTAACCAAATCATCTCTTTGTTTACCTCTGTGGCAGCAACATACTTAGCCTCCGTAGTTGACAAAGCCACCAAATTTTGTAGTCGTGAAATCCAACTCATTGTTGTCCCACCTACAATGAAAATATAACTTGTTGTGCTCCTCTTTCTGTCTACATCTCTAGCCATATCGAATTATACATAACCAGAAAAAGTGGTGTCCGATCCACTGCATCACAAAATTGCCACCATGGTCCCTCTCAAGTACCGAAGGATCCACTTATTGCTTATTATTGATATTTACTTGGATCACTCATAAATCTACTCACAACTCCTACTGCATGGGAAATATTATGGTCTAGTACACACCATGGCATACATCAAAATACCAACTATTGATGAGTAAGGTAACTTGGGCATTTGGTTTCTCTCCAACTCTGTCTTGGGACACTACTCCTTTGATAACTTGAAATGGTCTTCCAAAGGAGTCCCAACTGGTTTAGCTTCCTACATATTAAACCTCTCTAAGACCTTATTAATGTACTCTTCTTGAGATAAAGTACGCTTTCATTCCTTCTTATCTCAAGATATCCACATACCAAGGATTTTTTCAGCTGCCCCCAAATCCTTCATAGCAAAGGAGTCACTTCGTTGCTTCTTGAGTACTTTTATTTTCTGCATGTTTTTTCCTACAACCAACATGTCATCCACATACAAACATAGGATAATATAAATGCCATCTTTAAATTTCTTTGCATACACACAATGGTCAAAATTTCATCTAATATAATATTGCTCCATCATGAAGCTATCAAATTTCTTATACCATTGACATGGAGCTTGTTTTAGACCATACAAGATCTTATTCAGTTTGCACACCATCTCCTCTTTACCTTTGACCTCATAGCCCTCTAGCTACTCCATTTATAGATCCTCCTTCAAACCACCATGGAGAAATGCAATATTTACATCTAGCTGCTCTAAGTGCATGTCTTCTACTTCCACTATTCCAAGAACAATTCTAATAGAGGTCATTCTTACTACAAGAGAAAAAAACTCATCAAAATCTATAACTTTTTTATGTGAAAAACCCTTGACCACTAACCAAGACTTGTATCTTTTCTTGCCTCCTTCTTCCTCTTTAACTCTGTATACCCACTTGTTATGGAATGCTATTTTTCCTTCGGGTAGCTTCAAAAAATCCCAAGTCTAGTTCTCCATGAGATCTTGATGCTCCTCATCCATGGATTGCTCCCACTTCTTCCTGACATCTACCTGCATTGCTTCATTAAAGCTATCTAGATCTCCACTGTTAGTGTGTAATAAATAATAAAAAGAAGGATAAAAATGTTCAGGTTCTCTTCTTACCCTAGAATACCTCCCCAATATAGGAGTTTGGGGTTCTTGTTGAGTAGGTTCCTGAACTGGTTCATGTGTCACTTTCCCATCCGGGAGATCCTCTACCACTGCATATTATTTCTTGGATTCTTCCATGTTTTCCTACAACTGTTGCTTATATATGACTTTCTCATCAAATACCACATCCATAGATCGAATGATTTTCTTTTCCTTAATACTACAACATTTATATCCAAAGTCATCACCACCATAACCAAGGAAAGTACTTTTTTTTTATTTATCCTCTAGCTTGGTCATATCATCCTTGTCTATATGGACAAACACCTCACATCCAAAGACTCTAAGAAATGAATAATCAAATTTTTTACCATACTAAGCCTCCTCAGGTATGCCTCCATCCAAGGCACTTGAGGGTCCTCTATTTATCAAGTACACAATTGTGATCACTGCTTCTGCCTAAAAAGAAAGAGGCAGTCCCGCATGTAATCTCATGCTCCTAGCATGTTCCATTATTGTCGTGTTCATCTTTTCTGACACCCCATTATGTTGCAGAGTTCCTAGAACCATATTTTATCTGTGGATTTCATTCGTAAAACAATAATCATCAAACTCATTGCTGCAATACTACCCTCCATTATCTAACCTGAGACATTTCAACGTAAGACCTGTTTCATTCTCTACCAAGGCTTTCCATTTAACAAGTGTCAAATACATCATATTTATTTCTAATACAATATACCCAAATGTTGGCGAGAAAATTTTTCGGGGACAAATTGGTGGATTTCTTACCAACGCTCTGGGATTCGAAGTCCCTCTACTTAACCGGTGCAGGTGTTGTATATGCATGTGAGAGTAAAAAGGTGGATTTTCTTGGTGGCCTTGCGGCCATGGATCCAACAAGGGCACTCCACTAATCCTACGGAAAAGCTAGCAATTTCTTGTTAGAAAGGACTTTGTCTGTAAAGCGAGAAAGGGGAGTGAGAAATGAGATAGGAGAACTAATGTTGCAGGTAGAAAATCATATTCCTGCACACATTAGTTAGAAATTTCAACACATGCATTTATGAGAAGAAACAACTCTTTAAATAACAACAAGACTAAATAGAATTTATTGATTGCAAAGTATCAAGAAACCCCTTAGTCAAAGAAAGCTAGAAACTCATTGTATTGATTGCTTAAACAAAAGTTGTACATAGTGTGGGAATGGAGGAAAACTAGTGAGGGCAAAAATGGAAGAAAATGGCCATCTCCTATGTTCTCTCGAAGTACAATACACTCTTGAGTTTACAAAATCAATCACCAACCCTTTGAAATGGGAATGAATTTATAATTCATAGAATGAGAGGTGACTCATCATCTACCCCCAACGCCTTTTCATGTCCTTGCACAACTTAAAACTTTTCAACTTCTTAGGAAACTGTTAAGTCCCTTTTTATAATATAAAGGTGACTTATTACATTAGGAATATTAATACATATGAAAAAGTGCAACACCAATGCAAAATTAGAACATTGAGAAGAGAGAGAAAGTTGGGGGTATGAAGAGAAGAGAGACAAAGAAGAGGAGATGTTCCTAATGAATTTCATTGATCCTTATCGATGGAAAGCTTCAAATGTAGTGAAACTCTGAATCTTCAAACTCCTTGCACCTTTAGAAACTCCTTCAGGATGGTTCTAGGACACCTTGGGTTTAAGTGTTCAAAAACACTATTGAATGAATTGTTTTGCCGATGACCGCAACTTCCACCTCGCACACGATATACCTGTGACCTGAACCACGTAGTGAGTGTCGAGAAACACTGTTGAGTTCTTTGAGATGGATCTTGAATGCCCTGTGAGAAATGTGTATGACGATCTTGAACGATGATGTTGACCTGAATGATCATCCCTTTATGCCCCATTGTGCCAAAATAGCCATTTGAGTGTGACTTACTATTAATAGTAAGCACCCAAATGGGAGACTTACTATTTTTGGTAAGTATTGATTCTTTCCTCTTCTTGACCATCGTGATGTGATGAAATCCATCATTCACTCCTATGCACACTGCCTTCGCCTTGACCATTTCTTGGGCTAACTTACTATTTTTAGTAAGCACCCATATAGGGGGATTACTATTTTTAGTAAGTGGTCATTTTCACTATTTTCTGCTCCAGGAAATCATTCTAGTTTCCTGTTGATCTTCAGTGCACACTGCCTTTGTCATAGTCACTTTTGATGGTGACTTCCCAAACATAGCAAGTATGTATAAGAATACTTACTATTTTTAGAAAGTGGACTTCCATTGCTCAGTTTGTGATGAAACATATTTTTTCAGACTCGACTCGTTGTCACAGTCACGTCCTCTGAATTTCACTTGATTTCCTTTTAGAATGCTTGGAAATAAAATTTAAAATTTTTGCCTAGTAGTGGCTTCAGGCACGGAGCTGCCATGGCGGCCATTAATGGAACTCAAAATTTTAAGGTCTGGTTTTTATCTCCGATGGTGATGAAATTAACTCCATTGTGATAGGTTTTTCATTTGGAATTAATGTGCAAATTTTTATCTTGTTTTCATTGCCAGATCGATGGAAAATCTAACGAATGTGAACTAGGGCACGAAATGAGATTTATGTTACAAAAAATGATTCAAGGTTCCATTTGTTACATCTTGATTGTCTTGAAAAATGAGGAAGTCTGTAAAAAACATCATCTTGATCTGACTTGTATTTTGCAAGATATGAAGATTTTTTTATTAGGTGACTTTGTGCTTATCTGGCGAAAAATCTTCGTTTTTCTTCATTTCTCTACCATTTTTCATTTTTTTGACCCATTTTTTCTTTAAGACCTATGCATTTTCATGGAGTGGAGGATTTTGTAGCCATGGCGGAGCTGGTTTGGAGCAGCAATGGTGAACCGGGTGTCTGGACAAGCATGAACGGAGCTATGGCAAGGCGTGAAGATGTGAAGAAGAAACGGGGGGAAAAATGGCTAAGTGTCAGATTTCAAACATTTAAAAATTACACAGCAAGGGTGGGGAAAAATTTTTCATGTCTGATGTCCCTCACCTCAAAGGGACATGAGGGACGACAAATTCCACGGCGAATAAGGTGATGACACGTGGCAGAGATTTGACGGTTGAGAATGAAGGCTTGACAAACACCTTGGGGCTGGAAATTCGCTCTTGAAGAGGTCACATGAGTGACCAGGAGTCTCCTTAGGGGTTGGGCGGATTTTTCCATGTCTGATGTCCCTCACCTCAAAGGGATACGAGGGACATCAAATTCCATGGTGAGCAAGGTGATGACATGTGGCGGAGATCCGACGATGAAGGCTTTAAGTTCTCGCAAGCACCTAGCGGCTAAACTGGCGATCCTAAAGGTTACATGAGGGTCCAAAGGGCTTATGGGGGCTAGGAGAATTTTTCCAACCTTGATTTCCCTGACCTTAAGAGACGTGAGGGACACAAAATTCTGCCAGACTCCTGGAGCTGACACATGTCCTTCCAAAATTTGACTAACTCCCGAACTCTCTCTAAGAGGACAACTTGAATTGATGATAACTTGAGCTGCCAATGGAATTTTTTGATGAAATTTTATATGATCTTAACTGGAAATGTCCTAAATCTAATAGTTTGGATCTCAAGTCTTGATTCCTCCATTTGATCCCTAAAAAATTGGATTTTTGATTTGGTACTCCACCTGTGCATGAGAAAAACTACTTGCAGACCCATTGCACCAAATGTTGTGAAAAAAGTAATATCACCATCTTGTAGGGCTTAGAATTTCCTTTCCAATGATATTTTTTTTTCCTCCTAACTCCATTCGGAGCTCTCAGAATCACCTTCAAAAGTTCAACAATTGTTTTGGCATGTGCACCACATAGGCGTGTGAACCCTAATTTAGGTGAAACTGCCCCAAACTCTCCAAAAATTCCCCAAACCTTCAAAAATCATTTCCATTATATTTTAAGATATTCCATTCACTTCCATGTTGAATTTTTCCCTTCTGTTCCGCTCCAGGGGGTTGAATCTAGTCCTGGGAAGGCCAACGATAGCACTTCCCAATATTGCCAGAAGATAGCATCTTTTTAGAACTCCCTAAAATCACCTAGGTGAAATGAGTGCACTTTAATAAATCACCTAGGGGGCCAATTTGACATCAAATAGGGGGGTGATCAGACTGATGGATTTAACCTGGGGTGCCTAGGAATGATAAAACATGAAAAATTCACCATAGGGGTACAGTTGTCATGCTTGAAAACTTCCAATTTCCCTGTTGCACATTTTCACGACAACACATTGTTGCAATACTTCCCTTCATTATCTGACCTGAGAAATTTTATCTTAAGATTTATTTCATTCTCTACCAAGGCTTTGCATTTTAAAAAGTGTCAAATACATCAAATTTATTTCTAATACAATATACCCTAAATTTCCTTGTTACATCATCAATAACAGTGACATAATAATTTGAACCCCCAAGAGATGATACATGATCCAACCCCCACACATCAAAATGTACCAGCTATAACTTACTCTCTTTCTTCATAGGTCTGACCTTGAGAAACCTTACTCACTTTTGTTTCCCATATATGCAGTCCTCAAAAAACTCCAAACCTATTTCTGTATATCTGGGAAAATCCTTCTTTATGATCTCCATGCCCTTATGGCTCATATGACCGAGCCTATAGTTCCATAATGTTTTATTTTCTTCTAAAGCTACAAGATTACAAAAGTTAATGCTATCAGTGGTTAAATACAAGGTTCTAACCTTTTTACCTCTTGCCACCACAAAAGTACCCTTGGCAACCTTCTAAGATTCTGTTGTAAATATCATAGTACAACCATCACTTCCCAATTGCCCCATCGATATCAATTTTTGTCTTAATATAGGCACATGTCTGACATCCTTCAATAACCATGTATTCCCATTTTGCATATTAACCTAAACAGAACCTTTTCCAACTATTCTACAAGGATCATCATCACTAAGAAACACATTTCCAAAACCCCCTTCAATGTAAGAAACAAAATAATGCCTATGTGGAGTAGCATGGAAAGAAGCCCCCGAATCTAAAACCCAAGATTCAACAATATTATACAAAGAAAGAATCAAAACATCCTAACATACATTACCCATTTCCACATTTACCTCCTTGTTTTCTTCATGTTGTTTATTCTTATCTCGAAGCTCCCAATAGTCCTTCTTTTGCATGCCCAGACTTTCAACAGTGCCAAAATACTATCTTGCTTTTGGATTTTGACCTTGCCTGATCTTTCGATTTTCCATGGCTTCCTCTATTCTTCTATCTCCCTCTAATTTCCACTGTCAAAGAATTCCCTGAAGTAGAATATTCCCCATTAGCTTTTTCTTCACATTTCCTCCCTTAAAATCACCCCTACAACATCCTCAAACTTCAACTTCGAGTTAGTTGGAATTGGGTTTCTTACCACCATTATCAGGCTATTCCAACTCTCAAGCAAAGAGCACATAATTCATAAATCCCTAACTTCTTCATCAAATTCTATTATAACCGAAGCTAGCATATTTACAATTGTATTAAAATCATTCAAATGATCTACTATTGAACTATTCTCAGACATCTTCATATTAAACAAATTTTTCATTAAAAATATCTTGTTAGAGCAAGAGGGTTTTTCATACAAATTCCCAAATGCATTCATGAGATATTTTGTAGTCTTCTCCTTTGAAACATTAAATAATACCAAAGATACAAGACACAACCGAGATTATTACAAGTGTCTTCCTGATCCAAAAAATCCCATTTTGTATCCATAATATTCAAGGGTTTGCTCACCTTTCTCATATACAGTGAGAGTATAAAGATCCTTTTGATAAAGGTAATCTTCTATTTGCATATTCCAAAGACTGAAATTATGCTCGTTGAGTTTATCAACCCTTGATCTTCCATCATCTTCCATAGCTCCCACTCAAGCTAAAAATTTCTCTGTGATTCAAAACTTCAGCAAACAAAACCAGACTATGATACCAATTGTCAGGAAATAAGGGATAAAATATGCGGAACAATCCCTCACAGAATCACAACAGTAGAAACTAATATGCAGAAAATATTATAGATCTGAAATAAACGTGCAAAATAATAGAACACAACACAAAGAGACAATATTTAACGTGATTCATCCAATTTTGGCTACGTCCACAAAGAATCACTTACTCATATTTTATTACAAGCCACCTCTCTCTCAATATAGTACCCAGATCTGTTTAGAGCTATGCTCAACAAACTCTACAGAATTCACACACTGATTTCAAAACAAATCTGCAATACATCTACTTGTTATTCTATCATATGCATAACAACAATATAAATAGGACAACTTCTTAAGTATTTTTACAAGACCATGGGTATCAAAACCATGGGCCAAAACCCATCCCAAAAACCTATGGGTCAAACATCTTGCCCATATGAGAAGAGCACATTTCCCGATATGTCGAGTGCATTTTTTTGAGGCCAAAAAAAATTTACGGTTGCTATCGGGGGCTACTGCCCCTAGACCCCCACTCGGGGTCCAGCCCGGCCCCGAACCCTGGCGAGAAAACTATAGATAGTGTACAATACTTTTAGTGTACAGTCTTCAATACTTCCACACATGAAAACATGCTCCTTAACATAACAACCTATGCAAAAATTTGTTCATTTGATCAGATCACCATTAATTCAAGATGGGTTCATCAGGGAATCACTTCTAGGGGCATTTTCATCCAATCAAAACATGCCAAGTTGCTTGGTCAATTGGCTGCAAAGAAGACGGATCAAGACCCACATGTCTAGGTGACAACTTGTTTGATTTCAAGGGGAACTAGAGATACAAGATCCACATAGTGCTTAAATTCATAATGTGTGTGCGCAAGAGTTTGTGCACAGTACTTTATCCAAAGCTCCTTTCAAAACTCAACTTAACAGGCTGTGAAAGACTTAGATCACGTTGAGTGAAGCCTTAACTATTCCAGATAACTCTATGTGCAGAAGTGTGCAAGGTCATGTGAAGCTACACAAGATTGCACAAGCTTATTATTTTAAGTCTAACTCATTTTGGAAATGCAAGACGTAGCAAGTGTGCATGGATGCTCCTGCATCAAATACTCTCTCAGAATACATATTTTATAGCCCAAGCTCTATCCTCTATACTAGTGAAAGTTATTATGAAGTACCCTTTGGCTAGGAGTTGTTTATATATGTTCTTCTTTTGATGATATCCGGTCCTAGCATGTAAGGGCATGATTGCATAAGATGACCATAACCATGAGCGTGCCTTCATCTGAATGATCTATTGTTCAAATGTATTTTGTTAGTATTAGGTTTTTATCAAAAGTTCAAGATTTACATATTTTGGGATAGACTTGTTGATATTAAATTAAGACATATATAAGTGTTATATAATGTTGTGCCCATTGTCAGTAATTTTGAGTTGTTTCTGATAGTCCACAAAATAGGTTCACACCAAAAAAGGTAACACAGTCAATCACATCCAAACAAGGGTAATTTGGGTATCTCCTTGGTTGGATTGAAATTTAGAGTCCATTTCTCTCTCAAAAGAACTGATTTTTTAAATTTCTAAGAAATTATGTTTGTTTTTGCGTGTATATATTGTCTGATTATCCATGTTAACCTAGGGCTTGTCAAATCTACCAATATTAGTATTTGAGTTGTGGTAAAATTAGGGAGGAGTTTGGGCACGGATGAGATCTGTCTGACTCTGAAGTCTCTATGATTCGCTAACCCTGGTATGTTGTTATGTCAAGTTTGCTTGAAGTCCCGACTCTCGAGTCAGTTCCAAGTCTTGCTTGAGTGGGTAGCTCCTCACTCACCAATGAATACTGGTCTGCTTTCTCAGTGGGTTTCTTACCACTTAATAATCTACATTTTCCCTGTTCTTGGCAGAGTATTCAAAATACAACATTTTTTAACTAGGTATAATTTTTGGACTAAGTCTTTATGAACCAACCACATGATAGCCATCTTTACTACTAAGAGTACCACTCCTCTGCAAGCAAACAAATATGATGTGGTGGTCACCAAGGATGCCCAAGGTTGTATCTAGAAGTTGGTCTCATTACAAAAAAAAAGCACGAGGTCTCTTAAGGTGAGAGAACTCCCTTACCAGTGGTATCCAATTTTATCTCGCATTGTGATGATATGAATTTTTACACCTAACTTGTAGTACCATCCCCCCTTGGAAGTTGTGGAAGGTCTCCATAAATTTGTTGGTACTTCTGTGCATCTCTGTCTTTCTACATGCTTACATGCTTACTGATATTACCTTATATGCCTCCATCGTCTTGGTTTAATTAGACACTGTATCTACCGTAAAAGTTTGATTTGTCAAAGAAATTATGTGCAAAGCTTGATATTGAGAGATTAATGTCAATTAAATCATCATTGTTTAAAAGATTGAAAATTGTGTCTTTCAACAAAGGCTTTAACTATATATGGGCTAATTACTTTAAAATTTAAAAGCAAACAATTCTTTTTCATTATATGGCACTGCCAATGCTTCTGCCAAATCAATTAATTATGTTCTCTACCATACATATTTCAGAGCTGAAAATTTACTTTCCCTCTGACTCTTAACAAATATCCTTAAATGACCTTGCTCTAGATTTGTTCAAGAGGAATCACATAATTCTAACCGTTGACATGCTATAATATTATGTCTTCCCGTGGTATCTATACCCAATAAATATAAGATCATATGCATTGATTGTTTGGTCATTACAATCGAACCAGTTTTGTCTTTTATCCCTTTCCATGCATGTAGGAAAAAATCTTAGACCCTTTACATGTTAGTTGTTGTTAATGCAAAGTAGCTATTATTCACAGTACAATTTGAGGCTAAGTCACCGCATTCAAATTCGTGAAGGTTTAAATTTGTAAAAAAAACGTTACTAAAAAATCAACCATAAAATTTGTGATCGCATTCAACCAACACACATTTTTAAAAAAAATAACATTTTATACATATCATTTGTAAAGATAGTTGATGGCAGTTATTATTGTTTTAGGAAAAATAATCTTTTTTTTAAATTATGCTTTGATGCTTTGATTAGGAATTTTGTCTAGGTTAAATACCCTATGATTCTTGAAGCACCTATATTTTAAAGCTTCTCCTAGTGCATGCTTAGATCTATAAGTTCTTGTGTGAAAGTGCCTATAACCCACCTCATATGGATCTCCTTCCGAAGAATCTTGGAATGATCAAAACTTTAAAACCAATGAGTTTAATGAAACACCCATCCCTTAGGGTCTCTTGATTTGTGGGCCATCGTCCCTCCTTTATCACCTCAACCATTGATTTGTCTGTCTCATGTCAGTTGTGGGAGGGTCAATGAAAATCCCAAAGGAAAATTTTTGTTCTATGATGTGACCCCGTGGGAGGTGATTGAGCGAAGTACTCTACATTTTATTACTACAAATTTCCACTAATATTAAAACAAACACAACACGTAAAACGACCTGCAAGACTTGTCAATTCCCTATCAATTTTATGTATTCATCCTCTAAGATCGACGACTACACATTAATCGTATTCAACGTCTTCTTCCTTTGTGCATTCTCAATCGCGGATATGCCTAGCATGTGTCAGACCCCTCCCATCCTCGACCTAAATGTAGTCATGCCTTCCGACCTAACAATGACAACTAATTTTTAAATATGCAATTCACATGTGACAATTATTACAAATATTTGTAAATATTTTATGACTAAAGTCACTAAAAATTCTAAAGCACTGTCAAATCTAACCCACCATAAGCCTACTGGTCTTTAGCTAATTTAATCATTCACATTTTTTAGATTTCCTAGACTCCATTTCTACAATTGTCGATTTTCCTAAAACAATAATAATTTCCATCAGCTACCTTGATGTTACAGATGTTATCTTTACTTAAGCATTCTACGTACACTCAGCATCTACCTATCCCTGACGTTTCTTGTGACACATGATTACAAATTCCCCTTACATTTACATTTTTTCTAACTACCTACATAAAGTCACGAATATCAAATTCTAACAAGTATTTGCATTGGGAACATTCTTCATCGACTACTTACATTTTTGCATATCTCCCTCCAAAGCTTGATCATCATCTTCCACAAGTTAGAATTTCTCCTTAGATTGACAAACATGTCCAACTCTTTATAGAGCGTATATTTTCACATTGGTTCCTTCATTCTTTAATCCTTTCCCATGCACTTCTCCATATTCAAACAACATTTGGTACACTTCTCTTCCTCTCCTTTTATTCCTCTTCGTCCAGCATCTCCTCTTCAATATATCCCTTCGGCGTTCACATCATACACTTCACGTACGATTGTCAGTTTAGACATTTGTGGAGAATGTTGTCAATAAATCACACATTTTGGGGTAATATTTAGTCCTAGTATTATACTTCTATTTAGAAGGTTCTTGAATGAAAAAGTACTAGTTAACCCATGTCTTTGGCCATTTTTATTTGATTTTTTGTCATCATTTCTGACCTTTATCACACACTTTCCAAGGCCATTTTTATCATCTCGCATTACTAGGGTTCCCATACCAGTGCTGGGGCGCTCATGGGCGCCCTAGTCCCACCTGAGATGCCTCTATCCTTTTTCCACTTTCCCACCACTTTTTGGGCACTTTCTTGCCATTGCAACATTTGATTTTTCTTGTGGTCGGCCTCTTCGGGGTTATTTATGAAATTAGATCAAGAGAACCTTATAAATACAAAGTTATAAGACCATAATGAGGGACCAAACACTAGTCACTACTATCATCTACCTAGATTTGCATTCATCTATAAGGCATTTAGAGATTATTTGCATACATTTAGCTCCACCAAAAGGGACAAGGCCAATACATCCACATCACACAAACATAAGCGGGAAGTTAATTATATTCCATCCACCATTTATTACATTTTTTTCACACATAGTTAGCTCACTACTTCACAAAGTGCTACTGGCACAAGAGCAACCTAGGGCGTGCTTCACACATAAACACATAGAGAACTACATTTGGGTCTGGAATGTAGTGCAATGCTCAGTTAATAAGTCCACCATTGTGGCAGTTGAGGTCATCCAACCCTATCTCATATATATTTTTAGGGATTGAAGTTTGTTTAGGGTTTTGCAGGTCTTTCTTTCATTGTTGATCACATGCAACACTTGGTGTAGTGTAGTGAATTTGATGCGAAAGACAACAAGGGTTTTAGACCACTTGCCAAACCTGTGAAACTCATTTTTGGACCTCCTGCACAGACCAGAGCACCCATGCTATAAACCAAGGCATCCAAAGGCACCCCGGTCACTCTTCATGCACCCTAGTAAAGAGAATCAATCAAGATTTTTCCTTTTTAGGACCTCTGCACAGTTTTCTCCTCTTTCTGTTTGACCAGTCAATTTTGTGACATAGTCCGGGGAGCTCCTCTAATTATTTGAGTCACTTCCTCACTCTTCTTGCATATTAGGGTTTCTACTTTCATTAGATTAGGTATCTGGGTCACTCTCCACATTTGTTTATTGTGTTTATTTATTGTTGTTCTTAGTTATATTAACTACCATTATACCCCATATTAGTTAATCATTTTGGTGAACCAAATCACTTTCACACTTAGGATCCTCATTTTTCCCTTATCATGGCTCCCAATGTTGCTCAAGTTTCTTTATCTGATTTACGTAAGAGATATCCTAATTTCCAAGTTGTTTAGCAAAAATACCTAGACACCACATATTTTGATGACAATACACCACCACACAAACTGAGTCCTATGCTCGCTTGTCTATTTAATGACCTTAGTGATCCTCCATCTAATCAACCCCTATTGGACTCAATTTAAGCTTTACTTTCTTTGTTTCAAGACAAGTTTATGACTATGGAATCCACGATCACATCCCTCAAAACTGAAATTCAACATCTTAAGGATGTTTTTCAAACTCATGTTTGTTCTCACTCTCCATCTCATTCTATGACTATTACATGTGCTCATATTAGTGAGCCTCAAGTTCTACCATTATCAGATCCTCTTATCTTTTATCGCAATACTAAACAACATGACCTTCTTACTGAACTCCTTAGTCAACAATCGATCACTTTGCCGCCTACTCATCGTTATCCTCCTTATCGGCTTGCACAATATCAAGGTTGTTCATATTGAAATTATCATTGAATAAATGGACATAATGAAAATGATTACCACATTTTACAATGAAGAATCAAACATATTGAGTGTCAAGGCTTTAGCTCATTCACTACACAACATTCTATTTCATGCCCATCTACGAATGCTACATCCACCTGGGCTCCTAAATATCTTCCCTCTACACCTACTTCAGCTAATCAAGAGCCACCTAAGCAACCACCTATGACATCACCAAATCAACATATGTAACAACCTCTCAAAATTAATCCAACACTTCCGAGCCAAACTAAGAAATCCCCTCTAAAGATCAATGCAACTTCGTCAATTTTCAAGTAATTTGCGTTCAACGCGCAACCACTAGTTCCATAAAACAAGCACACTCTAGCTAACAACTTTTGACTCTCGCAATTTAAGGGCCCTTTTCAATCCTCGCTTCAGCACCAAATCACTTTTCTCAAAGAAACTATTCTTTACATTGATCCACTTAGTGTCTTTTGACTAAATCTCCATCACTTACACACTTGGGGGTCATAGTATTCACACCCTCCCCATTCTAACATCCTTACATAGTACTACACCACACCCTTAACATCTACGCATACCTCATCTTGGCATCATTATCCATATATCTCATAACATACACATACTCATTCATACTCTAGCGTCATCATTACCCGATGACAAACTCTTGTGCTTCGGTTCACACTTGAATATTTAGGGATTACTACACATGAACCCCACACACTGCACTATAGGCATTAACACCACATCTATTCACACATCGTGCGTCATACATCATATATTCCACATTTCAATCATTGCATAACTATACATTATACTAGTCTTCATCATATATGACTCTAGCATTACATCCTTCTACATACTACATAGCCTACATTATGCACGTCCTGCATCACATTCTACACATCATGCCTTTAAACTTTTTCCTCATCACATGGTTGTCTTTCATCATTTCATATACTACATCATCTTCTATGCGTTGTACTCACTACCCTATGACGAACTTTAGTTCCTCGGTCCATACTTGACTACCGAGGGTTTACAAATCAAATGGACCTTGTTTTCATCACACGTTCATCATTCGACCTTTCATCATGTGACATTCCTAGGATAGTGACACACGCTATAAGATAAATCGTCACTTATTCTATCATCTTATAGTGGTATAAGTTTTAGGCTACATCACCACTCCTTACTATTCATCTTGTAGTGATACACGCTTTAGGGCTAAATCATCACTCATACATTCATTTTGACGTGATATACGCTTAGGCTATAAGGTTCACACACATCTCTTCTATATGTCGCATATCATCACTACACATACACATTCATCACAGTGTGCTAGACATAACACACGTTGCGACCATTTCCCGATGACACACTATTTTTTACGGTTAATTATTAACTGTAGAGGGGGCAAACAAAATGAACCTCATTACATATATTTCCATTCACTTAGGGGGCACACTACTCCTATTACTCCATCTTGTATTCCATTTCATCTGTCCACAACATATTGCATATCTTGGTTTCATTTACTTTTGCTACTACTATTTGTACATGATCGTCCTATTACACATGTTAGTTAAGATTCCTTGTATGTCGTTTATCTATACCATCCACACATGCGTGTTCACTTCCTTTTCTAGTTTTGATAGTAGATATAGGTTTATTACACGTAGCATGGATGCTTTCCTTCTACCCTAGCTATATTGTTCGTTAGGGCATCCACATTCGTCTCTTACAAGTGTTATTGTTTCATTTTATATTTATCACTTTCTATTACTTGTTTATACACACTTTTGACATACTAGTTATCTCCCTAACATGCTAACGGGTGCTTCATGTGCATCATTTGTTTGCATGATTATTTGAGGCCATACTTGTTTGTTATATTGCCTTTCATTGTTTGTTATTTTTTGCAGGTCTTGCCCTATGTTTGGTGTGCACACTTGTTTGTTGTATATGGCCATGATGGCCTTGTGTGTCTTGCAATATCAAGAGTGATGTCCCATGATTGTAGCCCGCTTTTTGTGGCTTACTTTATCTTCTTGTGTATTTACATTAACATTTTTCTTGGTAGCTTATACAATGTTTGCGTAGCTTACACATTGTTTTCTACATGCATGATTTTTCATACTAACACTTTTCTTTGGCTAGCCTTCTTGTTTGTGCGCGCCTTGGTTTCTAACAAGCACATCCCCTTTCCTTTGTAGGGTAGAGTTACAACATTCATGCGGTTAGTCCTCTTTTGGGGCTACATTCTCCCATCAGCGACGTCGCATGCACCCCCAAAGAGGGGGCATCATTTGGGGTTTACATTCTACACAATGCATTTACATCGGTTCAGTTTAGTGCACTTTCCACCTTTGACATTGTGGGTTACATACAACGAGTGGGTTCAAACTAGTCTATGAACCCCATACACAAAGGCTTTTATAGGACATGGTTGTTCTTAGAATTTAGAGGAGCAGTTAACATTTAGAGGATACAATAGAATTCCTCCCAATACTTCTTTTACCGCCGGCGTCAGATCACCCGAAAAACCAGGACAGTACAGAGATATCTTCACACATATTAAGGGAAACAATTACAAGAAGGAGAATAATGCAGTTTTATCCCTACACTTCTTCGACTAGGGTGGCATGAGATCACCCAAAAAAAATGTAGTATAAGATATCCCTCTACACTATCTTTCTTGACATGGATCAGGTGCACATGTTTCATTTACATTTTTCATTTTGCGTATTTTACATATATACACGTGTCTTTTACATAGCATTTTTACACATACATACATATATATTTGACTACTTGATCATTTTCTCCTTACAGGTTTGAACGTATGAGAAACAAACAGTCAAATGGAGGAAACAACAAAAACGACGTCAACAATAACATTTTGTGACAACACACACCCTATTAACAATGTAGGTACATTACACACATCAACAATTACACACATTTTCGCCATAGGTTCACTCTCATCATTTTTTTTGCACTTTTCATCTTTAGTTTCTACGCTCCATCATCTTTTGTCACTCCACGCTTTGTCTAATCCTTCGGTACGCGTTTTACATCACTTTACATGGACATCAGGTATGCATCTCAATTTACTTTATGTTACTGAGCATTTCACTCACCAACATAAAGTGGGGGAAAATCTAGTCAATAAATCACGCACTTTGGGGTAATATTTAGTCACGATCTCATATTACTATTTAGAAGGTTCTTGAATGAAGAAAGTGCTAATTAACCTATTCACATTGGTTCCTTCATTCTTCAATCATTTCCCATGCATTTATCCATCTTCAAGCAACATTTGGTACACTTCTCTTCCTCTCCTTTTGCTCCTCTTCGTTCAACATCTCCTCTTCACTATACCCCTTTCGGCATTCACATCATATACTTCACATATGATTTTTAGTTTAAACATTTGTGGAGAATGTAGTGAATAAATCACGCACTTGAGAGTAATATTTAGTCCCGGTCTCATATTACTATTTAGAAGGTTCTTAAATGAAAAAAGTACTAATTAACCCATGTCTTTGGCCATTTTTATTTGATTTTTGTTGTCATTTATGACCCTTACCGCACACTTTCCTAGGCCATTTTTATCATCCCACATTATTCTCCGCATTATTGGAGTGCCTAGATCAATACTGACGCATGCCCATGGGCGCCTTGGTCCCACCGAGGGCTGCCCCCATTCCTTTCCCACTTTCCCGCCATTTTTTGGGCACTTTCTAGTTGCTGCAACATTTGATTTTTCTTGTGGTCAGCCTCTTCGGGGTTAATTACTAAATTAGATTAAGACAACCTTATAAATACAAATTTATGAGATGATACTGAGGGGTCGAGCACTAGTCACTACTATCATCCACCTAGAGTTACATTCATTTAAGACATTTGGAGATCATTTGCATACATTTAGCTCCATCACAAGGGACAAGGATGGTTCATCTGCATCACACAAGCATAGGAGAGAAGTTAATTCTATTCCATCCACCATTAATTACATTTTTTCTACACATAATTAGCTCGTTACTTCACAAAGGGTGACTTACACGAGCAACCTAGGGCATGTTTCACACACACACACACACACAAAACTACATTTGAGGTCTAAAATCTAGTGTAGCGCTCATTTAGTAAGTCCACCATTGTGGCAGCTAAGGTCAGTGTGACCTGTATCATATGCATTTTTCTTAAAATTAAGGAGTCGTTGCTTGTTTAGGGTTTTGCAGGAATTTCTTTCATTATTGATCACAGGTGACACTTGTTGCACAGTGGAGCGAATCTGATGCAACAAAAAGCGAGGGTTTCAGACCATCTGCCAAACCTGTGAAACTCAATTTTAGACATCATGCATAGACCAGAGTGCCCATTCTTCAAACCAAGGCACCCATAGGCGCCCTAGTCCCTCTCTAGGTGCCCCAGTATAGAGAATTAGTCTAAATCTGTCCCCTTTTAAGACCTTTGCACAATCGTCTCCTCTTTTTGTTTCTCCATTCAATTCTCTGACATAGTTGAATGCGAACTCCTCGAATCAGCTGGGTCACTTCCTCACTCTTCTTACATATTAGGGTTTCTACTTTCATTAGATTAGATTTTTTAGGTCATTTACATATTTATTTATTGCATTTATATGTTCTAGATTAGATTAACTACTATTATTCTATTTTAGTTAATTAGAGAATATGTTGTTGTATGGATTTGTGTAGGGGTCCCTATTTTAGAGAGACCTTACACATACATAATTTAATATGCTAAGGTCTGTTTACAGACCCACAACAACAGTAAAATGAAGGATTGCACGTAGATATCTAGAAATATTTTTCAAAAATAAAAACATGTTGAAATAATGTCAGAAACTTAACTTTAAAACATTTGAGTAATATTGTTTACAAGATTGAATTTTGTGAATTAGCATCAATCAACATCTTTGATATTCATTCTTAACTCTAATGACATGATATTTTATTACTCTTATGGATATCTAGCATTCCCTTCTATTAAAATTATAACTGTGTTCAGTTTGAACTTTATATTTAATTAATGTGTATTTGGTAATGGTTGTTACTATATCTGTAACACATTAAATCCACACACCGAAGTTTAAATTTGTATATATTGTTATTATTATAATCAACCTAAATTATTGGGAAATTTAGTAGTAACCTTTTGTATATTATTATGCTTATGGAAAATAATTTGAGAGCTTGAAAACTAATGGGAGTAGCAATTGGTTGTTCCTAAAATTAAAGAATTTAACTATTGCATTAACCCATACAAGACAATTTAAAAACTTTTGTTGGCATTATATAAATTTGTACCAGTATACTATTAGACCATATTTATATGTTAATATTTGATAATTTTGATTAATTTGTTTATAGCATTTTTGAAATAATTGGTAGAAATATAGTTCATTGTTCTGTCATGCCATCCATTAATGTTATGCATTTGAATTCTGATATTGATTTTTGTAGACATTATGTATAGGTTTTCATATGCATGTTTACCAAAAACTACACTTCGCGGTGATTATAAATATTTTGGACTTTTGTCTAGCTCATTTGTATGGGCTTTATGTGCCTTGTTCGATACTAGGAGATATTATTTGCTGATAGAATTTTTCCGTAGGAAGCAATCCTAACATGTCCCCAAGGATGTTAGACTAGTGTATGCAAAAAGTTTTATATAGTATCCTAACGAGTGTCCTCTCCAACTTTGTATCCTATGTATTATGTTGATGTGTTGTGGTGTCTTGACCTTGTATTAGTAAGATATCTTTATTGATAAAGATAGTTTTTACGTATGATTGGATACCTCGAATTAATGTTAAGGACTAACTTTAATGTTATGTAAGTTTTTTCATTAGGGTTCCTTTCCATTGCTTATTTTTGTTTTCCTATAATACACCTTTAATAGAAAATATACTAAATTGGGTTTGACACATTTTTTTGAAATTTAACTTGTCGTAGATATGTATATTTTCCTTCATTTTCAATTATTTTGATTCTATTGGCCTCTAATAAAGAAAGTTTTTTTTGTTATTTTTGGTTATTTATATAATCTAAATGTTTTATTTTCCTTCTTCTTGATTGCTCAAATTATGTACGAATACTCAATTAAAAAATGGAGCCCCAAAATACATCCGCATCAATGAATGCTTCTACTGGAAATAACCTGTTGATGTGAACAAAAAAGAATTTTGATTGCATACTTCCTATAAGAGCATTGTCTCCATTTCATGATGGATGGGTTATACAAGGTAGAGCTACTTCTACGTCAAAAATTCGTAGCTTTAACACCACTAGAGGGAGTGGAAAGGTATTCAACTTTGATAACATTGATAAGGATGAAGAGAAAATATGGATTATGTCTTTCAATGAACAAGTGGATAAACATTATGATAATATCCGATTTGGAAATGTGTATACAATTTCGAATGGAATATTGCAGAAGGCTGATAAAATATTTAAAAATCTCCAATCCAAATATGAAATATTGTTGCATAGCATATTAGTCATGAAAGCTTCTTCTGTTTATGATAGTTCTATTCTATTTAACAGGTTTCACTTCATTTTGATAAGTGAAATCAACATGGAGGAAAATTCAATGATAGACGTACTTGGAATTGTTGCATTTGTTGGTGAACTTGAAACACTATTCAGAAATGACGGTTCAAAAGTGAAGAAGAGGACAATGTAAATTACAGATACGTTTGATTGCACCATCGATGTTACGCTCTGGACTGATTGCTCTGGGATGAAGGGTTATGAAATCCAACTCCTCATTGACTTGGGCCCACATCATGTTATTGCTTTCAAGTGTGTTTGCATAACTGATTTTTTTGGAAAGTATTTGGGAACACTATGAAACACTAAGATGTTTATAAATCCAAGTATTGAAGAAACAACTATATTGAGAAATTGGTGTGAGGAACATGGAAAAAATTATGGTGGTTGGTCTTTAATAAGCCATGATGAACTTGGGGTTCGTAATTTTGTCCAAAAAATATATTTGAGATAGTTTTGAGTGGATCTCTTAGTTTTGAAAACCCACTTTGGCTATTGCTAAGAGGAACTACAGGTTCTATTAATGAAATGGATTATTTTACTTATTTTTCTTGCCCATCAATACGCACAGGCACTCCATGTAAGAAGAAGGTTGGGAATATTTCTGAAGGAAAATGGATTTGCTTCGCATGTGGTATGGTTTCCACAGGTTGTGATTATCGGCACTTATTCAGTGTTTAAATTACACACCACACTTGAAGTTTATGGGCAACATTTTTTGATGATGCAGGTAAAGAGTTGCTTGGTACAAAAATAAAGGAAACATTTAACCAGGTTCACAAAAATCCTTTGCGCTTACGTCATCTCAAGAAGATGATAGCCTTCCATCATCATTCATTCATATTACATGTGTAAATGGATACATTCAATAATCCGCCCAAGTTGAAATCTAATGTTGTCAAAGCAAAAAAAGATGATTATTCTTTGGAGAGAAAATTTATCATGGGATTAGTTACTAAGATTTGAGTACATTTCCTATTGTATGTATTTCCATTTTTTGTAATGAACTAACTTGATTATGTTGGCATTAAAGATTATTTTGATATTGTTATGCCCTCAATTTTTTATAACAAATATATAATTTTTCGTGTGTGCATTTTCCTATTTCTTTAAATACCTCAACTCTTATCAATATGTGGTAAAAAAATTATATTCATGTCATGTTTTGAAATTTCATTTTCCTTTCTATATCTAGGTTCTCTATTATTTAATTTGATATTGAGTGTTGCTTTGATGTGGTTATAACCTTGTAATTTGTGACAAATTTAGAATACTTGACTATGGAATTTTCTACCTACTTACTTATTTCCCTACTCCCATAGTTAAGCTCTTATTCACTATTTTCAGTGTGATTACAATCTAGGATTTTATGTATGTTTTGAAATATATAATAATTGATTGTTTTATGTGGAACTTTATGTGATTATTATTAGCATTGATTTGTTTATTACTATTGTAGATGTCATACCCAGATGCTGCTATTTCTCAGATTGTGACATCATCACAAACTGAAAGATATCAATTCCATGATATTGTGGTCAATCCAATCAATTTAACAGATGATATTAGATGTTACTATGATCCAAACTACATTAATGTTCCACAACCATTTATGTTGTGATCAACAGTGTGAGTAGCCTACAACACAGGAAACTATTGTATGCCCGCCTCAACAACAAACAAATTTTACTCGACGTGCACGTTGCACAGAGGGCGTGAAGAAATAAATAGACAGAGAAGAGAAATATATCAAAAGCAAAGACAAGAGATAAATAGAAATAACAAAGAAAGGTATTATGCACGAAGAGAAGGAATAAAAAGGAGAAGAAGAGAGCTATATGCATCTAGGACTTAATTATTAGTGAATAATTCATTGTTGATAAAATTTGAAATGCATGAAAATGATTTTGTGATGGCACCCCAAATGTATTCACAAGATGAAACATGTAATATTGGTTCTGTTCATTCCTCGACTATCCAGCATAATGCTAACATTAATAATATAGAATACACTGCAGAAAGGGACAAAGGGAAGTCCAAATGCCAACAAGTGTACAATCCTCCATGCACTGCTCAAAATGATGTTGGTTCTTCAAGTGCAAAAAATCTTTGTTCCTGTCTATTGAAAATCCCTCAAACAAACCCTTCTCTTTCTAATGAGATACAAAATTCCACTTTGGATTATAACATATGTGATTTACTAAACGATGTGGAATCACGTGTAAAATTATCTACAAACATTATGTCCATTCAAAAGTCATTTCACCATAGATAGGATTAACTGGCAGATATGCAAGTGTGTACTATTTGTAAAGAGGCATATTCTGGAATCAAAGTCAAACTAACATGTACATGACCAATTTGTACAATATGTTACTTAGAATGTAACGGTCATCTCTTTTCATCATGGAATAATATGGACCCTGGTGTACAACCATGTGTTCTACGAGTTCTTATGCAACTTGAAGAGATGCTTATTACTTATGTCAATCCAATAATGTAAGTCATCCATTCATGAGGTGGTCAATACAAGTATAGGGGGAATACTATAATTTTTCCACAAGACAACTTCAATTGCTACATATCTTCCTCGTCGTGTCTGGGACCTTGATATTTTTATCGTTAGAAGAAATGGAACTCAGTCAAAACACTATGATTGTTTGGTAAATATATTTCATGTATTGGATGCTCTCAAATATAAAATATCCAATGATAGATACTATAAGGATGTTGAATTATGTAATGTTGCAATTTCAGAGCCACCTAAAGAAGAGATAGACATATCTCAAAGCCTCCAACTTGTTGAGTCGAACATTGAATGCAATGATAATGTGGATCAACTTCTTGAAGACTCCCTAGTAACAAATATTGAAGAAAATCACCATCAACCGTCCTCTTTTACTGTCGAAATGGGAAATGTAAGCCGTGAAATGGAAGAAAGAACATTGTTGAAAATGAAGGATCAAGGGTGATTGACATAATTGATCGTCCCATAATTATGTTATCTTTATTTAATGAATATAACATTGAAGGTTTGTTTAACATGGCTTTCCCTACATTGTTTCCAAATGGGGAAGAAGAATGGTTGCAGCCTCAAATAAAAAAGTTGTGTATCCATGAATATCCTCTATATTTGATGAAATACCAAGACAACAAATTTGGTAGCAATCCAAGATTTAGGTATTTCTTGTTGAACCTTATATTGAGGCATCGAATGTAGGCCACAACCTTGTTGTTTGTGAAGAAAAATGTGGGTGAAAATATACCTACTACTATTGAATCTGTTTGCCTCCATCTTCGAGAGATGTCAGATGACAAGATTCCCAATCAAGTAATGTGTTATGTAGCAAATATTAGAGGTACTAGGGAATATTGGAGAACATGCAAAAATGAATTGATAAACATGATTACACAACCAGGGTGCTCGTATGACATAAAATCAACACGTGACCTTCTTCGCACCCAACCTCTCGAGGTCGTGCCGAGACATCCGGTGTAGAATGAGTGTGAATGTGAGTGTGGTGATAGGGATCAAGCTAATTAGGAAATCTTATATCTTCAACATGCAATGTCGGGATCTATGAATCTAAGGCAAATAATGCTCTCCTAACTTGAAGTGGTGTGATGTCTCGGTCTGAGATAATAGCCACTCATAGACTCCAATCAATGTTGAGCTCAGCCGTGATTATGTTCACAGGTTATTGAACATGTGGAAATTGACCTGCGAGCACCTCGTATAGATTTCCAGACAAGGTCATGGAAGTAAGAACAAGAGGCTCAATGGAGCCACATGTATTTATCGGTGATTTTCTGGTCTGGTCCAGAAAGTCTTAGCCTGATCAGCTGCTATGTTCAGTAAGGAAAGTTGTGCAATAATATCTGGTGGAAGTGGTGAAGATCTAAATACTAATGTGCATAAGCTAGTTTCAATCTCTAACTGACTGGCATGACTGTAGGGTTGTGGGACTTGAGGATCACAACCGAAGAACTCATGGAGGTTGTGGCCCTTAGATGGTCATGCACATAATTAAACCATGTTTCCAGGAGCAGTCCAATAGTCATAGGTTAGATTAGCAGTGATATTTAGTGTATTGAGTTGTTCTATTTTCTCAGCAAAAGTTGTAGGTGTTCGTAAGACTATTAAAAATAATTTGGTATCAATGTCAATTATCAATTCTATCCCATCAGGTTGTAAGACCAAATGGATCACAACTGTATGTATTTTCCTGTTGTGGACCGTTGATGGTCATGCAAAATGGGATACAATGATTTATGCTAAGCGACCTAATTACTTAAAGAAATTTAATCATGTTTTTGGGATTTTCACAATATTTTGGATCGATGCAATAAAAGTAAACTAATCTATCAAAGGAAATATTTTTGTTCTTTTCTAATCTTTTAAAAAATGTGTTCTAATCTAATAAATAAACTAAAGACAAGTAATCATCTAGATGTAGTTGTTTACTTGTGCAAATGTATGAATTTGATCTAAAGCAAATAACCTAACCTGATAAAAACCCTCCAAACCCTACCTTAAAGGTGAAGAAAAAATCATGACCCTAAAAGGGGCTATTGTTTCTCACAACTTCCTTGGTAATGTTAAAAAGGAAAACTTATTAATGATTTGATCTACTTGTGATTGACTAATTTATTGAAATGAATGATTTTCTACTCTATTTGATATGAATGATTTTCTACTTTATTTGATATGAATGATTTTAAACTAGTGATTTGAAATTGACAATTCAAAAAACAAGGAAAACAAACACACAATTCTAACCTGGACAAGCAAGAGATTTGGAAAATCTAGTTGTGTTTGTATTTGTCCCCTCAGTATGTTCCTTTCTTTCTTTGAGTGTTCATGTGAGTCCAAGGGATTGGGAATGCAAGAACAGCATAGGAGGATGGCGCTTGAGCAATGGTAGCTTGATGGAATTCTAGATGCAATGCAGGTAGAAGAGAGATAGCAAAAGAGACCAGAGCTTGGCTATGCAATTCCTAGCAAGATCATAGTAGCAATACAATGCAAGATATGCAAAATTTCGTCAGGCCCTTTTTCTTGAATATAAGCATGAAATATATAAGAATAGATGATGGGAGGTACCTTCATTTACAAGGAAAGAAGGAGTAGTTCTAACCAATTAAATCTATTTAAAAATAGAAGGAGAAAGGAGAACCAAGCACTCAAAAGCTAATTTTAGACAATTCGGCTCACGGATGCATGCAAAAATTGAAATTAAGTGAACCGTCACATGTTAAAACATGCGTGAAGAATCTAGAAAAAGTGGGCAGAACCGCCACCCTGCTTTAGGTGGTAGTTTCAGAACCACCTCCTAGGAAGGGCAGTGGTCATGGTAGTGAAGGCTAAAACATGTGCAAAAGGAGGTAGGAAGCTAGAAAAAGCATGAGAAGGCTAAGTACAGACGTCTAGGTGAAAAATATATATTGCAAAAGGAAATTGGAACTCGAACACCTTCTTGAAAGGACTTGAATCATCATTGGGGACTTTTATAACTGTTTTCTTACAATGCAGCACATGTAATTTTGGGTGTGTACATATTTCCCCCTAGGATAAGTGTCTTAGCCATGAAAAGGCGTAAAACATAGAGTCTGAGTATGGCATTCCAAAAATGGGGAGTTAGAAGCTAAACCTGACATGCCCATGTGTTGAAGTGTCCTGCCCAAACTCCTGCTACCTACAAGATAAAAAGAAGACCAAGTGCTGATAGATTAAATATTGAACAATAAACAATAAATTAAAATGACAAGAGAACCTACCATCTATGCGGGGATATAGAAATATACTTGAGCCAACAATCTATCCCTATGAACACACACACTCAAAATGAGGCTAAAATTATATATATATATATATATATTGAAAATACTCATTTTCTAATTCATTTGTGCGATTTGATTTGGTGAATTTGGAGCTCTAGACCCATGGTGACCATTTTCGATGAGATTACAGTCAATACAATCGTGGCGAGATCATGATCATGCCTCCATGAGTGGGAGATCAACTATTGCGGTCCAAGGTTGGTTATCTTCACTTTTGTCTTTTAATACCTAAAATGTAAAAACTTTGAACAGTTCACCTAAGAGGAATCATTTTCAAAAAAAAATTATCTTAAATGAATCTCTAGGGGGCACCCATAAGGCATTCTTTTATTTGGTCAAAAGTAGTCTTTTTTTGTCTTTTTAGGCATTTTTAGGGTAAAAGACACGTTTGGAAAATCGGTCTAGGACTACCGCCCAAAGTAGGGCAACGGTCTTGGAACTGCTACCCTGCACTGGGCGGTGATTCTAAATAGAATGACGAAAACATATTTTTAACTTGAATTTTTTTGGATTTTTGATGTTTTGTAATGTTTTTTGTGATCTTATTATTTGGTATATGTTACTAAATTGCTCTTTTTGCATGTTTTGGTGAATGCAGAAGGAGTACATCAGATGGAGTCAGGAGAGGGAATTTGATTGGCTCCCTGGTATCCTAGATCAGTTTACATAGGATGATATGGATATTCTCTAGAGGGCCGGTATTTAGAGGATTACACAGGTTCCCCACGTTGCTCCTACCAATCATATTATATGTGATTTATTTTCCTATTGGGATATGGACCGGAACACCTTGCGATTTCCAGGTGTTCGGGGTGAGTGGACCATCACCCTGGAGGATGTGTACTGCATTCTTGGGCTCTCGATACTTAGGAGGAGGTTGACTTTGGAGACAGCGAGGTCTAGGGAAAAGATGACTCAGTGGGCTACATACATGGGAGATGTCATTGTCTCATCTGGTTTGAAGAAGGGGATGAGGGTTCAATCCATTGCCACTGCTCCCATTCCTATCATACGTAGAGCCATCATGGGCATCTTGTCCTCCTGACTGATCGGGGACAAGGGTGGTGACACCCTTTTATATTGTTGGGCTCCTATCATTTCACAGATCAAGGGGCATAGCTGTAAATATGCCTAGGGCACAGATATCTTGGGGACTACCTACCACAGTTCATACAGAGTAGTCTGATTACAAGGGAAGTTATTGAGCCACCCCACTCTTGTTATGAGCTAGGTTTATGAGTGTTTCATCCCTTATGGCAGGGGAGTACCAGTGTCAGATCTAGGGGTTGTTTGGGCAGCTAGATGGATAGGTATGTCGGTGCTTAGGATGCCACATCAGCCAATGGCTTCCCTGACTATGGAAGACATGACTGTTACACCCTACTAGGACATGGCAGGGATATGGGGACCGGAGGTGACTATGATGGTAGCTTTTCTATTCGATAGGTCAGCTAGTTGACAAAGTAGGGAGACTTGAGGCCCACCCATTTGATCGGGTTCCCCAGTAGTTTGGAATTTCATACCTTGATATGCTCCCTCAAGTTAGACCTAGTTAATAGGACTATTTAAGAGGCTCGAAGGGTCCCTAGAGGGGATCCTAGTTAGACAATGGTCATTCTAGGTGTGCCCATTATGGTTAACAGATGGTCTATGCTTGACGGGTAGTTGGTGCCCCTCGAGTGCCCTTACTTTGGATTGCGGCCACTCCTGCTCACAGTGGGGAGTAGGATGAGCCCATTGATCTAGACTTTGACTCTGAGGAGGATACAGGGGATGAGATGGAGGAGGAGTCAGTTGGAGAGGACATGGAGGATGAGGGAGTTGGTGTTGGGACTAGCAAGGCAGCCCATGTAAAGGAGGAGGAGAGTGACCCTAAGTGGTATGATACTCAAGAAATGCTGAGAGCATCATATGAGTAGGCTAGTGAGGAGAGAGAGACCTTAGTCTCAAAGAAGACACTTCCTCTTGGTGGAGAGGGCGATGACGAGTTCTGTCATAGGACATTGATTCACTTCTAGCTTTGGGGAAGCCCCACAGCCACCAGTAACATCGGTAGTAGCAGCTACCAATCCTACCTGGATTCCTGGAGACCTGAGTAAGTTTAATACTTTTCTATCGAGTTTTTTAATTAGGAATGTTATCTTGTATCTCTTTCTTTCCATTTTTTTCCTAACTTATCGCTTCTTTTTCTCTTCTTATAGTGATGGACACAAGAGTGGTAAGAGCTCATCCGTTGGGTGTGCATGGACACTCTACTAATCACCTTGAGGAATACCCGAGCTGAGCTGACTGTCAACTCAGGCTAGTCATTAGCCATCGGCAGACACACAAACATGTTTTCCCCTATGTGGAAGGTAGCAGAAATAGCGACTTCCCTCTGTACCCAAGTGGTCAGATATGAGACTGTTGAGCGCTTGGTGACATGGAGCCATTCTCACAACAAGGCCATGGGTAGCAGATGCCACCATGAGTACTCACATCATTCAGTTCACTCTCAGCATCCTCGTAGCCACAGTAGGATCCCTAGATGTGGTTGGGCACCATCTGAGGGATCCTAAAGGGATTGACAGGCCATTTTTATTGCTTTGATGACATTTTTTTGGGTGTTTATATGATTTTTTTGTATATTTTAGGATCATTGTGAGAATTTTGACCATGCCTAGTGCATAATGACATTGTATACAAACTTGATTCACCGTGATATATACAACCTCTCATTTTTGGTTCTGTATTCCATTGTATTTGAGTTGAATTTATTTTAGTTCCTTTCACATGTGCACTTGAGATGTTTAGAATTTTTATTTTCTATGCTTTTTAGAGTGTATGCAGTGGATGTGAAATGATAACAGAATGATTTCTTTTTGTAATTCATAATGTTGATATATGATAATGTGAACACAATGTGATGTTTGAATTTTAGTTTCTTTAACCAATCTTTGATACTTCATATTTTCTTGGCAAAACATGGTGATAAAATGATATGATAAGTAGATATTCTTGTCCCACCCCCAACTCCATGCAACTAGTAATATATGAGGGCACAACACCAAGAATCGGAAGGGGCACAAGTTATGAAAAAAAATTGAATGGTAGTGATGAGAGAAAGACAAAGGTTTGGAAGAACCAAATTGAGATGCTACAACCCTACCCTACTTAAGTTATCTTCATCGTTTAGAATGTGAATTGCTTCATAGTTTATCTAGACTTGGATCTGTACATGGTCACTTGGTTGACAAAATATGGATTTGGGGTTTTAAACTCTTTTAGAATTTTTGACATCTAAATCACTTTGTTTTTGACGTATGATTTCATAATATTGGAATGAATTATTTGTAAATTTCAAGTTTTTCAAGGAGACTCCCTACTCCTCGCCCCATGCTACTAGGAGGAAGCATGGGCTCATCACCACAGACAAGGAATAGGTGAGTAAGGGAATTTCTCTCCTTTCCCAACCCTACATCACCAGTAAGAGATGTAGGCTCAACACCGAAGGTTGGTAGGGCAAAGAAATGTGTAAAATAAATTTTTTATGTGGATTTACATTTGACTTACTTATCTAGGAAAAATGTTTAGTATGTTCTTATTTCTAAAGAAATTTTTATGGGATAGATGTGACACCATGAAGCTTCTAGAATAGACTATAGGCAAAGACACCTAATCTAGAAAGATACTATAATCAGAACCAAGTATGCAGGCCTTGGTATGATCACGGTCAAAACTTTGTCTTATCTTGTTTGAACTGATGAAATGATTTGGAAATAATTGATGATACTATGAAGATTTTGAAGAGATATGATTTGAATGTTTTTCCAATGTTTTCTAGAAGTTTTTAGGAGTTGCTATAAGAATAAATCCCTTGATCACAATTTTACTAAAATGAACTGGCGAATGAAAATGCAATGCAGATGTAGTAATGTACATATGAAAATACTAGTGGATCATGCGTAGTACCTCTTTAGGTGAAGATATTTTACAGATTCACTAAACTCCTCACCTTCTAGTGTACACAGGTGAAATGTCACATTTTTGTAGTCTTCTACCACTCAATATGGACCCAACCACCTAGGTCTGAACTTCCTTCCCTCGCCGGTTTTTTTTCTATCTGGTTGTCAATTCTCAATACCAAATCTCCCTCATATATTTCATATTCGTAAACCTTCTTATTGTATTTCTAAGCCATACAGTTAGCGTAAACATTGTGTCATTGTTCAACGTTAATTCTAGCCTCGTTAAGACTTTGTAATTGAGAGAGTCGTGCTTCTTAATAACCCTCTTCTCCCAAGATCTATGTGTAGTGAAATATGAAGACTAGGTATTTTGACTTTGAGCGGTAGAACCACCTCGGCACCAAACACTAAAGAAAAGGGGGTTGCCCCCATTGGTGTTCTAACCAACATTTGATAGGCCCACAAGGATGGAAAAAGCTTTAGGTGTCAATCTGGTTTGTTCTCCTTAACGGTTTTAAGAAGGATGGACTTTAACATTTTATTCATAGCCTCAACTTCTCCATTATCCTGAGGATAGTAGAGAGAAGTTGTGTGATGAATTATCTTGAAATTTTCACACAATTCATGCACCTCGTCATTTTTGAAAGACATGCCATTATTTGAAATAATGACTTGTGGCACCCCGTACCTACAAATGATCTGGTTCATGATGAACTTAGTGATTATAGATCCAGGTACAGTGGTAAGAGGCATGGCTTCTACCCACTTGGTAAAGTACTATGTGGCTGTGATTATGAAGTTATGGCCATCGTTGATGAGGGAGAGAACTTCCCTATCAAATCCAGGCCCCACGTGGAAAAGGGCCATGGGGTTATGATTGGTTGCAAAGCTTGTGCCGGTATGTGGATCTCATGGGAGAACTCTTGGCATTTGTGGCATTTGTGCACAAACTCTACTGCATCATGTTCTAGAGTGGGCCAGAAATAGCCCATTCGATGTATCTTCTAAGCAGTGGTGTGGCCACCGAAGTGACCTCCACATACTCCGCTATGTGACTCATAAAGAATCTTTTCAGATTCTTTGGCGTCAACACATATTAACAACATTACGTCAAAGGCTCTGTGGTAGAGCTCTTGTTCCAAAATAACGTACTTAGCGGAAATGACGTGTAACCGCCTTCTTTGTTGTGATGTTGCCCCTTCTGGGTATGTATGGTCCATGATGAAATTGACAATATCGGTATACCAAGGACATACAGAGATAGGGGGCCTGGTTTCAAAAAAGTACATGCACTCATCGAGAAAGTCTAAATATACCAGATCACCTCCATCCAATGGATTTTCAGCCAACCAGTCCACAATGATTTGTCCCTTAACGGATTTCTGATTTACAAATGTTAGTTCAAACTCTCCCATTAGGGTTATGAAACGCATGGCCTTTTTAGACAAGGATCCTTGCGTGAGGAATGTCTGCAAGTGATCTAACTTAACAATAACCCTAATTTCTTGATTCAACATATAATTCCTTAAGTCCTTTTTGCAAAGACTATGGAAAGGCATTCTTTTTCTACCTTTGTGTAACGTGTCTCATAATCAAGCAATATTTGACTAATGAAATAAACCACATGTTCTCATTTATCGTCATCCTCTTGAGCCAACATGCAGGCTAGCAAAACATCCATAGCTCGTGAATACAAGATCAAAGGGTGATCTGATCTAGGTGGCATTAACATGGGAGGGATAACAAGAATTGTTTAACTACCTCGAAGACCTCATTGCATTCTTCCATCCAATCAATGTTATAATCATTTTTCAACAAATTGTTGATTGGATGAATAGAAAAGGTCAAGTTAGGGATGAACCTTCATATTGCACCAAGTTTCCCAAGAAAATATCTGATACCAGACTTGTCTGATGGTGGAACCATTTCTAGCATAGCCCAGATTTTGGCTGGGTTGACATCAATCCCTCATGAAGATATAATGTAACCCATAATCTTTCCTCCTATTACGCCAAATACAAACTTTTCTAGATTCAATGTGATGTTGTATTGATTAAGCTTGAAAGGATGATGTGAAGCACCTCTGGGTGATCACAGTACTTTCTAGCCTTGTCCAGCAGGTCATCCATGTAGGATTCCATAATCTTATGAATAAGGTCATGGAATATATATGTCATTTCTCGTTGGTATGTGGTGCCAGCATTCTTAAGACCGAATGGCATGACATCATAACAGTAGGTTCCCTAAGGATTTATAAATGTATTTTTGGCTTGATCCTCCTCAGAGATTTTGATTTGATTATACCCAAAAACCCATCCATGAGAGACAAAAATTCAAATCCAGTTGTTGCATCAACAATAACATCAATGGATGGTAATGGGAAATCATCTTTGGGGCAAGCCTTGTCAATGTCTGAAAGTCTATGAAAATATGGATCTTTCCATTCTTTTTTAGAATGGGGATGATATTAGATACCCATTGTGAATAATCGACTGGCTTGATGAATCCCACATGGAGAAGTTTCATTACTTCTTCTTTCACCATGAGGGCCACTTTTGGCTTCACGGGTCTTGACTTTTGCTTAGTTGATTTTTCATCTAGTTTAGTGACAAGATTGTGCACCGTGATATGTGGTGCAATTCCCGTCATTTCTTTTTAACTAAATGCGAAGGCCTTTTGGTGTTCCTTGAGGATTTGGGTATGTATTTCCACCTCCTCTGGAGTTAAGGAGGATCCCAGTTTCAAAATCTTTGGTTCCTCCTCTATTCAAATACTTATATCAACCGTTCCCTTGATTAAGGAGGTGTTACCCTCCTCAAACTCAAGTGGGGCTGGAGGTAACTCTAAATCCCCTTCTTCTTCTACCTCATAAATCTCAAGATCTTTTCCCAGGGAGGATTTGATCATGGGATTCCTAAAATAAGAAGAGGAACATGGAATTAAGGAAAGGTCTATCTCGTGATAGGTAAGATGCAGCTCTGCCAAAGCATTTAAATATCTTAAAGTTGATTCATCACTATTAACATGGTCTAAACAATCAGGTTGATTCTCGGTTTCTACATATGTCAACATTGGGGTCATTGGTGCTTTATGAATCAAGGGTTTGGCGCAGACTGAAACCGTGAAGTTGGTATCTTCTAGGTCACTACTTGGGGTGAAGCGTGAATCAGAAGTTTCTATAGAATTCTGTGAGAAGGTTCTGTTCACATGGAACTACTTAATTGATATGAATTCAAACCCTTTTGTCAGGCCTAATACTACTATTTTGTAAAGTTGTAGATGCTCAACTCTAGTCTCATATACTTCAGATATCTGATTTTGACTAGTTTTGAATCACCCAACACCCTAATATTGAGGATTCCCATTCTCTTAGCTATAATGAGACCTAATAGGAGAGTCTCATATTCAGCCCCATTGTTTATGCATTCAAAATTTAACTTGAAAGAAAAAGGTAGAATCCTTCCTTCAGGTGAAGTAAGGATCACGCCTGCCCCGAGGCCAAAATGACACTTGGCTCCATCAAAATGGAGATTCCAACAACTACTTGGAAAGATGGACATTGAGTCATCCTTTGTACCTTCTCCCTTTACCTCGGTTACCTCAACCATGTAAACCTCATCTGCTGGAAGGGAACCGCAGTCCCAGGGTATGTCCCATACCCATAGAATCAAAGGGGAGGAGAATAGGAAAATCCTTCTCTAATAGCTTCACAATATTTGTTGTGGTTCCTAGTGACATTGTCTCTATAATAATAGTTTCATCCTTGACCATCGGAATGCCCTCAATCAAACCCTGTGACTTCTAACTCCATTCGTAGGGAACTATATTCTCTTCTAGTACCACACTTGTAGGTTTGTTTAAATAAATTTTGGGAAGCCCAAACTTAGAGTGGACCCCTTTCCTCTTCTTTAAGTTAGCCAAATGTATGTCAAAGTGTTTTGGATCACCTTGTGCCACAAAGACTTTCCCTAAATGCAGGAATATCTGACCTCTTGGAATAGAGTGGAGGGGATTTCCTTCATGCGGTGGATCCAAGGAAGGCCAAGGATCATATTATAGTTGGTTTCCCGGTCTATAATATAAAACTCATTTAGTATTGTCTTAGGCCCGAGAGTAACCGGTAATACTATGGTTCCGATCAATGTTGCCTTGAGGCTATCATAGCCTCTCAGTGTGTTTCGTGTCAAGGAGCAATTGGTCTCCCCATACCCTAACTTCTAAAGAAAAGAGAAGGGAACTATGTTAACTTCTTCCCCATCATCGATCATTGCATGCTTTACATAGTTATTGTAAATCCAAACTTGCAGAAACAAAGTCGGGTCACCCCTATGAGCTATCTCAGCATCCGTGGGCATCTTAATTATGTCAAACATGAACCCAATATCTCTCTAAGGATTCCCTAGAGGACTAACATCAAAGTCTATGTGATTTATATGTGCCTCTGGCAGAGGGGTAACGTTAATCAAATGGCTGAGACCTAGCGCTTCTAACAGAGCAGCTCTATGAGCAGGGGAATTATTCAGTAGATCCAAGAAGGAAATGTGTGAAAAGGTCTTGGTTAGATCACTGATTAGATCATAAGCCCCTACTAGCTTGCTTAGCGTATCATGAACATTTTCTGACATAACCAGATAAATCAGGATTGGCTGCAAAGAATAATCCTTGGTTCTTGTGGCAACGTTAATTTGGGGTTCATCATCTAACTCTACCAACCCCACAATTTTCATTTGCTGGCGACCATCCAAAGGAGGTGCCACCTGTGGGTTTGACGAAGTTGAGGCTTCACGATCATGAGTCCCTATTACAATACCTTTATTCAAACCATTGGGATCTAATCTACCATCCTTTGGATGCATGGGGAGAGGATTGTTAAAGATCCCCAGTGGTGTGTTTTGAGGAGATACTGGTCCCATGTAGGAATTTTGAGTGGGTGTTGTTGGGTTTTCCAAAAACATGTCAACAAATAACTATCTTTGGTCCTCTGGAAAACACTAAAAAAACTTGTTACAATTGTGGCAAGTTCTTACGTCATGCCCATGAACCCTATGGAAACCACAGTATAAGATAGGATCGTAATCTCGAGGCCTTTGGTTTGTTCCTTGTTGTAGTCCGAATTTATGGTTATTGTTTGGTTGCTGATTGTTATAATTAAAATTTTGGAACCCTTTCCCTTGATTTCAGAATGGGTTGGGATACCTGCCTGGGTATTGACTAAGGGCTTGGGGTCGGTGTTTGTCTTTGTTGTTGAGGTTGTTTTTGTTGTTGAGGACAATTAAAATCCACAGTGTTTACTAAGGGTGAAAAATTATTTTTTCTCTTATTGTTGTCATTATTTTTTTTGTTATTTCTAGCACCTGTACTGGTAGGATTAACAACATTAGGATTTTTGGGCTGGTCAGTCACACCATCAGTCGTGGCTCCATAATTCTTGTTAAGGATATTTGTTCCTTGATTGTTGTTTGTGTTGTTAGAGTAACTGGGATTATTTTTATTAGGAGTTACTAACTTCCCATTTACTCCATAAGTCTTATAACCACTATCAATGGCCACTTGGTCAATCTGAAGAGCACCCTCTAGCACCTCTTCATAGCTCCTTAGTGGGAACTTTTGAACCTCTTCCTTTGTCTCTCTTTTGAGAGAGTGAAGGAAAAAATCACAAAGTTCTGTTTGATCCATATTTGGAGCACTTGTAGAGGAGTAGAGAACTTGTCACCACCTTTGAATAAAGTGGGTTATAGACTCATTGTGTTCTTGCTTGATATGAAGGAATTCCCTGATTCATGTTCTCAAAAGCTTGTTCATATCAAAATCTTTGATAAAATCTGATACGAGTTGCTTGAATGAGTGTATTGAAGCCTTCGGTATCCTATAGTACCAGTCGAGAGCAATACCTTCTAGTGTCTTAGGGAAAATTTTTGCAACGACTGTGTCCCATGGGAGTAGCTCTCAAATGGCCATTGCATAAGCCTTGATGTGGGCATTAGATTACCCTCCCCTTTAAATTTTGGAAGATTAGGCAAGGGTCTCGGGAGCATGACTCTCTGAAAGGAGAAGTCTAGGGGTTCCTTGAGATATTCAAAATAGGTCCCCATTGCGTATGTTTCCACCATTGAAGATCCTTGTTGGGGAGGTGGGGGCTGCATTAGTTGCTGAAATGGGACAACATAGACATTTTTTGGGGTGTATGGCATCCCCTGCGGTTGTCCATATGGACCTGGGTAGGTATACATGTCCCCCTGTGGAGATTTAGAATACATGTGTACATAGGGGGTTGATTACCTTGATATGGAATTCAAAGGCACGAAGCCAGGGAACGTTGCATTTCCGGCTGGTATGGCATTTGAGAACGCACTTCCGGCTGGTGCCTATTGCAAATATCCATACGTGGCTTGGGGGGCATACCCAAGGTTCCCATCCCCGTAAGTAGATCTCCAGGGTTTTGAGTATTCATGTAAACTGGAGGATTCTGTGTAGTAGGTATTTTCCCATAATTCTATGGGTAGGAAGGAGTTTGTGCTTGCCCTGCGTATGAATTCTACATATTTTGGGCAAGCTCTAACTCCTTGACTTTATCTACCAAAGCTGAAATGACATCACCCGTTGACGGGGTGGTGCTTTGCTTAGGTACCTTTTGTTGAACCCTCAGAGGTTGTTGAGGAGTATGGTATCCTACTATGAATTTTTCATGATGTTGCCACCCCTCATTGGTAGTATTGTCGGTTGGTGGAGGGGTAGTGTTATTGTTTTGAAGCAGGACATCACCTTGTCCTTGTAACCTATCAAAATATTGGTTCATGTTCTGGAAGTGTTGTTCACTCCTAGCATATCGTGCTAAATACTCCTCATCTAGATGGGGGAGTTGATCAGATTAAATGCTAATGGGATATCGAAACAATACCCGAGGAGATGAACTTGCTTCACCAGTGAAAGTCATGTTGTTTGAACTTGATTGTTCATGGGGATAGGTCTGAGTGACCTGGTCGAGTTCCTCAATACATATAGAGGAACCATCATTGGTTCCCTTAAGCAGAGGGTTTTGAGCGGATGAGTGGTTGTCCACCCATGTTGAAAGTGAAGGTGACTGTTGTGGTATACTTGATTGGTAGTGGTACATGTCAAAACCTAGGATGGGTCAACCGTACTCATTATATCCTGACATATTTGGGGGGTATAAGAATACCCACAGAATAAAGGATGGATGAAGAAAGTGGAAATGTTTAGAGACTAGCTCTTCACATCGGGTTCACCAATTTGTACGATAGAAAATCAACACGTGACCTTCTTCACACCGA
This sequence comes from Taxus chinensis, assembly GCA_019776745.2. Lineage (NCBI taxonomy): Eukaryota > Viridiplantae > Streptophyta > Pinopsida > Cupressales > Taxaceae > Taxus > Taxus chinensis. Next base: position 9,415,480 of record CM034147.1, read on the forward strand.
CCTCTGAGGTCATGCTGAGACAGTCGGTGTAGAATGAGTGTGAATGTGAGTGTGGTGATGGGGATCAAGCTAATTGGGAAATCTTATATCTTCAACATGTAATGTCGGGATCTGTGAGTCTAAGGTAAAGAATGCTCTCCTAACTTGAAGTGGTGTGATGGTTCGGTCTAAGATAATAGCCACTTGTAGACTCCAATCAATGTTGAGCTCGGCCACGATTCTATTCATTGGTTTTTAAACACGTGGAAAATGACCTATGAGTGCCTTGTATAGATTTCTAGATAAAGTCATGGAAGTAAGAACAAGAGGCATGATGGAGCCATAAGTATTTATGGGTGATTTTTCTGGTCTAGTCCAGAAATTCTTAGCCTAATCAGCTGCTATGTTCAGTAAGGAAAGTTGTGCAATAATATCTGGTGGAAGTGGTGAAGATCTGAATACTAATGTGCGCAAACTAGTGTCAATGTCTAATTGACTGGCAGGCCCGTTGGGTTGTGGGACCTGAGGATCACAACCAAAGACTTGTGGAGGCTGTGGCCCTTGGATGGTCATGCGCGTAATCAAACCCTATTTCAAGGAGTAGTCCAATAGTTGTAGGCTTGATTGGCAGCAATATTTAGTGTATTGAGTTGTTCTATTTTCTCAGCAAAAGTTACAAGTGTGCGTAAGACTGTCAAACATAAGCTGGTATCAATGTCAGTTATCAATTCTGGCCCATTGGGTTGTGGGACCAATGGATCACAACTGTATGTCTTTTCCTTTTGTGGACCATTGATGGTCATACAAAATGAAATAAAATGATCTTTTAAAAGAAACCTAATTACTGAAAGAAATATAATCTATGTTTTTGGGGTTTTCACAATATTTTGGATTAGAGAAATAATAACAAACTAATCTATCAAAGGAAATATTTTTGTTCTTTTCTAATCTTTAAGCAATGTGTTCTAATCTAATAAATAAACTAAAGACAAGTAATCAGCCGGATGTAGTTTGGTTACTTGTGCAAATGTATGAATCTAATCTAAAGCAAATAACCTAATCTGATCAAAACCCTCAAAACCCTACCTTAGAGGTGAAGAACAAATCATGACCCTGAAAGGGGCTATTGTTCCTCACAACTTCCCTGGTAATGTTAAAAGGAAAACTTACTAATGATTTGATCTACTTGTGATTGATAATTTATTGAAATGAATGATTTTCTACTCTATTTGATATGAAATAGTGACAATTCAACAAACAAGGAAAACAAACACACAATTCCAACCTAGACAAGCAAGAGCTTTGGAAAATCTAGTTGTGTCTGTATCTGTCCCCTCAGTATGTTCCTTTCTTTCTCTGAGTGTTCATGTGAGTCCAAGAGATTGGGAATGCAAGAACAATAGTAGGAGGATGGCGCTTGAGTAATGGAAGCTTGATGGCAGTCTGGATGCAATGCAGGTAGAAGAGAGATAGCACAAGAGATCAAAGCTTGGCTATGTAATTCCTAGCAAGATCGTAGCAGCAATACAATGCAAGATACACAAAAATTCTCAGGCCTTTTTCTTGAATACAAGCATGGAATATATAGGAATGGAGGATGGGAGGTACCTTCATGCACAAGGAAAGAAGGAGTAGTTCCAACCAATTAAATCTATTTAAAAATAGGAGGAAGGAGAACCAAGCAATCAAAGCTAATTTTAGACAATTTGGCTCATGGATGCATGCAAAAAGTGAAATTAAGTGAACTGTTGCATGTTAAAACACGTGTGAAGAATTCTAGAAAAAGTGGGCAGGACCACCACCCTATGCAGGGTGGTTGTTTCAGGACCTACCTCCCTATGCTTTGGGTGGTGGTTTCAGAACCTGCCCAAGAAGGGTGGCGGTCCTGGCACTAAAGGCCAAAACATGCGCAGAAAGAGGTAGGAAGCTAGAAAAAGTGTGGGAAGGCTAAGTAAAGACGTCTAGGTAACAAATATACACTGCGAATGGAAATTGGAGCTCAAACACCTTCTTGAAAGGACCTAAATCATCATTGGGGACTTTTGTAACCTTTTTCCGACAATGTAGCACATGCAATTTTGGACTAATGGCGTAAATTGTTACCAATAGAGGAATACAAATATTATTACAAATCCACATATTGTTGTTATGTATATGCACCACTGCTTCAAGATTTTCATTAATGAGGTCCTCATGAATCACAATGGTACAAGAGACATTTGGTTAATGTGTGTTATTTCTTTTCATCATTGATGTAAAATATTATGCGTTCAATAAATTTTATTAGAATGTATTCGATGCAAAATTCATATATATTCATCATGTTGGACACTTAAATGTGATTACTATCTTTATCCATTTTCTGTAGGAATGAATGGCAATATCGATCGTTAGTTCATAAACTTATGGTTGTTTGGCTCAAGGATGCCCTTGATGTCAAAAATATGGATTGAAATGATCTGTCACATGTTATAAAGGCAAAAAAATATTATGATAATTTTATTAAGGTATGGAGTCCAAGAGAAGAGCATCAAAGGAGTAACCAATTTTCTATATATATTAATGATGACCCTTGTTTGATAGACACGTCACAAATATTGCAGTTTGATATAAGACATTATTATGAAGAGATTGTTAATCATGTTGAATGACATACAAAATGCACCTTGGACACATGCTTGTGAAAAAAAGGCTCCATAAATGTTTGTCAATATAAAGCTCCATGGGAGTTACAAGTGGAATCAAAATTGTTCATAGATGAGAAAGGCTAAAAAAAATCTTCCAACACGTAATGATGATAGAATCAATGTACACAATCCTAATATGCTTTCGTTGTGAAGGGAAAACATAGATTGTCAATCTATCCTTTCTCACTAAGCAATTTTGAATTACATTACAAAGTATGTTGCAAAAGAAGAAATAAGTTCAGAGAGTTATCATGATATGCTGACGCATATTGCTTCTGTCAGCCATTCGTGAGACCCAACATTTTGTGCATACCGAAAATTTCTTATGGACTCAATAGCATAGCGTGATATTGGTGCAGAAGAAACATGTCATATGCTATTAAAACTACCACTTGTTGAATTAGTAGACAATTTATTACTCTCAATGTCGGTTGAAGAGTCTATAGATGTGTCCAGCTAAGCTTTGAGGATGATTCATCTTATTCAATTTTTGTACAAGGTTACGTACATCGTTCAACTTCATAATTGGAAACTATGGCAATGTTGGATGTTGTCAAGTCATGGTCATATTCTCCAAACCGTAAAATGGAACAATGGAAAATTCGAAAACAACAAGTTATAGTCTGCATACAGCCAAGATTTTATTTCGTCCCTGATAAAGAATCGGATGAATATGTGGAATTTTGTTGTAGTGAGAGTTTACTATATATACCCTTTCAAGACATTTCTGTTGATATAGGCAGCACAAATGAAGAAATAATTCACTCTTGGGAATGTATAAGGGGTACATACCCTGCATGGCATATTAATTGCATGCAAACATCACCAACAAATAGTAATGAAGTTGAAAATAACCTTGACGACAACCTAGAGGTAAGTACTACAAAGATGCACGAGTGGGAAGCAATGTCTAGATTGGTTCCTCATAATGACATGCAATTTTCAGATATTGAGCTACTTGGTCGTTATGATTATGACCTTGACCATGATTGGGTTCAAAATTATTTATCATCACCATTACATGATTCATGTGTAATTTTTTAAATAGCATTCGTTGCTTGATACCAATAAACAATACCACTGGAGGATCCCTTTTCCATGTGGGAAGTTTATCTAAAGAGCAACATATTGCATATTCTATGGTGGTGAGTCATTGCGACCATTTAGGGGATAAAGAGCCATAAAAAATAATTATTCAAGGAACAACTGGAATTGGTAAATCATATCTAATCAAGTGTATCAAGAATACATTAGATTGTCGCTCAATAGATGGAAATATCCCTTTATTACTCCTTGCTCCTATGGGAGTTTTTGCTTTCAACATATACATGGTAGAATGGTACAAATTAGCCTTAGACTCCCAATTATAAATGTTCATTCTTTGAAAGGAAAAACATTGGCAGTATTTCAAGAAGAAATGAAGCGCATACATTACATTCTCATAGATGAGATTAGTTTTATAGGGCCCAAAATGTTTTAAAATATCAATGATCGACTCCAGCAAGCATTTCTGGCACATGCAATTAAACCATTTGGTCAATAGATTATTATTGTTGGTGATCTTGCTCAACCACCACCTGTAAAGGACATCCATATATATGTCAGTAATATTGCATCGCATGTTTCTACCCTCCACAAATTTTGGATTTTTCTGAAACTTGCCTTTCATTCATTGAAGTCATAAATTCATTTACATTTATCTCTACTTACATGATTCAATTTACACCAATTTCAAGAAACACAATTGGGAGAAGAATTTGGGACACTTTCAACATTGTTGTTACCTTGGACGTAATATTTTGACAATAAGGAAATGATCCAAAATAGATTGTATTTTAAATAATGTTGAAATTTTTTATAAATATTGAACCTTATTTTCATGATTGGGAAACAGTCATGAAGCAGAGAAATGCATGCTTCAACAAAGGCATAAGGGCATCCTTTAATTTAGAAATCCATTTATTTGTAACAAACAAATTTGTTCATATGCATTACAAGTAAATTCTAAAATGTTTATCTAGGCCCATTGCATGAAGCATTGTTGAATATATAATGCACAAAGGATTAGTTGATGACCAATTAAATAATAAATTCCTTCTATGTATAGGTCAATGTATTATATTATTGTGTAATTTTTACATTGATGATGGATTAATTAATGGTTCTCTTTCTACTATTGAAAACATTATCTATACCACTGGGTCAAAATCGCCCAACTTGCACATGTCTGTAATAGTAGAATATGAAAACTATATTGGTCCTACATGAGGACCAAATAAAACCAAAAGTAGTTACCATATTTCCCATAATAACAGGTGATCGTAAACATGTTCCACTAAAAATGGCTTGGGCACTTAGCATTCATAATTCTCAAGGATTAACTTTTCCTAAAACAACAATAGATATTGGGGATGTGAATAAATCATGATTTACTTTCACAAAATTATCACGAGTTAATTCTATTGAGACATTGAGGTTATCTCAACCATTCTCTTTTGAGTGATTCCCTCAAATCAAAACAAGGTATGTGAAACAAAGAATTCTCAAAGAGAAACAGCTCAACATGTTGTCTTCAATTAGTAATAACAGGTATATCTCTGCTAATAATAACTATATTGTATTTTTGCATCATTTTCAAGTAAAATGTGTATCATTCAATTGCTTTACATGAATACTTGTCAAAATAATTATATAATATATTTTCCACCAGTGTATGACACCAACAATAAATGGAGGTCACACACATAATCTAATCGTATGCTACATCTATTCCATACAAGATTTGAAATGACCACCAAGGTTGAAGCCTTCCTTTGAACTTCAAAAATAGTTTATCAACATGTACTTAAATTATATGTATCTAAAATTTCATTCTTTATGCCTCCAAACTATGATGCTAATAACAATATTAATTATTGTAGAATCTTCCAATCGTAATTGATCATCAACACTTTGGATGACTACCTGAATCTTGGATGGATACCAAATCCTGCATGATTTACATCATAGTTCCATATACCACACATTTTTAATAATTTAATATATTCAATTACTCCTCCTATATGCCTATCGGCCTCTCACAAGTATATCCTAATTTTATTTGGTATATATTTTGAGTAAAGAACACCATTGTACCAAGTTACCAATGATTTACATTCTTGGCTAAATATGGTCTTGATCAATCTTAGTCGTCAAATGAAGGTAAAGAACACATTGTTACGTTAGCTGAGCTACATAACATATACAGTCGAGCTGAGGTTTTGAGCGTCTGCACACATCCTTGCATGGTAGGAAGGATTGATCTAAGGATGGAAGGTAGTTAGGTGGATCTAAGTCGTCCGATGCAGAAAATGACATCATCAATAACCAAATACATCATGACCGTCTATCCGTCTGCACTGTGCTAGATAGAGCCACCTAGTCCCACATGCCAGTTTGGAAACACCTATTGGCGTATAATAATAATTAAAATTATGAAATATGGCCTATACCCACCCTGTAAATATGAGTGAATGGTAGCGCCTAACCAATGTTGTGACCCACTGTAATAATAACTTTTGTTCTTTATCACTGCAATTCATTCCTATACCCAAAAAATGAATTTCTCTTACTGATTTTTTGTGAAATGTTCAGATATTTTAAGCCTATAGATTTTTCATATGGACATCCTGGAGCTGTTTCTAGTAGTAAATTTTACCTGCAGTGTTGTTGAGATAGTCTTGTCCAGCCATTGCAACTTTATATAATCTGCAAAAACATTACAATGCACATTCAAGTAATGTCTTTTAACTTGAACAAAAACCTATATATTCTTGAACTTTTTTGTTTAACAATGATATTCATGCAACCATTAAAACTAATTCATTAATATATTTAGCCATTTAGTAATAAAATTTAACAAGTGACCTGAAAATCCTGCTTAATTTGGTTTAGTTATACCTAAAATTCCTTTGATTCAGAGAAGGTAGTTCTTCAGGGCCTTCACCACAAACACATGACAAAGAGAGAACGATTTATGTAGTACTTGACAACTCATGGTATGCCCATCAATCTATTGTCTTCTTGCCGCTTACTGCCAAGTCTTGGAAAACGTTATGACTCCTGTAAGATTCCATTTACGAGGAGGCATAGATAGTCTTTTGAGGTTTCTTCCACTTTATGAATCATGGAGCGAGTTACCTTACTTAATGGGAAGTAGATAGGTGAGCCCTCCGCTCACATTACATTTTGGAACCTTCACTATTGCATTCCATGATAAAGATCATAGGAACATTTATATAAATGAAATTAGACTTAGCTTTTAAAGTAATCTACGAAGGAATATAAGGATTAATTTTTTATTTTGTATTTTAATGTAACTAAACTGAAATGATGTTATTTTTTTTATATATGTGCATGGGTTTTGAAAATATTATATAAGGAATGATATTTTTATGTAATTGTTTTACAAATATTATTTTAATTATTTAAGAGACTATTGATATAAATCTTAGTAGTAATGATGGAAGTGAATAAATGACAAAAGGGAAACATAATGAGATCAAAATTAAACATGTTCTTTATGCAAAAGTCATAAAATGAAATATAAAGAATAATTTAAAACGGATAATATCTATCTATTCAACAAAAATATACACAATTAAATATTTAAAAGTGTTTTTAAAATGCTTTTGAGGTACAGCAATTTTCTCTTGACAATGTATTTCATCACTACATTACTTATTCAAATGTTTTTCATTCTTTCAATATCATTTTCTTGACCCAAGAGTCATTCTCTATATTAGGGAATGTAAAAATGTCTAGCAGGATTTCAATAAATAATTGATTATTTAGTCAAACAATAGTACAATTAATTTTCTATCATATTTAAAGTAGTAAAATCCAATTAATAGATGATGTGAATAATATATTAAATACAATCATTTATTGCGAAAGCACATCTTCCCATAAATAATCAAAGCCTTGTGAATCATAGTTATTGAACCACTTTAGTCATAGCTTATGAATTTCTATATCAAAACATATGAATTTGTAGGTGAGATTACATCAACAATCCTTTCTTGCACTCATTCATTTAAATATTATTGCCCTTGGGATAAAATGACATTCTTATACAATCCTCTCATATGCTCCATTAGCTACGAAATTTTAGTAATCCTTCTCTTAATCCCTTACATAAATTCATTTCTACAAGTCACATAAAATGTAACAACCAAATTATCTAGGTACGTACTACAATATTATAAGAAAAAAAACTCAATGAAAAAACATTAATATGTGTCATGGATGTTTATAAAATTTTCCTTGTAACCTTTATATTAAACATGGGAATTGAAAATTTCAAATAGAGAGATTATTTACTTTGTTGTATGAAGCAAGAGCATTTGGGTCCACATGAAATCTTGTATCAACAAAAATAAGTTGATTATATTGTTTTATTTTTTTTATTCCACGAAGGTCTAAGTCGTGTTGTGAAGGTCTAACCAATGTCAAAAAGGTCTACAATTTCTGCAATATTCTATTGATGATGTGCTGACACAATGTTCTACTAGTGCCACTATGGTCAAGACTAATGCCATGTATATCTATTATTGAAGATGTGTTGTCTTGTAGAGGTCTTAATCAACTAACTTTGTATTTTTTTTTTTTGAGATTATCTTTGTAACATCTTTTTAGGAGTCTTAATAGGTAGTGTAGATAAATTTTAGGGTGGTTTTGTGTGGCTTAAAAGCCTAAAATAAATAAACATGTGAGCATTAAAGTAGGAAATAGAGCCAATGAAAAAATATATGAAGTGTTAATTTCATTGGTTTGGCATTTTCCCAAAACTATAAGACAATATTCATTCTCTAAAAGGAAACTTCTTTGTTAAATTATATGTATCTTAAGGATATTTTTGAGTTTACATCATTGGTGATTAGTTTATGTATGTTTATGTTGATCCATTTGTTGATCCTGAAACCTTGTTCTTGCGCAAGCGAACACCAAAACTGCAAGCCACCAACAACTTCGAATGATAGAGGGCTTATGACCTCAGATGCAAATATGAATTCTAGATACGGGTGCAGAGAAAATAGATCTATGAGAAAGAAAATAGATCAAGTCATTGTTTTGATATAACAACAAATGGATCGTTAGACTGATAATATGAGACCGATAGAGCTTCGCCTCCAAACACTCCACAATATGATTCAAAGTTTCACAAACAAAATATTATGAATTTTAAGCTTGAGAATTTCAAGAATTTTTCTCCCTCGTTTTTTCTCAAAGGAGGAGAAAGAGTTCTATTTATAACTTGAATTGAGATTAAAAATGAAGGATTAACAAATAATTATAATTTTCAAAATAAATCTTGATTAAGAGGACATGATGAAGAGTTGATTTGATGGTGGGGTTCATGATGTGAGAAAATAGAAACGTGTGATGTGGAGTGGGGACATGGTTAGGTGTAATAGTGAAGTCATGTGCTCACTTTACATTATTGATTTATTGGATTTGTTGTCAGATATTGTAATTTTTGAATTATTGACTTCATGGGTGGCGTTAATAATTTAATAATTTGAAGGAATTGAATTTTTAGGTGGGAATTTATTTTTAGGTGAGAAGTGATTTTGGCTTAAGTGGAGAATATGTGGGGTTGTTGATTTGTATATATATTTTTGAATTATTTAATTATTAAATAGGATGATATGGCTTATTTTTAAAAAAATAAATTATTTAACATAATATAGTTTTGGCATGTAATAAGAGATTAATTAAGTTATAAGATTAACTAAATATGAATTGTCGGTGGGAAAGGAGATTTGAGTAAGTCTATTGAAGGAGACCAAAACACGGGGTGATATCAAAATTTGGTGTCTACATTTGCCCCTTTTTGTTGAGTGGTTTGCGATAGCAAGCCATGAGACAAAAACAAAAAGGGTTAGATGAAAGATGTGTTTGAGGATGGATGAAGACATGACCAAAGGTAAGATGCCTCAAGTAAAAAAGGATCACAATAAATTTAAAAAATATGGCAGTGGCTCCAATATCACATCGGTAGAGGACAATTACGGTCTCAACGGAGACAAACGACAATGTTCTACAGACCAGTGAGTGGGTGAAGACCACTGCAGTATGAATATAAACCAAGATGACCAATGGGTCAAAGGAAAACATCAAAATATGTGAAATTAAATGTGAAAGATGTGCGCAATCCTTTGTATGCGAGGAATCGTGTGTAAAATCATGCGTCCGCAAAATGGACAAAGATGAAAATAAAGATGCCCCAGCATAGGGCATGGAAAGGACACAAAGTGAGTTCTATGTGTTGACAAGTACAAATATGAGAAGGTGCCCCAACATAAGACATAGATGGATGTTGAAATAAGATACCCCAGGGGGAATACTCATAAATGTGGATATGATGAGTAGACATGATAAAAGTTTCTAAAAGGGTGATAAATATGATGGCAATCATCTTTCATAGGGAAAATGGTATAAGTGTTAGCAAATTAGAAGGTGAAGAAGACAAAGAAGTCTTGCTTCTTTGACAAGTATGATAGAGACACTTTTGTGACAAAAAAAAGCAGAGCAAGTATTCATGGAAGAGAACAAGATTAGATAGGTGATGGCCGTTATGGTATCTTCTAAGAAAAAAATACCAAAAGAAGATGGTAAGAGATTCTTATAAATGGATATGATGATGTCCCTGTAATAGGACTGATGAAGATAAAATATGTAGCAGGGTTCTCAAAAAGAGAAGAACAAGGATAGTAATGAAAGGGATAGGTGGCGATACATAAACGGAGAAACATTGGCATTAACTGTGAATGCCAGATGTAAGAGATGTTAAGAAAGAGAAAAGGGAATGGACATGAATATTGGTTGATTATGAGAAGAGCAAGAAAGATGGAATATGAAGGTGGCAGGGATATGTAATAGAGGGACAGAGATAGAGGAGGAGAAAATAAGGAATGAAAGGGGAGGAAGAAGATAACAAGGAAGGATTATGGAGAAAGGGGGAAATGAAGAAGGACAAACAAAGAAAAGACAAGAAAATAATAGAGCAGAGGATGAAATTATGAAAAATCAAGAGAGTTATTAAAGACGAAAGGCATGATGAAGGATGGAGCAGAGGAAAACAGAGAGGTAATGGAAAATGAAAGATATGATAGAGCAAAGAAAATTGAAGGAAATAGATCATAGTGAGGAAATCCAAGGTAAAAAATATGGAACTGACCGCATGGAAATGCATGTGGATGATGATATGATAAAGGAAATGCGATAACGATGAAGAGTCGGGTTTTCGATGGGGAAGTAAGGAGAAAGTGCGAGGTAAAATGGGGAGAAGGATGATGTAGAAGAAGTGAAATAAGATGAAGATCATAAAGGAGGAAAAGACAATGAAGAAAATTATGTAGATGGAAGAGAACCAAGAATGAAGATATTTGGTAAAGAGTGAGAAGCATAAGGAACGTAAAGAGAAACTTGAGGGAAGGAATGACATCGATTGGAAAATAAAATGGAGATGCATGAGATGAGGATTTGCCGATGACGAGAAAATAAAGAGGTGTATGATGAAGAAAGTGAAGAAATTAGCAAGGAAGGATGGAAGATAGAGAGGTGGTGAGGAAAAAGAAAGGAAGGATAGGAAAGGTAATGCTAGTGAATGGATGTTAGGAGAAATCCACCAATAATGATCAGTAGGAAAAGATGGGACAAATGATGAGACAAGGTAGAAAGTAAACGAAGAATGGGAGGGGGAACGCCAATGAAGGGATGTTATGAGAGGTCCAATGATAATGATCAGAGGACACAGAGGAAGGAATGAAGATAGAATGGAGGAGGTCAAAGAAAAGGATTCAGGCTATGCGGAATGGGGATGAGTGATTTTTAAAAGAGGTCCACCGATAATTAATAGCACGGAAATAGAATAGGATGATGAAAGAATGGGAAGATCAATGACAATTATGGGTAATCATGGGAGTAGATATGTGAGATAAATCTAGAAGATGGAGTGGAAATAGTAAAGAAAGGATGTATAATGATGTGTAGGAAGATGAAGGCGAGGAGAGGATGCAGTGGATGAGAATGAATGAGAGAGAAATAAATAAACAAGACATGAAATGAACAGAGAAGTAATGGTTGAGTAAGATTACCCAGCAACGGATGATGGAAATGAAAAAGGGACCAGTAAGAAGTGGTGTTTGTGTGAATGGAAGAGGAGGTGAGAGGATGTGATGACAGGGAATGACGAGAAAATGTAGATGGAGAGAATGTGGGGTAGTGGGGGAGTGCAGGATGACAAATCATGCTTAAGAGGGACTCTTAAGTAAGATCGCCATGCCGCAGGAGGATTTAAGTAAGATCACCAAATCGGCAGTGACAATATGGAAGGAGAAAGACAACATTGTATTGGATGCAAGTGTGGAATGGTTAGTTGGAATGGATGAGTATGATGAGAGGCAGAAGACAGAAGATGAGGAAGAGATGATGGGAGATGGAAGGATCAGACGGCCAACCATTCTTAAGAGAAACTCTTTAGTAAAATTTCCCTACAACGAAGATGGTTAAGTAGGATTGCCCAAACCGAAGAAGAAGAAGAATGATGAAAAGACTGAGCAGTGTATACCAAAAATGGAACAAGAGATGAAAGGAGGTGATATTAAAGTGATAAAAAAAATACAAAGGAGTGTGACATAAGTGGATTGAGGAACATATGCAACGTAAATGGAGAGTGTAAGGGTAGTCCTTAACTGGGATGCCCACGTGGTGGTAGTGATGATGCAAGAGTGTTAAGTGGAAAAGGAAGAGTGGAAAGACATTTGTGGTAGTGATTGTCATTTGTTGAAAGAGGAAATGGTGGTGAAGCTTGTGTAGCAGGAGGATCCAAGGAAGAAGATATACCTTAACTAAGGTTCTCTGGCTATATGGATGGCTAAGCCAGATTGTCAAACTGAAAGTGGAAGAGTAAAATAGAAATTCAAGAGGAAAGACAAGTAAGATATTTGGCGTCGTGCAAAGGGGACAGAAAGGTGAGAAGGATGATGTAGAGACAAATGGTGATGAGTGGACATGGAGAGTGATGAGCAATGGATCAAAGACAGTGTTGAACATGTTGAGAGATAAGGAGCTGCATGATAACGAACTTGCTTTGAGAATGATCCTCAAGTAGGATTCGAAAACTACAATGGTGATCAAGTAGAATTTGCAAACCGAAAAGTGTATTTGCAAACACATTCATGGAGATGATGGATAGATATAAAATTCATAGTGTGAAATTTGATGTGATTTTTATAAAAGATGATTTGGATGAGATGAATGGAACATATTTGTAGCAAGGGTGTACAGGGAAACTATGTTTTGAATTGGATTGGAGATAAACAAGAAAGGGCTACCACTCAAGGCATTGCACTTACAACCAATAACAGGTGTCAATACATAACCAACAATAGTTAGTTATACCAAAAGATCATGAAGGAAATATGGATGAAATATGCTCATAATCCTAATGTTGCAATGACAAAGGGATCGAAGATATGACTTGTATGTGGGAAGAGGGATCTCCAAAGGTGGTGTTCCTTAAGTCTATGCCCCAACTCTAGGAAAGGGAAAGAACAATAGCATAAAGCTTTTTGAAAATGCTGATAAAGAAAGGCTGATCAATGTGGAAAAGCTTCCAGATGCCACAATAACATAGTAGCCATCCTTCGAGGGTATGGTCTACTTTATACATAATATAGATGACAAGAATAATATGATAGTCGTCCTTTAAGGGATCGGTCTATTTGTTTTGATTTTTCTTGGATTTTGATTTGTATTCTTTTCTCTTTTTTAATTTTGTTTTTGTTTTTTTGTATGAACAACTGTTCTTTGAGGGATCAGTCTGTTTTTGATGAATTTTATTTTGCCTTTTACATACATGAATTTGAGTTTCACATGGGGGAGAGCTAGGAATAACTAAGTAAACCACTTAAAAGGGGATAAGGAATGTAGAAGAGACACCCTGGACCATTCGCATGGCTGAAATAGGAGAATGAGAAGGTAATGGATATAATGGTTATGGGATCACATCAAAGTAGTGAAGGTGGACAGCATAATTTAGATTATTACAATGATAAATGGAAGGGGCTAAGGATAACAGAACAATATAAGGATGTAACTAAGTTCTCATTGGTAGATATGCTAACAGTAGACTGGTCGTAAGTGTAATGCATTAAGAGGTTCCGTCTCTGGTTTACCACCATGAGAGAGAAGACAGCGTAGTTGTAATAAGATGATATGATAGCCAAGTAGGAAATAAAACTAACATATGACCACAATGGTGGATTTAGATGAAAATAAATTATGCCCCAAGAGAGACATAAACATAGAAGCACAATCATGGCCTCAAAGGAGGACTTAATGAAAAAGATGATGCCCCAAAAGAGGCATAAATATGGCCACAAAGGTGGACTTCGAGAAAAAGGTCCTTCAATGGAGAGACAAACATGACCTCAAAAGAGGACTTCAATGAAAAAGATGATGACCCAAAAGAGACATAAATATGACAAAACAAATATGGCCTCAAAGGAGGGCTTGATGAAATAAACGGTGTCCCAAAAGAGACACACATATAGCCACAATGGTGGACTTTGAAATAGATGGTGCCCCAGAAGAGACACAAATATAGCCATAAAGGTGGACTTGGAGAAAAAGGTCCCTCAATGGAGAGACAAACATGGCCTCAAAGGAGGGATTTGCTGAAAAATATGATACTCCTAAAAGGAGCATAAACATAAAAGAACAAATATGACCTCAAAGGAGGATTTATGAAATAAACGTTGTCCCAAAAGAGACACAAATATAGCCACAATGGTGGACTCTGAAATATATGGTGCTCAAGAAGAGACACAAATATGGCCACAATGGTGGACTTCGAGAAAATGGTCCCTTAATGTAAGAACAAAGATGGCCTCAAAGGAGGACTTAGAATGAGATGAGGATTTGGGCAGAAATAGTTTAGATTGGATGAATATGAATAAGGTAGACAAGACAATGTCAAAGAGCAAAGTCCCCTAGTACTAAGGGATTTGTACGGATGATTTGTTCCAGGGCGAGGGAAGGTTATTTCCCCAATGTGTTAAATGTGAAGGAGGTAAAGGATTTCGAAAGAGCTTAAATGAGATTTTTTTAGATTTGGATGGGGTAAATGATCAGAGACCACAAGTGTGCTTAGTAAGATAAGCGGCATTGATGAACAATGGAGGGCATTCCTTAAGAGGAATGAAATGGGCTGGATGGATATTAAGGGATGATGTGGATGGAGGGATCAAGGAGGTCTGACAAATGGGATATGGATTGGATTCAAGGTAGATGGAGAAAGAACTTTCCCCTGAATGAGGAAATAATCTTTCTCAATAAGGTTGTGGACGATTGACCGAAAGGCCTTACAATGTTCGATGTCATGACGTGGGGTATGATGATAAGGGCAATTGCAATTAAGATTGAACCATAATGGCTTGGGACCATAGGGATTGAAGGCTTTAATGGAAGGAAGTGTGATGGCAGATATTCGAGTTAAATGTTGAAAGATATATGTGTAAGACCCCATTGAAGTGTCATGGGGAAGGTAACTCTTATGGGTTTTGATAGGATGTCTCAGCTTGGAGTTAGAAGAAAACGTAGATGTAAATTGGATGTGTGAATTTCATGTTTTGGAGGATAAATCAAATTTGGTTGAAGGATGGTATTGTTTGGATGTGGATTGATTATTGCAAGATGTCGTAGATGGAAAAACTGATCATGACATGGATGTTGTGGCATTGGATTATTGAGAAGAGGGAAAACCCAAATGTTTCTGAGTATATGCAGGGGACTGTCAAGGATGTTTGACCTAAGCCTTAGACTTTAACCGAGAAGATTTATTTATAGCAGGGATGAAAATAATTTCAATTGGAGGATCTAATAGCGGCGGTGTGGTTATTAATGGATAAACTTTCCTAAAACAAGACGAAGATGTTAATGAAGAGATAGGTTTTTGTATGATGCGATTAATGATATCTATGTGAGATGTGGATTATTTCGGTTTTGGCATGGGAAGAGTTGATTTTTTAGAGGGAGAAGGTAAAGCATCTTTATTTGATTTAGGTGGACGTGTTGGTTCAGTAGATGATCCAAAGGGTATCTTTGATAAAGTTATAGATCGGGGGGATTTGGTTGGTGTGATAGAAGGATTAGGTAAAGACTATCGGGGTAGACTAGATAATGTGGCCATGGGCGAAGATATAGGTACATATTTCAAGGTCGGGATAGGTGGATTTGTTGGTGTAATAGATATAGGGGTAGTTGGGATAGATAAAGATGTAGGCATTTTTGGAATCTGTGGAGATGTGGGTGACGTGATAATCGATGGAGTAGACCTTCTTGGTAATACAGAAAATGTCGGAGCATTTTCGGATGTAGAAGTAAAAGGGATTGGTTGTTTCATAAATGTTTCAAGGGGTAAGAATGATATTTTTGATAAAGGGATTGATGTCGAAGATGGGGTTACAAGGGTGCATGTTGTAGAACTGAGTTTAGTTGGGATGGTTGTGAGCAATGTAGGTGTAGTAACAGGTGTATTTGAGGCAAATATGGGTGAAGAAATAGATGGGAGAGATGTAAGGATATGTGTGGATACGAGTGGGGCCAAAATAAGTGCTAAGGATGAATCTAATGTGATAGATTGGGGTGTGTTTGAAGTGGCAGAAATGGATGATATAATTGAATTTGATGTGGATGTGATAAGAACAAGAGAAGGTGTAGATTCAGGACAGATAGTGAAAGTTGATGTAGGTGTGACAAGCTCTAAATAAGGGATGGGAATAATGTCCACTGTGGGAACATGTGGAGTTGGTGATAAGATGGGATCTTGATTGACAATGTCAATTATACAAGTGTTTGATAGTTAAGATGTAAAGAGCATGGCTTGATTTGTTAGTGGTTGATTAGTTTACGTAGTAGAAGTATCAATTTGGATATCCCCTTGATTTACAAGTTTTTGGACACGATCTTTGAAGGAAAGACATCTCTCAATGTCGTGACCTTTGACTCGATGATATTTATAATAGTGGGCTTTGTGATACCAAATAGGCTTGGCTTGCGAGTTGTCCATGGGTCGTATGGGAGGTAAGTTGGATGGAGTTTACGCTCATCAACTTATCAAATATAGAACTGTAGTGATTCTCCTAAAGGAGTATAGTTGGTTATTGATTGAGGAGATCGTTGTTGAGACCATGTGCTTGGTGTAGATGGGGATGAGGGTTCAATGACCACAGTGTTGGCCGCAACCTTGAACTCGCCATTATGTGTGAATGGTTTGGTGGATTCAAATTTTGATTTAGTTGAACTTAGTTTAAGATGACACTGCTCAATGGCATGGGTTTTGAGCTTGCGAGCCATTGTGAAAACTTCATCAAAGGTTCAAAATGATTGGATCTGCAAAGTGGATGATATATGTTGGGCACATGAATGCGAGAATAAGTTCAATGAGTTCAGTTTGTGGGATAGTGAAGGATAGTTGGTTTTCTAACATCATGCCATCGTGCGATGAAGTCGGCGATGGGCTCATTTTCATACTGTCAAATGGTATATGGATAAGTGACAGTGGTTTTGCGTGTGATATTGATAGAAATGTGTTCTAAGAACAATTGTGTAATTTGGGTGAAAGAGAATATGGGATGTCGTGGGATACTGTTATACCAGTCCAACCCGGGACCAGACAAAGACATGGGGAAAGTGCGAAGAAGTAGATCACGGTTATGCACAATAAGACAACATGCATGTTTAAATGTGAGGAAAATGTTGTTGGTGATATTTTTTATTATTGAACTTATTAAATGCAGGAAGTTTCCAATGAGAGGGTAGGGTTTGATTGGAACCAACGGATGTATCGGTTCATTACAGATTTGTTCATAGGATAAGGTGTTCTTGGGTGGTACGGTAAGGGTTTCTAAATTGGCTAATTGATTCATTAAGGTGTGAATTGAATCACTCGAGGTGTTGTAAGGTTGAGATTGGATTGACTGTGTGGGTTGAAAGGTAGTTTGATAAGGTGAATAATGTGTTTGTGGGTGTGTCGATAGTTGGGGAAGCGTCTGATAAAGTGGTTGATAAATTTTTGGATAGGATGTTTGCATAATGGTTTGATAAGATAGTTGATTAATTTGTGGATATGTAGTGTTTGGGGAGCTGCGTGGCAAAGACTAACATGTGTCACAAGTTGGGATTGCTGCATAGGCTGGTGTTGAGCAATAGGGGCATGACGATGAGTGGGGATATGTGTGTTAAGAATTGGAGATAGTTGGACAAGTGTATTAATGGAATTGTCAAAATGGGATGTGGGTGAAATGCGATCCACCAATTTTAGAGATTGGGAGGATTGAGAGATTATAGGAGATTTCTGGAGTAAGAAGTCATATATGGGGTTAAGAGGAGATTTGAGTGTATCTAGAGGAGCAGGAGATGGTGGTGCGATCGATTTAGGAAGATTGGATTGACGAGGGATATGAGGGTTGGCGTCAAGGTGGGGAGAATTTTTTATGACATGGTTCTCCTGAGGTGAGACCATGGAGACTGGAGGTTGGGTGACTGACGATGTGGTTTTGAGTTTAAAATCCTATTAGGTGAGATCATCAGAAGAAGTAACTTTATTGGATAGAGCATATTGTTGTTTTGTCTCGATTTGGGAGAGAGCGAGAATAAGTGTGAAATAGAGAAACATCTATTTATGTATGTTGTTGACAAACAAATCAAGCAGAATATTTTTTAGCTTCATGATTAATTTCTAGGATGTGAACAGAAAAGAAAAGTAGGTAATGAAGGTGCCTAAAGGAATCTAAAGCTGGTTTCAGGTAATTATGGATTGGGAGATGTCTGATATGGTTGCATGTTGGGTGTTTAGGTCCCAATCAGTTAACCAGGTGAGAGGAATGTTTTGATGTGTTAATTATGTTTGTGTAGTCTCAGGCAGTGTGTGATAAGTGAAATGCAAAGAGTTAAATTCTTTACTTAAGCTATGTGATCAGGCAGGATGTAGAAAGTTTGTTTTAGACCAAAATGAAATGTGAAGTTCGATGTATACATACACTCAGGAAAGTGAAAGTTCAATGCAGAAAAGAGAAAATAGAGAAAAATGAGAAATACCTGGAGAATCGCTTATCGGTGTTATGTGATTGCACGTGATGATGATGTATTTGGAAGTGACAGTCAGTGGCCTGGAACGCTCGAGTACCCTAAAATTGTAGCATGAACAATCTCAGATGAGGTTGGTGATAGGAGATCAGTGGCATGTTAATGGTTTAACAACTGATCTTTGACATCGTAATTTAGGGTTCGCAAGTTTGTAGACGTTTCCTGTAAAATCAAATAAGACAATTAATGGACATGGGTTAAAAAGGTACCAGAAAGACAATAAAAAAAAGTTCTAATATTTGTATGCAAAATAAATTTTTATGCATAGAAAATTAATTTTATAAAAATTAGTTTGACATTCGTATGTACTTACAATGTACAAGATATGAAAACTAATCAACTAGAAGATAAACTAAACTATGAAATAACTATTAAATAGAAATAAGGAACTATGAATTAAACTATAGAAGAAAAACCTATACAATGTGGTAATGGATCCGAAATGATAAACTATGATATGAATTCTAAAATAAAAAACAAAATAAAAACTATAAGAATAATCTATAAAAGGATAAACCATTGATTGGAAATCAAAACAAAGAAAAATGATCGTTGATAACACAAATGATGAATATCAATACGTGTGTTGTGTTAATTCGTTCAGTGAACTATAAATAAGGATAAAATATAAACAAGATAGCTTATACTACAAAATGCTCTAGGTTGTTTGAAATGATAAGTTTGTTTATGTTTTGAAATAAGATGCCTAAATTTTTCAATGAAATGATATAAAGTGGAGTTTGACCCACCCCACATCCCATGTGGGGCGATGGTGATTGGAGATAGTTCAACCGACAAGGGTGGGTTAGGAAGGGAAAGGATTTGGTAAGATGGATCGGGAAATTGCAGAGTCGGGAGATTACAGAGATTTCATGGGAAGGGGGAGCAACTAGTCGAGGTTTATTGGGATTATGAAAAAAATCTCGGTGGATGTCTCTAGTACCCAAAAGGATTAGGCATTGAGTCATCTAGGGGTTACCAAGTCAACATGAATTTGTTTCATAGAAGAGATTAGACGCTGAGTCATCTGGTGGGACTCTCCACACAAGAGGAGTCGAGTCGAGGGTTGTGGCAATGGTGTGAGAATAACTCAGAGCGAGTGGAAGAAATTGACAAGTGATACCTCGCAGGTTAAATTTCAGGCAATAGAATGATGATGGCTAAGAACGTATAGCACGCCGGCTCATTGTTATCTCAAGGATTCATGAACGTGGAATACATCGCAAACACAAGCTCAGGATTAAGTCAGACTAAGCTAAGGGAAGTTTTAGAGATTAATGAGATCAACATGGGCGTGTCGAGCTAAGCCAATATCTCAGTCATAGGAGTCCAGAAGCCCAAAAAATGGTTTCACAGTGTTGACAACTTGACAAGGATGGAATCCACTCGATATATCGAGCTTGAGCCTGGACGTGGGATCTATACAACAAGCTTGAGGGGAACTTGGTGATGGTTATCTCACTAGGACAATGGGTTCAGGTAGAAGGTAGTAAGCAGTAGAGAGCGGAGGAATTACGAAACAAGATATTACTTGATTTAAAGGGTGGTTAGTGAGTCTCAATAGGGTTTATTCGTTATAGAGTGTAGGGAGATACATATTCTAACGGTATTCCTTGCAAGTGTAAATCTTCAAACCAAACTGAGGTCCCTGCGAAAGAAAACGTTGAGGTATAAAGGGTCTAGGTATCTACGTGGTAGGTAGGGGCGTGATTGATTGTGGGCTATGTGGGTTTGGGGATAAGAGAATCGGAGATCGGCCAAGGGGACTGTGAATGGAACTCTTCATTGAGGGGTGCAGGATCGGTGTAGGGTGTGAGCTCGTGGGATGGGAGATGGGATTGGAATTGTAGAGATGTGGGAGTTGGATGGAGAGAAGGGACGTGTGGGAGTTGAAAGGTAAGTGGGAGTCGAGAATGGAGTTGTGCGAGAAGGATGGTGAGGATGGAGTTTGTAGGAGAGTTGAGTTGTGTGGGTAGATAGGTAGGAGAGGTGGTCGAGGCAGAGAAGAGCTCAGGATGGAGCTTGGGTGTGGAGTTGTAGAGATGAGATGTGTGGCAGGAGACGACGACAAGGAAGCTCATGGGGAGGAGTCGTCGGGTGAGCCAAGTAGGATGTGAGCTCAAGTAATCTCGGCGAGAGAGTGGAGTGGTCAGAGGAAGTTGGGAGAGATGATTAAGGAGTAAGGATCTCGGCAAATAGTCGGAAGGGAAGGTGGCTGAGCTGGCCGAGTGGAGAGGTGAGGAGATACTTAAGCCAAGTTGGCTGAGTTAAGGAAATTAGGGGGTAGTTTTAGGATAAAACTTAATCATTTTTTTTTTCTTTTAATTTTTTTTAATTAATGTTATTTACTAAATGATAAAAATAAATTTAGTATTAATTATAAACAACCAAATATCAAATTTTTGAAAACAACAAAGGCTATGTACCTTGAAGTGACGACAAAAATGACTAAATGTACATACCGCGCCACACAGATGGAGATAACATTAAAACCCTACAAGCAAGTGATTTGAAAAATGAAACATTTGCAAAATATATTACATGACGACATCTAGGAAAATAATAAATTACACAATCAAACTTGAAAAATAGTCAAATGATAAGGTTAATTTCCGGATTCATTTCCCATGCGGGTGAAACTCAGTACCAAGTTGATTAAACACAAGAAGATTAATCACCTTGAAGATGACACAAACCTCTGCTATGGACGAAGATAACACCAAACCTACACGAGGTAAATAAAAGGACAAAACAAACAAAAATGACCAGACCTTGGATCTGGTCCCACCAGGCGTGCCAAATGTTGATCCGAAAACCTCATTTATTTTTTTGAGATTATCTTTATAACATCTTTTTAGGAGCCTTAATAGGTAGTGTAGATAAATTTCAGGGTGGTTTTGTGTGGCTTAAAAGCCTAAAATAAATAAACATGTGAGCATTAAAGTAGGAAATAGAGCCAATGAAAAAATATATGAATTGTTAATTTTATTGGTTTGGCATTTTCCCAAAACTATAAGACAATATTCATTCTCTAAAAGGAAACTTCTTTGTTAAATTATATGTATCTTAAGGATATTTTTGAGTTTACATCATTGGTGATTGGTTTATGTATGTTTATGTTGATCCATGTGTTGATCCGGAAACCTTGTTCTCACACAGGTGAACATCGAGACTGCAAACCACTAGCAACTTTGAATGATAGAGGGCTTAGGACCTCAAATGCATATATGAATTCTAAATACGGGTGCAGAGAGAATAGATCTGTGAGAAAGAAGATAGAACAAGCTAGTGTTTTGATATAACAACAAATTGATTGGTAGACTGACAATATGAGACCGATAGAGCTTCACCTCCAAACACTCCACAATATGATTCAAATTTTCACAAACAAAATATTATGAATTTTAAGCTTGAGAATTTCAAGAATTTTTCTCCCTCCTCATTTTTTTCTCAGAGGGGGAGAAAAAGTTCTATTTATAACTTGAATTGAGATTAAAAATAAAGGATTAACAAATAATTATAATTTGCAAAATAAATCCTGATTAAGAGGACATGATGAAGATTTAATTTAATGGTGGGGTTCATGATGTGAGAAAAGAAAAGGTGTGATGTGGAGTGGAGACATGGTTAGGTGTAATAGTGAAGTCATGTGCTCACTTTACATTGTTGATTTGTTGGATTTGTTGTCGGATATTGAGATTTTTGAATTATTGACTTCATGGGTGGGGTTAATAATTTAATAATTTGAGGGAATTGAAATTTAGGTGAGAAGTGATTTTGAACTAAGTGGGGAATATGTGGGGTTGTTGATTTGTATATATATTTTAGAATTATTTAATTATTAAATAGGATGATATGACTTATTTTTAAAAAAAATATTTAACATAATATAGTTTTGACATGTAATAAGAGATTAATTAACTGAATATGAATTGTCGGTGGGAAACGAGATTTGAGTAAGCCTGTTGAAGGAGACCAAAACACGGGGTGATACCAAAATTTTGTGTCTACACTATTTTAGTCAATAATAAAGGTGATGTGATTCTATGTTTTTTATACATCTAATGTTTTTATTGACACCAAATCTATGTGATTTTTGATTCAAGTTTGTCCTTAATTAGGTTCCTTGACCATGTGTCTATATGTTTTGAGTTAAGAGAAATGATTTCTATCCTAGCAAGTGAGGCACTGAAAACAATGGTAGTACTACACATGATTGAGACATGGGTAGAAAATCATTGTAGACATTTTATAGCAAGGTCATTCTTGGTTAAAAGGTGTGAGATCCACCCATTGGATGTCTACAAATTTCCACATTTTTGAATTGTGGGTATAAAATCATTGCATTCATCTTTTTGAAAAGTTATTAAAGCATAGAATTTGTGAAATTTGCAAGAATGTAGATGTCTTGAGGAGGCACAATTAGCAAAAAAAACAATGAATAATGATTTAGGTTGAGTAAATCATGGCACAAGACTTGATGACCTGAAGGAATTGATTAGAAGTATGTGAGCCCATTTAGAGGCTACAAAGATTGCACAATACAAAGATATTATGGTAGAATATGTTGTTATATGAAGCGATGCCCTCATAACTAAGAGAACAATCCATATAGGAGGAAGAAGAAGTACAAGTTGAAAGACCATAAGAGATAATCAAACACATTATTGAAATACTTGAAAGAGTAATCCTTGATAAAACACCCCAAGTTACTCTAGAATTATGAAGCCAAAAGAGAACATTGATTGGAGCCAAAAGAAAACATTAAGAGATTACAAAGAGAAAAAAATTGAAATTAGGATTGTGGATTGATAGCTCTATTTGTTAAAGAATTTGTTGAATCTACAAAAAAGATAACTTACTATGAAGGACTATACTAAATAATTTTATATAGTCACCATTCAAGTGAGCCATATGGAGGATAATGTAGAGGATCTTACGATACATAAACAAGTTGTGTCTTGTAATTTAGGAACTTTTCTCCGCACCCATGGATGTCATGTGTTCATCATGGGTGGGATCAAGAGAAGTAAATAGGACATTATATCGATTGAAGGAACGTGCTCCCCACATACACATGTCTCTAATCAACTCATAGAAAAAAAATGGAGTCAATAGAAAGCTCTAAGTAATGTGGGATTGCAGAGCCGCGATGGACGACATGTGTCATCCATTGACACTTTGTATAACTAAACTTTCAAACACATGAGACCCTATTGGCCACCACATGTCACAAATCAATGCACAAGAAAGGTTTCAGGTTTGGGCACTAATAAAGAACTTATACTCAGTGCATAACATAGATGGATGACAATGTCGTCTATCAGCGCCTTACATGGTCAGCTAAACTTTGAAACACAAGAGACCATGATGGCTATCACGTGTCATAAATCAGTACGTAATAAAGGTTGGAAGATATGACACTAACCAAGAAATTAGTCTCTACAGACATAAGTCAAACCAATGTCCTCCACGTGGCAAATCCAACCTATGTATAAAGAGAAAATAATTTTATTTTTCTTGTATTTAATATGATCACTATGTATGACCACTTTCATTAGTGTTATGGGGATTGAGATTAGGTTTGTCTGTTTAAAGAGAAAATAATTTTATTTTTCTTGTTTGATTTGAGAGAATGTCATATTTACTTTATCATTTTCATCTACCCGAGAAGGAAAAACTTGACTTTTTCTATGTCTGATGCAGGCTCCAGAAATATGGGTAATGGATCTTATGTAGCCAGTTTTTTTTCTATTACATATTTACTGAATGTGCCTTCTTGTGGTCTTGTGTTTGGTTATCACATGAATTCAAACACAAGTTCTTGTGGAGGCATAGATGAAAGTGGGTTTTCACAATGTGTATGAAATTTTAGAAAGATGAATACTCCTACAAGAACCTTCAGTAAGGTGAGCTATTTATTTTCCTCCCTTTCTATTTACATGGTCACAATCTTCCTTTTCAATAGTTAATTAACGAAATATATTTTGATCTGTTACCAGGTCTGCAAACTAGGGTCTGTCAGGAGATCATTGGATGTAACACGCTTTAGAGGCTATCTAGAACTACGTGTTGAGCTAGATCGCATGTTTTTTCTAGAAGGCCAACTGGAGGACCCTCAGAGATTTGGCTGGTAGCTTGTATTCGTTAACAAGGAGAAGGATGTCTTTTTCCTTAGAGACGACACTTGGGACTATGCATCATGATCCCATTCATTATCATATTACATATATAGGTAGTGCAGATAGATACATGTTATTATGCATAATATTTTGTAGACAATTATTATTCATGTTCTTGATGGTTTGGTTTTCAAAGTGACCCAAAATGATGTTTATTCTTATTACATTCAAGATCAGACTTGGATCAGACTTTCTAACCATTGGTAATGGACATGTTTTTATTAGGGAGTTTGTCAACAAAATTTTAGTTAATTAAGATACTCTCTCCTCTAGAAGTACAACAGATCAGTCAGGAAGGTATGGAGTTGTTGAGCTCCATTCCTACTCAACAACTGACAAGTAGTGGTTTAGAGGATAGTTTTGCTATAAAATCACCTCGCAACATTGGCTCTGTTATCATATCTGCTGGCCCACTAGACTATTGAGGACCGGTCAATTATATTATAAATTGTTTTGTCTTGAAAAGGGAGCTTAATATTAAATTGTCTTTAGTGTAATGAATAAATGCATTTTGATTTGGAATTCTAATGTGTGTTTGCATGCTCTTAAACAAAATGAGAACGATAAGACTAGGTGGCATTTATCATCACTTATTTGACTGAAGTCAATGACTTAATTACTGCTTGAACTATCACCAAAAAAGAAAATAAATTGTCTCATGTTTTATTCTTCTTGCTTTAAGGACACAAAATTGCTTTTGCATAGTAGTCCCTAGGAAAACTAAAGGACATAGATCAATATTTGGACCGGATATAATCAGATACTTTAGGTGGCTTCTAATATATTTTAGCTCCTTTTTTCTCATTTGTAGGTATTTTGTTATTTTTTGCATGTTGTAATAGATGGGACTGACTAGAGACTAGATTGTATTTTTTTACATTTGTTGCTTCGGCACTGAAATAGTTCTCATGGATTTATTCTATGTTTGATTCTTTTTTCCAGATGCCTCAAAGAAACTCGAGCGATAAAGTCAAGGTTACATGCTGCAAAGAGAAACAACTATGTCGGAAAAAGTTGCTGATTATTTTTAATTTAATGGTAGATATGTGTTCTCCATATTAGTTCAAGTTGAATGTGTGTCTTCGAATTGTTTTTAAATTTTAAATCTTAATGTAATATTATTTTGAATTTTATGATGATTTGTATTTACTATAAAAATTTATACATCCAAATGTTTATATAAAATGATGTTTTGTATGTAAACTACAATACTTAAAATGAATGTGTTTTGAATAAGTTGTATATTGATATGTGTATGACCACAATAATGTTATGCAAAAAATAATGTGTATGAATTACATACTAGCATACCTATATTATATAAATATATGTATTATATGTCGACAGGTATATACTGTTGGTGCTCAAATTTGTCTCGCCCTGTTTGTCATTGAAATTCCTCAGTTTGCGGCTTCTGTCATGTTTTCTATCTCCCCGTGTTGGTGCTTGAAAAGACCATGTCCTCCATTCGGTTGTCGTGATTAATCCCTTCCTGGGTCGAGGATCACTTAAAGGTCCAGAATTTGTTTATCGTTTCTCTATCCATCTGAAGGAGATTGTCGCGGACCTTAGACACATGCACCTTCTATTGAACCTTCGACTTTTTCACAGACTTTGCTGAACTGATACACGTGTTGAACCCACGCTTGTTTGGGGGTCTCTAATTTTTGGGACCATCTCAAAATGTGCCATTGAGACACATGGCAGGCGGGGAAATGGAGAAACAGAGCTTCGGGGCTATTTAAAGTTTTTTTTGCCTTTTGTAAAAAAAGGATAAAATTGTAAGTTGAAGTGCGGCCCCGACAGGAAAGTAAATGCCAGTGTTGAATTGTCAAAAATGGAGGTGTGGGTCCACGGGGAAAATGTGGAACTTTTTCCTTTTCAGAAAATAAGTATAAAGTGAAAAAATGAAGCGCAGGTCCACTGGACCAACATCAGAGGCTAAAGGCGGAAGGGCGAAGCTACGGGGAAATTTTGGAAGATTTTCCTTTTTTCCAAAAGTTATAAAATGTCAAAAAGGTGCTCACAGGCCCGTTTCCAATCACATTTTACTATGTGGAGGGATCAAATTAAAAGCTAAAAGGAAAGATCAACGGTAGCTGTGCATTTCATGTGATTTTTCCACCATTGAAGCTCCATGATGTTTGGAGATGCATTTTTTACATCATTCTTCATCAAATTTTTGGCGAATTTGTGTCGTTTTGGTCTGCAAAGTTCAATTGAATCAATTTGGGAGATCAATTTGTAAATCTGAAGTACTTTTGAAGTGGATGTTTGCTCAGGCTTATGTAGAAACACAAAATGCCAGATCTAAAAGTTACAGAGAAAAAATTCAGAGGAAAATGAAGGAAAAAGGATGAAATGATGAACGTGCAGGTGTAAAAGGTGAAAAAGGTGTGCCTCGAGAGTAAAAAGGGATGACCTATCAAAGTAAAACTATGCAGAGGCTCTGAAAAATGATTAAAAAGGGGATTTCTCGCATGACAGAATCAAATGATTAAAGGGAATCCCAAAAATTTGTGGCATGGCATCCTAGCCATTAGTCGAAGGCCCAAGAAATGTGATCAGTTCACAGTTGGTCCACCTGGCAAATTTTGGATCTAAATTTGTTAAGCGTCAATGTCTGAAACAAATTGGTAACAAGCAAAGGTCCCTTGAATATTCTTCTCTTTTGGGGGGGAAATTGAGTGGGAAAAAGTGTATAAATGCAATGAGAATACTCTTACAAATGGTTGGAGTATGAATTCTTGAGAAAAATATTGAGAAAGTCATCTTCCGAAGAGACCAAAGCCAAGATTACCTGTTATTTTCATTTGTGTTAGATTTTCTGTCGTGTCAAGTTGGTTGCAAATGTATAGCCATTGAAAATCACTGATATTGCTCTGGAATCTTTCCCCTGCTAATGAATCTAAGAAATTTTGGAAATAATTTGTGTCTAATCTCTAGCAATTTTGTGTTTGCTTTATTTTTAGAATGTCTACAAATAGTTTCTTTTGTTCCTATTGCAATCTTATACTGAAATTTTTGTGAAATCACACAGGATGTTGTCCCTGTGACAGTCTAATGGTATTTGCAATTTTATTTTAAGAAGAGCCTTCATATTGGATGAGATAAACAAATTTCAAATCAATTCACTGTCATTTGTTGATAAATATTGTTTGTAAGTCTTTAGGTGTACCTTAGGTGTGATTAATCAGAAACTTTGGTGTTTAATTGAGTCTTTAAATTCGAGCCTTCATGTTAGAGTCTCAAAGATTATGTGAAAATGTGTTGATCTGGGCCTCCATTGAAGCACACCTCCTGGTTGAAGGAACGTCTTGACTATTCTGGAGCTTTCTGTTGTGAAGTTGTTCATTATTGTGAAGTCCCTCCAAAGATCTGGTATAATCAATTTTATCCTACTTCATCTCCCACCAAAATCATTTAAAAACCATTGATCCACCCTGAACTACCCCTTTTTTCCCTGTGTATCAACAAAGGAACAAAATCTACTTACAAAAATATGCAGAACAATTAGGATTTCTTGATGTCTTTAGTAACCTTTGCCTTGTATTGAAAATATCTCCATAATCTGGAGGTGACAACTCGTGAGAGTCAGATTTGGTGTGTTGATCATATTTTCCCAAGGTTTTCTTTATAAAATTTGTGCAAAAGAAAGGTATTTGTGTCTCCTTCAATAACAGAGGTTACAAAATAGGTTCTCTTACCTTGGTTGAAAGGCACAACCTAAAATAGTTAGGATAAGATCAAATCCTTTTAAGGTGCTACCCACTTCTTCAAGGCCTGAGTGCTAAAAAGTCAGATAAATTGCTTCTCTGGCTACAAAACGACATACATAATCATTTATCTACTTTTGAGTGTCCTGTCAAATCCATGATGTTGCTCGATTTGTGAAGAATCAACAACCTCAAGAAGAGCCTTCACAAACCAAGCAGTAGCATGGATTTGACAGGACACTCAAAAGCAGATAAATGATTATGTATGTCGTTTTGTAGCTAGGGAAGCAATTTATATGACTTTTTATCTCTCAGGACTTGAATAAGTGTGTAGCACCTTAAAAGGATTTGATCTTATCCTAACTATTTTAGGTTGTGCCTTTCAACCAAGGTAAGAGAACCTATTTTGTAACCTCTGTTATTGAAGGAGACACAAATACCTTTCTTTTGCACAAATTTTATAAAGAAAACCTTGGGAAAATATGATCAACACACCAAATCTGACTCTCATGAGTTGTCACTTCCAGATTATGGAGATATTTTCAATACAAGGCAAAGGTTACTAAAGACATCAAGAAATCCTAATTGTTCTACATATTTTTGTAAGTAGATTTTGTTCCTTTGTTGATACACAGGGAAAAAAGGGGTAGTTCATGGTGGATCAATGGTTTTTAAATGATTTTGGTGGGAGATGAAGCATGATAAAGTTGATTATACTAGATCTTTGGAGGGACTTCACAATAATGAACAACTTCACAACAGAAAGCTCCAGAAAAGTCAAGATGTTCATCGTCCTACACCAATTTCTCGATCTCCTCTTTACTCAACCACCCCTTATCATTGGTGATGGTAATATTGTTCTTCACACTATGGTGACCCCTATATTCCAAAGATTCTAAGTTGTATGCATTTGGGATTTTTCTTTTAATTATATTATCCACTGAGTGTTCATTCTTATAGGTGTAGTTGCATGCATGCAAAATTTGTGTTGCTTTGTGAAATCAATTACTTGGCATATTATACATTTAATCTGCAAGTATTTTATGTGATTTTCGTACCCTTCAAAGATGCATCTGTAAAAATTGGAAAGCCATATTGAATAGCTCCCATTTTTATCAAGACAGAAAAAGATTAAAGGCACATATGTATGATCCAGAATACATGCCCTGAGGAATGGATGCTCATACGACTACAGAGTAAGGGTGTTCGATCCAATCCAGAACATATGCAAAATGCTTTTGACCATTTCCAAATCAATTGGAAATGGAAAGGGAATAAGAGTGAATGCTCGCTTTCATTTGGTGAAGTAAAAATTAGCTTTTATTGGGGGTTGGGATCCACATACCTTAGTCGGAACCAAGATAGACTATTGGTATGATTTGTATATGGTAACTTGCTCGCTGAATTTCTCTGACTCAAATCTCATCGGTGAGGGAGGATTCAGGATGGTGTACAGAGGTACGCTTTCTGATGGAAGTGAAATAGCAGCAAACCAGGCCAAACATACCATGAACGAATCTGAGCATGCAAGGATATAAAAACTGTTAAAAATAGCTGAAAATGTGAAAACGTCCAGATGGTTGTCAAACTGTCAAATTTAACATAGTTGCAGAAACATCCGCAAGGGGCTTTCCCATAGGGGGGATGCCTTCGACGTAATCAAGAGTAAAGAAGTAACAAAGAGTTATGAATGTTAAATCCTACCAAAGTAATTGCAATTTGTATGGAGAAAAACAAGTAGATTAAACTCCAAAGCATTGTGAATTATATCTCTTTTCAAAGAAATTAAGGTGTTTAAAATGAATTGTTTTAATTCAATAATATTAGTTAATATATTGTTGTTTTAATTAGAATCTCTAAAATACTTTATAGTTTGTTCATGCACCAACACGTGAAATTTGCAATATTGGATAAATGGTTTCTACATTACTATTTCCAAAAACCTCATTCCTTAACAGATGTTTATATAGACATTTCAATGTCCTGATATAAAAATACAAGAATTAAGTTTGTTCATGCGTCAAGATATGAAATGTGTGCTATGGATAAATAAATATTGCTATTATCAAATTCATCATATCAATATAAAATCCCAACCATCGTGCAATGCATTCACTTTTCAAATACATAGGAGCACACCTAACTATGTGCCCCGTTTAGCATTTGAGTGGTAATTATATTTAATAAGAAATCAATATTTCATTAAAGGAGTTCACAAAAGAAAAATTAAAATGTGCATAATAGTGATTCCATCTTATACCACAATGTTTCACATGTTATAGTCTCCGGTAAATATTGAGAGTAAGATATACTAAGGTGAAAAGAAACATGTAAAAATTAAAGTGGGGCTATATTTGAGGATACCATTTTGGTATACTTGAATGAGCTCAGCCTTGGAAGGCATATTTTCCATGAGTTCCTCTTAGCAAAACTATTAACCTAGAATCATATTGGAAAATACAAGGCACAAAGTCTTATGAACACTGTCTCTTAAGCTCCCACCTGGAAATTTGTGTAAAATGGAGGAAGATATGTTGTAATAAGGAACTAAACAAAAAGATGGTGTAAGTAATGGGAATTTTGTTTTCTCTTTCATTTTAAGATCATTAAATAAATTAAGGAAAACATTTTCACTATTAATTTAAGAAAATATCACCATAAGACCACCTTTATCCGCTCCTAAAATTAATTAAAAAAACATATGATCGTTTATGATAATTGAAATGTTTTATCGAAAAGGCTAGCTTTTATATTTGAAGAAAGCTTGAAATGATCCACAGTGCATCCCACAACATTTACTTAAGTATCATAACATATGTTGGTCAAAACTTGAAAAGGTTTTTTGATATATCTAATCACCACCAAAATCTTTAGGTTACCATTAAAATATAGGGAAACACATTTGATATGACTTTGCAAGACAAGTAATAACTTATAGAACATCACCCTTATCTTGATCATGTTAAAGTTGCCAATATCATCTCAAACGTAAGATCCACTTCTAGGCAAAGATAAATCACATTTATGATTAAATAAAAAAAAATCAAAATTAATTGTTTAAATGTTATATCATGAGAAATTTGGGTTTTTATCGGTTGACATTGAAATGATAAATGGAAAAGTGGTGAGAATAATGACAATACTTTTATGTAAAATGGATGGATGATATAATTTATCTTCTATTTTCTTGTGTGAACTATTTTCATAGGACAATGGTGCTAGTGAGAACACGTATTTAATGAGCTATAAAGTTAAGAAAATATCCTATTGCATGCAGTTTACTAATGCTATTTTTTGTGATGATCTTGTTGAGTTCAATACAAGTGCCCATTTTACACC
Organism: Taxus chinensis; assembly: GCA_019776745.2. Taxonomy (NCBI): domain Eukaryota; kingdom Viridiplantae; phylum Streptophyta; class Pinopsida; order Cupressales; family Taxaceae; genus Taxus; species Taxus chinensis. The sequence goes on from CM034147.1 coordinate 9,447,577, forward strand.
ATTAAAAGACACTTAATTTTATTTCATGAATGTGTATATTTATAAGGGTTTACAAGCTATATATGTCTAGATATGGTCAATGGGCCAGTTAAGTAGAAAGGCATTCAACAAAAAAATTAGACCAGATCATTCCCAGCATGTAGGATTCAATTAACAAACAAATCTACCAATGTAAAAATATATAAACCAAGATACATTATCTTCATTTTTCCTAACCCTCGCGCACGTTTGTGGGGGATCAATAAATTCAATTGATTGCTAATTTTAGCTAAATATGGCTTACGATGCACTGGTGGGGTCTATAGATGTTTAACTAGAGATTGTAGGTTTAATTTTGGCCAACTCCCTCATTTTTCTTCCCATTATCTCTACAAGGCTACATATGATGGAGTCGTTCCATAGATATATAACATTAAATGTCATGCTCAAAACCACCCCCACATTCTTACATCACATTATATTTCAATCATCTCAAATATGTAGTGCCCAAAAATTATCTTTCCATAAATTAAGTAAGAGCTAAACCCAATATCTCAAACTCATCACTTTTGACATCTACATTGACTGTTAGCAAACCAAAAAAAATCGATAACAAGGTGAGGCTTACTCATATCTAGATTGTTGGCCTTAAGAATGCATCATTTTTGGGATATGTCGAGGTGAATATTTCTCCAAGCAAGAGTGGGTTAGGTCAAGTACCCTTCTTTATCTTGACTCGCATGAGCAATATTTGTGCCTATAGGTTGAGTTGAGGAGAAAAAGGTTGTTGAAATTCACCTCAAGTGAAAATCTCATGGGTAGACCCACATAGACCTCAGGTTCCTGCACACAATGCATGTTTGGATATCTATACATGTATTTTAATTACTTTATCATGAGGAAAGGCATTGAGGTTGAGAGAACCAATATACTCTTACTATGCGTCACCCTTAAATACTTCACATACCATGTCAAGTATTTGAAATGAGTGTCAAAGATTTTACGTTGGTGTGCGCCAGTTGAATTTTCTTTTAGATGGCATTGACCTCCTCTTTTGTGGATTGATCTTTCACTATTATCCCTACCTCCAACATTGATTACCACAAGTGGAAATTCTCCCCTCGAAGGACACATGTGAGGATCCAGTCATAAAGCTTCTCGTCCACACCATATTCCCAATTTTACTTGGAATTTTCTATAATGGCATCCCTGGAATGACTCTCTCCATTATGGCCCACTTTTTTTTCACCTAAGATGTTGCAAATCATTTTAGAAGTTTTGATTCATCTCCTTGGAAAAATATTCATGAGCATCCTATTAGAAACCATCCATGCCTATAGTCTATTGTAACCTTTCTCTTCTCAAATTGATGATGTCAAACAACATAGTTGAGAGAAATTTTTGTCAAAGGAGAAGCGAAAAAATGATAAATGGAATGCTCGTAGTCTCATAATCACGAGTAGATGAAATTTGATGAAGGGGTGATGGGATAAAATGTGATTCTAAACAAATCCCCTCAATTCAATAGGCATGCATCCACATTCACCCTCTCAATTCATACATTGAATTCTTGTGCTATCTATGATTTTCCATCATTATATTTAATGACAATATCTGAGCAGAGCCACCGCAATGATTCAAGGGGTGAGTTGGCCATTTTTAATATTCAAATACTTTCATTTTTCATTAGAATACTAGAATGAATGAATGAATGAACAATTTTAATAACTTCCTCGAGACCAAGTAGTCCATGAGATTCAAAGTTGCAAATGAAGAGTACAAATTCACTCTAAGATTTTTTTTAATAGTTTTGCATAGAATCCATTTCCTTTAAGATATTTTATCTCTTTTTGTTGATCTTGACCAAAAGATTTGTTGTTTTAACAAGTCTTTCTTCTTCAAACAAGAATGGTAGGTTGTCTACTTTCAAATTGTCCTCATACTTGATATGGATTTCATTATATGTTGTGCACTCAATGATGTGGTTTCATTTTGTCTCCACTTCCCCTTTGTTGAAGAACATGCACATTCTTTCTTCTTACTCTTCTTTAGGAGATTTCCATCTCCCGATTTCACGCCTAAGATGGTATGAACTAGTCCTTAACTAGGTCATCAATATTTTTGCCTTCCATTTGATATTTTCCCCTAAGCAAGCCTTTTCAATGTGGTCACAAGTTATATTAAATTATTTTATGTAGTATTCTTTCTTTCACCCAAGCTGTTGTGTCCACATGCCTATCCTGAATTTTTCATTCACATAATTTTTTATTTCCTCATTAGTTTTTGAACACTCTTGCATGTTAATATTCCACTTGTCCACCCATTTAATGTTATATTTCATCCATGTATTTTTCCCGCTACCTATATTTTATTCTACAACCATTATAAGCCACCTGTGAACTTCCATGCTTTGTACCTTTTTTCAAATAAGTTAATAGTCTATTTATCATTGTTGCTTCTAGAGGAAAGGTTCCTGTGTCACTTAACAAGATCTCATATGGAACCAACGTTTTAATTTTGAAGTTGTTTGTGATTAATTTATTTTATATTCTCTCTATTTATCTCCACTTAAGTTCAAACATTACTCCCAAAAACTTCACAACCATAAAGTACCACCAGTGTGAGAATAAAGCCAAACAAGTTATTTTCTTGTTTTCCAATTGCATAATTTTACATTTTTGCACCTATTTTGTAATGAACATAATGTTTTTTGTATGATAGGTAAAAGAGAGGTTTCCATCTGGGTTTTAAAATATAAGGATCTAATCGAAGACCGACCACATTGTGCAAATAAAAAGGTGCTCAAGGAGTGCTAGTGTCATAATTCTAGTGGATAGTAATCATAACCCTATGATAACTATAGGTTTCCAAGGGCTATAATTAAGATAAAGATAGGTATCCTGCAATAATTTAAAAATAAGAGTGACTAAAAGGATGGATAAATCCAAGGGGTGTAATAGTAATAAGACAATGCAATGAAATAAAGGAAACATACATCTACTTTAATATATAGTAATGAATGCCCAACATACAACATACTCATACAAAATAAGAGACTAAAGAGAGTTAGAGATACTTATATGTAGCATGTGTGTGACCGTTGATGCATAATCCTTTTCAGAAACTACACCAACGAAAGAGAATTGTCGTGTGTGGAGAAGGGGAAAGCTCAACAGTTGATCTCTAGTCCTAACTCACTATGGTGACCCAAATGTAAAATAGTGTAAGAAAGAATAAGTGAGAGTGTAAACAAGTGATAACAAATTAGTTTTGTTGATATTAATTGGTGATTTACAAGGAGAAAGGTTGAGCATATATACCCAATGTCATCACCCATGTGTGATAGTGTTGGATATGAAAAGACCAAAATAGACACCATTACCCATGGGTGATGGCGTTGGTTTTGGGGGAATCCCTAAGATCAAGACTGAAAAACATGAGTAATGGAGACCAAAAGGTAAATGAAGGTGAATGACGAAGGTCCAAAGTGACTGAAAGTAAGGATAATATCACATGATAAAAAGTAGGTAGACATAATGGGACAAGTGGATAAAATGAGTGTAGTGTCTAAACAAAGGGAAGTAATGGGGAAAGTATAAGGTAGATAAGGCAAATAGTGAAATCTCTCAAATGTGGTGGTCTAGCCCACATGACCAAGTCCAATCACACCCCAATCCCAACAGGCCCCTTAAGTCACCTGGTCAGGAGGAGAATGCATTACCAATCCCTACATAAAAGAAATGGTTAGTAAACATTAAAAATATGTTGTGTGTACATATGCCACAAGTGAAGATCATCATGTGTCATAGTAGTGAAACAAAATATGGTCTTCAAAAAATTATCTATGTAGCACGAAATCGAAAATAAGTGCTAAAAGTAAAGTTGAAATAAAATTACCATAAAGAAATAAGGAACTCCACCAAATGAAATATACCTACCTTATACTTACCCACCGTTGTCCCTCAACTTTCTTGTGGATGGTACAGTAATTGCTTGGGACCCTAATTAAACAAGAATGAAAAGTAATACTAGAAGATAATCAATAAAATAAGACATAAATCACCCAGCTAGGAGGTCATGGGAGGGATGTAGTTGAGCATTGAGATGATAGAAAATGAGGTTTGTTAGTTGGTCATTTTTTTAGGAGGGTACCACAAGTTAGACAAGAGAAATTAGTATGAGAGCCCTATAGAGTGACAATGGACCAGTTGCCCAGCTGGATGAATATAGTGGTAGGGGAAGCGACCTTGGAGATTATAATTAATTATGTGTGGTGGGTGGAGATAAACCCAATAGATAGAGTACCATTGCATTTTTAGTGTCCAATACATGTGGTATCCCTACCTCTATTAGAATATTTACCATGACATGTTATAGAGACAGAAAGGAGAGATTTATTAGTGGTAGGCATACCACCATTACGACCATTCCAAGTGAGGTATGCCCCACAGCCAAGTGGTAGACAATAATAACATAGAGGAGGAGGTGCAGAGGGACCTCAAATAGTAGAGGTAGAGGACAACCCTGAAAAATAGGATGCCAGAGAGGAGTGAATGGAGAGACCTTGGAGATGACACCATGAGCAGTGCTTATGGAGGCATGGAGGAGGGTACTTATTAGATACAGGTGTCCATATAGTAACTTATATAATGTTGTAGCTAAGGTAAAAAATAGAGGCACCAGGGAGGAAAATGATCATATTAGTTCCCTGAGATAGGTTGACATGATTGGTAGGAGCCCATCGACCGAGATACGGGGAGGCGGGGGCAATTTTGGGAGGAGGAGAAAATAGAACTATCATGGTAGAGCAACCTGGAGAGCTAGGTGAGCCTCAAATTTAAATAATGTTATAGTGTATATTGTGATATATGTTGAATAGATTTCTAAGAGGATATATAGGTTGTTTGTTTTGTATAATGAACCATATATGAGTGACATGTGATGATTGAGGTATTACATTATAATATCTTGGATGATGTCCTAAAACTGACATATATGACTGTGATGGTGAACCCAGTGTCAGCAACAACCACAGACTCGGTGAATGCATTTAGGCTCATGGGAGAGATAACTCATGAGCTTCAGAAACATATGGATGCTCTTGTGGCAGTGAGTCCAGAAGATATGAAAACCGTAGTGTAGGGCCTTATCTAGACACATAAAACACTTGAACGAGAGTAGGTAGTGATATTATTTGGTGCACAAGGGGCGGTAGTCTGTTAGGTGGAAGATACGACCCACTTTGTAGTGTTGGAGGTTTATCATTTTTTTGGTGATGTTTTGTATATTGATTGTTGATAAATGATGTGTGTTTACTTTTATGGGTTCACTTCTTATGTATGCACAAATGTATGAACATTTATGATTAAGAGAAATGAAATGATAAAAGGATTTGAGATTGATAATGTAGGTAAAATAAGTGATAAAACATAGGATGGGATGGGGACCAATGTATAGGGCCAGCCCATAGCAAAGAGATGATCCATTTCCATGACCAACGAAAGTATCCAAAATAATAATCCATGGTCGTATAAACCCAAACATGGGAAGGATAAACCAAAGTAAGAGATAAATTGGAGTTACTAAAGTATAGACTAAAGTGTCTCAATGATGACACGTGTGAATGATTAACATGCATAATTAATGATGTTAGCTACATCACGTAGGATTTTTTGGTGAGTGTGAATCATGAGGTCCTCGAGGTTATTTATATGATGTTGATACCACGATGGAATTTTGATAATGTAGAAAAAAGAGAATCATCAATCCTATCATTTTAGAGATTCATGTGAGGACGTCAGGACAAATATCATCAAGGGAGGGATGAAGGGGGAATGATGAGAACTAGATGATGGCATATAAGAATGTGATGAAAGGGTATCAATATTTATGCTTAAGCATATGAGGATAAGGTTCTCAGGATCAACACTTATAAGAGATAACTTGACAAAAAGTATCATTTGTATTTGAGAAAAAATCGTGATGAGAACAAAAGAGTGGTGTTACTGGAAGAAGGTTGTGTGGACCTTATTTTGTTGGTCTTCGCCTAACTTCCACCTTGAGTTTAATCAATATGTCATCTATAGACTCTACAATTCTAAAACATCATATCTAGGAGCCTCATGCCATGTGTAGTATGGATCTGTATCCATAAATGGTCTATATAGATCCATAATGGAAAGAAGAGTTGATGGTGATGTCATAGTAAGGTAGAGGTATATCGACATTATGTAAAGAATCAGGGAGGGGAAGCAGAGTGGAAGATGTCACAACATTCAGTGTTGTAGAAGGGCTAACTGAAGGAGAATATTATGGCTCAAACATTAGATCACTAATTAAGGGAGTGTAGTTCTTGAGCTCATATCTTGATAGTCAAAATCATGGAAAGTATATCATCATCATCCATGAGATCATATACCTCTCAGATCAAAGTTAGTATGTGTATCTTGCAAGGAAATGGTGATAGTATTGATGTTATGATGGAAGGTAGAGCATATGGTATCATGATAGTGAAGGATATATTCTACATTCTTAGTCCTGGGCATAGCCTGACCTAAGAAGGGATCATTCGAGGGAATAACCATCATTGTAATTGAGTGTAGTAACATAAATAGCACATGATGATCAGTTAGATACTACTAGGTTGGACAATATTATCTACATGAGGACACTTAGCATGAGTAATGGTGATAGGGACATAGTTGACATCCTTCTTTCATGAACATGGTCATAAGGTGGGAGGTAATTGGGAAATAATGGAATTGAGAAGATCAAAGGTGTTTTTTGAAGGTTGATTTCATCAGGCTCATCATCATCAAAATTGAGATAGGTTCGGCAGAGTAAGGCCCACAACCTCGATATGAAAAACTATAGCCACAAAGAGAGTCCACCAAATAGTTTAAGCATTGATATTCTTGAAATGGGATGTAGGGGATTTATTCAAGGGTGGGAATCTTAAGTGTCCCACATTGTTGGATTAGGTAAAATCTCTAAGGTTTGGTGTCTCTTTGTGCTTTATAAATAAATCTTAGGTGTGTAAACTTAACACATTGATAGGAAGATGATGTGACTTCATGCATGGGATGAGTCCATGGTCATACTAGGTTGATATTATAAGATAAGGGGAAATTAAAGACCATGAATTTAACACAAATGATATGAGGGGGCATATTGATAGGGAGCCAGATCCAACCCATGGGGGAATCTATCTATGATTATATCCCTGACATGTGCTCCTAGTTGGTTTTATATTGTCAATAGAGTAACTAAGGGTCTTGATGAAGTCAAGAGAGGTGACACAAGTTCCAAAACCTTCATTGATGAGGGATATTTTGAATGTGGTGTGACCAATCTAAAATGTGATAAAGAGGGGATGATATTTAACATGAAATAGGAGATCATATAGGATCATGGATTCAAGAGGGAAACAAATTTATAAAGAAGGATAGTGGAAAGGTCAGTATAAATGAATAACACTTTGCATTGATGCATGATGATCTCTTCCAAAGCCATGTAGAGGATGGTTGCTTCCCCAAATGTGTATAGAAAAGGGATGTTCATAGAGAATATTTTTCACATAATATGCTCATGATGTTGCGGTGAGGTATGAATGAATTCTAAGAATGGGATTTTCCTAGGGAGGTAATCAATTTTTGCAAGAGGATATCAATCTTTAGCGTCAGATTGTGAATCATTTTAACCTTAGGGAGGGTCAATCTTAATAGATTCTAAAGGAGAGGGGTTGGCAGAAAATTCTAGAATTTGAGTTTTTATTTTTCTCTAGGACCGACTATGGTGGAGGTGCTACTAGAGGGATTGATGGAATAAGCATGGCTAGACATCAATTAGGTATAGATGATTAGACATGTAGGGTGTATCTGCACATGGTGCCTGATGGCATTCACCTAAACTGAGGAATTGGAGATAGGGGCTTGTTTAGGAGGTCTTTTTTGTGAAGAAAAGGGATATGTGAATTATCATGTAGGATTTATCTTGGGATAAGGAATGGTAAGAGGGTTTGATACATGTGATAACACGTTTAGAACCATCCAAGTGAACCTTGTTTTTAGTAGATGCACTGGTAAAGGGGTATGAGGTATCAACAACATTGGTAGTCACCTTATTGTTTAGATCAAGAGTGATTTTTCATATTTGGAGTGATAAAAAAGTGGCACATTTTATATTTTAATATGCTTATTAGCTTGATGAACCACTTCATGTCGATCACATTGTTGGGATTTATCACATGCCTTGATAACCTCATCTAGCCTTTCTTGAGTTATGGCTTCATGATAAAAAGTTGTTACCAAGGAGGAAGGTATAAAAAAAGGATTGAAGGGCATGAAAATCATCATATGAATGGCTCCAATTTACATGCCACCGAAAAAAAATATTTTCACCATGCCATTCAGAGAGAGGTCTAGAAGGATCTTCAACCATGGTGAATGGGCAGTGTAGACACCATCATAGCTCTACCTTGGATAAATGTTGGTGACAATTAAAATGGTTGAGGAGGTAATTATTCAGGGATTTGGAAGTAGATTGATCAATGTTGTGGATGGTCCTATTAGAAGAAGTTACTTAAGGAAGAGTATCTTTGAATCTCATTAGTGGAATTATGTGTTCCTAGGACATATGAGGACTTGAAATGTTCTTAGTGGTAATTTACTACTTTGGGAGAAGGTATCTTCAAACTTTCTCATGAGATAATCTTGGATTGTTTTCCTTTTTGGAATGCTTCTACCAAAGAGGTAGGGGAGAATTACCTAACCTTGTATTGAAGGAGAGGCTCAAGTTCTCTAAGGGACAATTGGAATAAGATTTCATTGGGCATGTTATACTCAGATCTAGTGGACAAGGTTTTCCAACATTTGATGAAATCTTAGGAAGATTTGTTATTAATTTTTTTAACGATTTATGAAGAAATTAATGTTATTCTCAGGAAGATCATGGTATTAGAATTCATTAACTAGAGTAGTCACCAAGATTTCTAGTCTTGAAGATGGAGTTAACCAGGGGGGTATGATACCAATCCAAGGAGTATATTGCAAGAGTCTTAGCTAAGATTTTGGTGGCATCATAGGAATTAGTTTCGACCCAATATTTATAGATATTTCCAAAAGCCTTGATATGGAGAGTGGGGTCGGTAGAACCATCACAAGTGATGGAAGGAGTGACTCTTCCAATGTCCATAGAAGCATTGTAGGGAAAAAGTGGTTCTATTTGAATGGATTGAAAGGTATTGTTATGAATGGAATGTTGGGGAATGGGAAATCCATTGGGTCCAACCAAAAGTGAAGGGGGTTGGATTTGATTTTTCATGCCCCAAGAGACCATTTCGAGGTTCTAGAATAGATGAGTCGAGCTAGATTAGTTTAGATCTGTAAAGCATTGCTTTGTAGTCATGTTTTTTTTCACTGAGTTAGATGGTAAAATGAGCTACATGATGAGTTAAGTAGAGTAAATATTGGAAGGGATATTAGTGTTATTATTTGGATTCTAATTTACTCCATTTGGAGGATGCTCAATGCAATTTATATCAGCATCCAACTTCTGATAAAGATGGTCCTCAAGATGTTTATACAACATTTTGGATGACTCTCTGACATAATTAGGAAATTTTTACATAAAATTTTGCATATCAAGGGTATAATCATATTTAGGGAAATCTTCATATTCCCCTTCTTCTTCAGTATTGAAGACATGGTTTCAAATGTTGGATCTCGTTTTTTATATTTTGAGGTGGATGTTTTGACTTCCTAGCGTTAGATCCTATGGAAGATAATCGGTGTAATGTAGAACTATCTTCGGAAGGCATCATTTTGACTGGATAGAGATGGTTTAGCTAAAGAGGTGGTGGAGCTACCAAGTATGTACTCTATGATGAAGCCAAGAATACTCAAAAGGATACCTTACTGGAGATGTTTTTTTTACGGGATCGGTTGTGTAGTAAGCTTACACAGGGGCCGATGGAATTGGGAGGAAGGTAGCTATGAAAAATGGGGAATTCTAAATAGGATCATGAGAAGGAAGTCTACATATGGGGTGATGGCATTAGGAAAAATAATGAGGGCTTTCAAACTAGATCATATTCATGTAGTAGGGTTCTACATAGGTCCAGAATAGTATTTGGAAAACATACGAAAATAAAAAGTGATGGAATCTAACCTAATTGGAAGCAAAGTAAGATTCATATTAAGTTCACCTAGAGTGTATGATAGGTAAATAGATATGTTCCTAACTGGGTTATCAAATATAGAGATGTAAATATAAGAATCAACCACACCATGTAGATACAACGGTGCTCAAGGAGTGCTAGTGTCGTAATTCTAGAGGATAGTAACCCTAACCCTAGGATAACTATAGGTTTCCAAGGCCTACAACTAAGATAAAGATAGGTATCCTATTAGGATTCAGAAATAAGAGTAACTAAGAGGATGGATAAATCTTAGAGGCATAATAATAATAATATAAGACAATAGAATAAAGAAAACATACATATACTCTATTCTATAACAATGAATGAACAACATACTACATACTATTACAAAATAAGAGACTAAAGAGAGTTAGAGATACTTACATATAGCAGGTGTGTGACCACTGATGCATAATCCTTTTTAGAGAAAACAACACCGATAGGGAATCACTATGGGTGGAGAAGGGGAAAGATCAACAAGAAATATATATAATCCTAACTCACTATGGTGACCCAAATGTCAAAATAGGTAAGCTTCTAAGACTCCAAATTCATCCAATAGGTAAGAAATAGTGCGAGCAAGATAAAAGTGTAAGTGTAAACAAAGTGATTAACAAATTAGTTATGTTAATAATAGTTGGTGATTATATGGGTTATGTAGCATATATACCTCAATGCCATCACCCATGGGAAATGGCATCAGCTATGAAAATCTAAAATAGACACTATCACCCATGGCAATGACATGGTGTTAGCCTTGGGGAAACCCTAAGGTCAAAAGATGTAAAACATGTGAGATGGAGGCTAGAAGGCAAATAGAGATGAATGACGAAGGTCCTAGGGTGACTAAAAACAAGGATAATGGTTCACTACAATAAGAAGAAGTAGGTAGACATAATGGGAACAAGTAGACATAATGAGTGTAATGTGTGACAAAAGGGAAGAAGATGAGGTAAGTATAGGGTAACTAATACTAATAGTGACATCTCTTAAATGTTGTGGTCTAGCCCACATGACCAAGTCTGATCACACCCCAATCCCGACAGGCCCCTTAAGGCATCTACTCGGGAGGAGAATGCATTAGCAACCCTTGCACAAAAGAAATGGTTAACATGCATAAAACACATGGTGTATACACTTTCCACCCTCATTGAATTCTTTTTTCCTTACATGTGTTCCCAACTAAGCTTATGAAAGTCCAACCCAAGATATTTGTAATATTCCACTATTTCTAGCAGTTTTTTGTGAGTGAGAAAATAGGGAGGATGCCTGACAATTTTATTACTATGGAATCAATTGGATTATATAATATGGAGCTGAAATTATTATATGCATTGTATGGCTGAATAAAAACAACAAGGAGGTTGCACATGTGAAACTAGATCACATACGTGAATGAATAAAAACAAGAATATGGTTTCAACAATAAAACTAAATAATAAAATGGATAAGGCATTGGTACATGATGTGTATTGAGATTATGGAGTTCATTATTATATTTTCCTCACTTATTTCAATACATAACAAGTCCCTAAGTGAGAGCTGGCAGTTGTCATGTATTTTTGCAAGGTCAAAATTCAAGTTAAAAACATGACAACTACACCCTAGTATCAAAACATTTGCTTGAAACCCCTCTGGAGAGATCTTTTGGATCATCATACCTTTTGTTTCATAATATTACCATCCTTGAAAATCTTAATAATGTGATGAAAATCCTCCCCAAGTGTCTGAAATGTGTTCATGAAGTCACTCGGTCCATTCAGTTAAATGTTGTCAAAAGAAGAAATATGTACTAATCCTAGAAAGGCTATTCTCTAGCCTTTCTGGGATAGGTGTGCATATTACAGGGTTGATCAAGAATCTTAAATCCATCTATAGATTTTATCTAAGATTTTGAAAGGAAATGAAATAGTTTTAGGAAGATCTATGAAATTTTCAGAGGTTTTGGAACAAAAATAGTGAAAGCCGGTTTTGGAGGCTTAAGGAGCTTGTAGTGGAAAATGTACCTGAACTTCAATGGAGGATTATGGGATCTCCGAGATGAGTCAAGAGGAAAATAAGATATATTCATAAATATTAAATAATCCTCTACATGATGGAGTTTCACATTCTTCACAAGACCCAAGCACTTCTCAGGGTAGATCAATCTCAGCAGACTCACCTTGCGGTCCCAAATGAAAAAGTGAAATTTTTGGGAGAAGGAGGAATAATCATGTCTTAAAAACCATCCCATTGATCTTTAAGTGATATGAGGAGTCAAAATGATATAAAAAATTCCAAAAATGACCTCCTAGAACTCCAAGAAAAGTGGTTTCATGTTTTTTGGGAGTTAGTCAATTTCACAGTTGGATGGGTGACGCATTTTGGTGCCTCAGATGTCCCAAGTGTCTCAAATGTCCCAAATTTCCAGGGTAGTGGGGACAATAGGGATAACAAAATTTTCCCCACCCCCCAGTTGCAACCCTTGGACCATCAGGTGATTAGGTCCCTCTACTTAAATACTTAATTACTTAAATAGGCAAATAATGGGATTTCACCAATGCTCTGGGACTAGGTCCCTCTGCTTTAATGGGGAAGCTCCATTTATTGAAAGAAAGGAAAGAAATTAAAACTAAACTAATTTCATGGGTTGGCTCATAGACTGAGGATCACATAGGAATAATTTCCTAAACCTTTGACAACTGCTTGTATAGAATACAAGGGACAAAAAATTCTTAGCGGGAGAGATATGAAAGGGAAATAAGAGGGAGATTTTAACCAATAAATAGCATAGCTGAGTTTATTGAATTAAAATCAAATTATTTCACTTGCATCAATAATAAGAAACCATTCACATATAAATAGGAACAATCAACAAGAAATACAAATTTTTAGTGCATCATGTTGCACAATTTACAATGCTCTTGGTGTGTAAGTTGAGATGGGGACAAAATTTCAATAGACAAGAGACAAGAGGAAATGAAAGCACTTGTTCCTAGAAATACAATGAGATCTAGAAAACAAGAATCAACCATCCCTTTACAATAATGATATCATCTCCTTTTATAGTTTTACAATTCATCTCTTCGTCTACCCCCCACATGTCTCTTTATGTCCTTATTCAACTTGTGACTCTTCATTATACTAGGAAAAAATTAAATACCCCTCTTATAATTTAATGGAGTATTGTCACATATTAAAAATATTTAATTTTCACTTGAATGAATAGGAAAAAACATCATGATCATTTATAACGAAGAATTAGTAAGGGGGGAAGAGAAGAGGAGAAAGAATGAGGAGAGAAAAGAAGAAATGATCCAAACCATGGATGAAGATGCCTCCAAACTCGATGTAGATAAAATTTGATGGTGTTGAAAATGAAATTTTTATCCATGATGACCTTCATAGTTGAAAAAATATTCAAACCTTTGAAACACTGTAATGCCTCCCAAAATTTCAAGTTCTTGATGCAACGTGAGACCATTGTCTAAACAATTCAACCTAATGGTCCAGGAGCTTGGGGAAATGAAGCCATCCATGAAATGAGGTGAAGATAACTCTGATCATGATATGACTAAAGGTGATATATTTTATTGAACATGTTTAAATCCTTTAATTAACCCATCTGGTGAATTGAGAAACACATTGACACCAGAATGCTCCACTGTGACCAAAATTGGGAACTTAAAAGGCTCTTCTCCTATTTGAGACACAATGTCATTATCCACCCTTTTGAAATCACAATTTTTTCCTCCATGAAGGTTTATATTAGTGAGGAATGGAGGATGAACAACCATGATCATTTTAATCCTTTTTTGGACACTTGTTATTTTTAGTAAGTTCTTCTTGCATGACTAGTTTTGGCAATTTCACCGAATTATCACTTTTGTGAAATTTTCCTCCTAGGGAATGAACTGAGTGTCATGAATCCATTCATCCCTTTGACCTACTAATATTAGTAATTTTATTGAATGGGTATTTACTAAAAATATAAATTGGCCACGGGGTGTCGGATCAGGCCGAAAAAGGTCTCCAAAAATTCTACTTCTCGCCGGGATGCTTTGCTCTAATTTTCAGGGGTTTCTCTCATCTAGATCTCCACGAAATGAAAAGAAAACTTGAAATTATGTGTTTTATTCATCTGACAGGAAATAATTCAGAAAAATAATAGTCCTTCATAACTCCAATCCTACCCGTTTTCATGTTGCAAGAAAGTGCTCTTTGGAAAGCTAATTTTTTTAATATCTCATGCTCCAATGTTTAGCTCATTTGGCTCGATGTAACTCTGGATATACGAGGTGGAATTTTCCCATGGATGAAATTTTCATATGACTATAAAAATTGTATGTGGGTATCAATGATTTAATTTAAACACTCATTTTAAAGGCATTCATGTAGGGAAGCTTTAGTTCGAATCTTGTGGAGATCGGAGCAGTGGTTTGTGAGATATGAGCAAAAGTGTGATTTGGGCATGAGGGGTGTCTAGTTAAATTTTGGAAAGACCTTGTTACAGAAAAATTGGAGAGAAAATAGATTCAAAAATGGGCTCCAAAATGGATAATTTCATTCAAATATTCAAACATTAACTCAAGTTAGGAAACTCACCTCTTGACCCACGTTTGACACCTCTTTCTTAACCCGGGTTAAGGGTGAGTTAGGAGTTACTAATTGGGTCTAGGAGCCTCTCATGTCCCTTACCACATTTAGTAATGGTAAATTAGGTTAAAATTTTCAGCAGCATGGTAAAAATTCACCATGGGTCAACTAATATGAAGAGGGGGACAAGGGTGATGAGTCGGGTGAGTATAAAACATGTCCTAGGAAGCTGGTTGTGGGTGGTGAGTGCCAGGAGAGGGAGTGCATACATGGTGGTGCACTTTTTTTAAAATTATGAAATTTTTCACCAAGTTTAAAGGTGAAATGGTTGTGGAAAATTTTTCCATGGGTGTGGTGTGTCATGAAGAGAGGGCCATTTGAAGGTTTGAGTGCATAACATGAGCCTAACACATGAAGTGGTCACTTAAGTGACAAAATCTTATCCTTCCCTTGGTGGAGCACTTCTTTGCACCTCATTCACTTTTTCACTAGGTGTAAGTAAATTTGTAGCAATGATTCCCATGGATCATGTTGATCATGGAGAGGGGGCCATTTTGACTTGTGAGTTGAAACACTCACCTAACCACCCAAAAGGCCATTTAAGTGATGAAACCTTCTAACTTACTCTCCTCACCTTGATATAATTTTTTTTGCACCTCATCCACCTTTTAACCAATTTAAAAGGTGTAAAATTTCATACAAGGTGTAAAAATGCTCAATGGCCACTTTTATAAACCTCACCTTCACCAACAGTTGCCAAAAATAGACCCTAGAGAGTGATTTTTTGCCCCGGGAGCTTCCCTAAGAGTTACCTAGGAAAAAATTATATCATTTTGACTCAAAAATGTATTTTGAGATCACTACCACAAGTTTCAATAGCCAATTATTCATGAAATTTTAAATTTCTCCCCCTTTTTGTTTTGTTCAAGCCTATGTGCTGGTGAAAATGACTACCATGAAAAAGTATGATGATGAAAGTGAAAAAAAAAAATTTTGAGTGAAGATGTCATTACATAGGTAAAATTGGGATTTTAATAAGGTCTCAAATCTCTATCCCATAATGCTCCTTTGAATCCCCACCAAGATCAAGGATCTTCATCTGCACTGTCGGGGCCAATATCTCAAAATTTGGACGATAAAATATTTCGAAACCTTTTACAATATGATTTAGGCCTTCTTATATTTCTGATGAGTATTTTTTCACCTAAAAAAATTATGAGGCTCCTGCAACATCCAAAACAAGCTAACTATCTTTTTTACTACTTTCATTTCCCGACATCTTGCTATAAGTAGCACAGTTGTCCATAGCTTCTTCCTAAACCTATTTTTCTTTACATAAATTTACTCTTATGATATCATATCTCTTTCACACACTTCTTATATGCATTACTTATTCTTGGTTCATCCCTTGGGGGGTGCTTACTAGGTGCAAAAATCCTTAAAATAGGCCTTTTTGGGCCTTCGAGAGTAGTACCTTCAAAGTGAATCAAAATGAACCCATTAATTACTTCCCACCAATTTACCTACACATGAAACACACTTCACAAATATAGTTATCACATCCCTCTTAGCCATAATGGGGTTTACATAGTCAGAAATTGGCTAGAGGGTAGGTTTACATTACCTGGTTCAGGGATTTTTTAGTGTGGGATTAGTTTTCATGGCAAAAATTTCCAATTTTTTATGTTAAACATTTAACATGACAATAAGGTCAACTGAGAAAAAAAATTATATGACTTCTGAATTCATTTTCCTGATCACAATCGGTAGGTAATTTTTCCCTCTTTTGTCAAAGCCAATAGCATAGATGCTTAAACGTTAATTATCACCATTTGATCCTTCCAAACTAGGCCATATTTTGATACTTTGGGTGTAATCAATAATGTTCTAGGGGTAACTCATGTCCACGTGTAATAATTTGAATATTATTAGGTGGAATGTGATGATGATAAGGAGGTCAGGAAGCAAGATTGGTCTCACATGACCTTCAATCAAATCAAATATTTTGATTTGGCCCTCGTCATATTGGAGAAATGTTTTGTTGAGGATAATATATGGGTTTCATCGATGCTCATAGGACTAGTTCCCTTTGCTATAGAATGGGGCGGCCCCCATTTATTGAAAAAATGGAAATTATGTATGCTATTTCTAACCTTGGGGGTCGTTTAGGACTAGAGAAATTTGTAAAAACACCCTTTTTATAACTACAATAACATATTAGAGAGGGCAGGGTTTACAAGTTTGGAGAGAAGAAAAGTGTAGAGAAATAAGGGGAAAGTGAGGAGGGAGTTATGCTATTCCAACTCAATGAGAAGAAATAGGCAAACACATTTAATCATATAAGAATCATGAAACAATGACATATATTAAGATAGCATTCAATCAATGATTCTAAATCCCTTGCTTCCTTACAAAAATTTCCATATGATCTGGTGAGTATTAAGAGATAGTGTGGAGGAAAATATTTATGCAAGAAATAGAATAATATAACATACTAGAGAGATAAAAATTTGATCCACTGGAATGAAGAGGTCATTCCAATATATAGTGCCTTTAAGTGACTCTTCGTATTCCCATGCGAGTTTTCATATTCTAGATTTTAAAATAAGGTATTTTACCTTATTTTAAGAAAACCACTTTTGCAATAGAGGAATATAAGTCACTTAAGTGAATAAGATGAAATTAGAAAAATTGTTGTAGACACCTATTTTCGGTATACGCCGCTTCGTAATCTTACATGCACGTTAATTCCATTCTAGCATCTCTTTCTCTTAAATTAAATAAAATCTTATTTATTTTCTCACATTATTTGATTGATTATCAATGGGCTCCGTATGGACCCATTTGATAATTCAATTTTCGGAATCATCCCCCATCTCTCACAAATTATTTAATTCATAATGCATATCTCCGACACCTTCTTTTTAAAAATGAAATCTTTATCTCACCCCCCATTCAAATCATGTCCCCCACTTTGCCTAATAAGTCAAAATATGGGACCCACATTATCACATCGCATCCCTAACTCAAGTTACTTTACTATACCCTGGGTATCATCTAACCTGCAGTTTAGTCTCATATCTAAGCTATAAATATGGGGTTTTTCCCCCATATTTGGGGAGAGGGAGATTTTTCAAAAAAGGATATAGATTTTTAAGGAGAATATTTTTTTAAAGGAGGAGGAGGATATATTTTTAAAAATAAGAAGGAGAAAGCTCTGACAATGTCTCTTATTTTGCCATCTTGATGCTCAATTCATTTCCATATCAGGACATAAGCTAAGTTCCCTTGTTATTTTAGTTACTTTATATTTTATATTTTCACTACTGTTCACGATCTAATTATCTTGTCTGACACAGGGGTTGACATCCTCCAAGGGAGTTGAAATCCTCTTAGAACCGGTACTGTCTGGGAAATCCCCGCATATTGTGTTCTAATCTTATCTGGTTTAATTTTGCAGATCTAGCTTCTTGATATCATGCATCTACTTTCTTTGCGCCCGTATCATCCATCTCCATCTCCAAGGTACTAAGCCCTTGTATACTCGACGTGGTCTCGTGTTTCTTGATTACTCGTACACTCACCTGGAAAGGAAGTTGGAAACACATATCAACATTTGGCACACCCAGTGGGACCAGATCCTAGATCTGGTTGTTTTGTTTGTTATTCTTTTCTAACTTTCTCGTTTGCATGGTCATAATATCCGTTGATCTCCGTTTAGTACAATCCATTGTTTAAGTCACCTCAGAGGTATGTGTTCTTTATTTTTTGTTTACCCGCATAGGGAATGAGTCCGGAAACTAATCTTATTGTCTTGCTTTTATTGGCGATCTTAACTGTATAATAGATAATTTTTTAAACGACCTCTACTTTGACCTAATAAAATAAATCTATATATTCATTTAGATCTTAATTTCTAATTATCTATAGATTCATGTTTCAAATTATACTAATCTATAGTTATTTGCTAAAAAAAGCATAACAATCTATAGTTATTTGTTTTAAAACATATTAGACAATATTGATTTATTTAAAATAACAATTTAAAAAAAAATTATGAAATAAATTGCAATTAAAATTAAATATATATATATAAACAAAAAAAAATCCTAAGCTACCCCATCTTACTCCCCTTCCTCCTAACTATCTCCTCACCTCTCCACTCGGCCAGCTCGACCACCTCCCTAACTGGATCCACTAAGTCACCCACTCCCTCCAACCTAATCCCATCCTCCACCCCACCTTCAAAATCTCTGCCTCCCACGCAAACCACTGACCTCCACTCCCCTCCGGCTCAGCTCCCCATCTCCCACTCAGCCACCATCTCCTTTCCTTCCCATGCAGAGTCTCCCTCTCTCTCTACTCCACCCCACTCGTTCCCTCCATTGATCGTTTCCCTATTGTCTCCTTCCCCTCATCTGAGATCCCTACCTCCCATCTCCATCGACATCCCTCACTAAATCTCCCTTTTCCCGAACACCTGTCCCCCGTCCACCATTCCTCCCAGCCAATCACCCGTCTCCCTTCCCTGTCCCGGACTCAACTCCTTTCCACCTCACCTTCTCCTCTATCCCGTCTCCTTTCTCTCCTCCCGAGATCCATCCCCACCAACCCCATCTCCCTTCTCTCCACCTGAGCCACACTTCTCTTCCCATGACCAATCTCTCCATTATCAATTTCCTCTTACCTCGGGCCATCCTCTCAACCCTGTTCTGGCTCCACAATATATCCCCGAGCTCTCTCCTTTCTCCTGTGCCCTCGGTTCACACACAACTCTGCTCCCCTTACACTTCAAATTCCACTCACTTCTCTCTTCCTTCCCCCCCCTGAGCCATTCATAGGAGCATACCTACTCAGCCCACTATTTCTTCCTTGTCATCCACACTGACCCACATCAACCCGCCAACCCGCGTGTGCTTCGTCCCTCTCTATGCACACTTTACTCGACCAAAGAGGGCCCCTCCATGTGAACTCCACATGGCTCGACCATACACATTTTCAATCAAAGTATCACATTATTAACTAACTTAATCAATTTAGTTTGATATTATTTCAAATCATACAATCAAAAAAAAATCATATAACCACTAACATAGGATATACTATTATTTATGTAGTCATTTTTTTAAGCTAACCCTGGTTATATTATATAGGTTAATTCGGGACTTAATTTTACAATTTGGTTTATCTCCTCATGAATTAATTGGTTAATATTGACGCTTCATCGGCATTTAGTTAGGCTCAGTTTGTTAATTCTATTCAGTCATTTTGACTCGCCTAGACCCCTTTACTTCCTGTCGTATGTAAGTCATTCTAACTATATCTTTAGGTGTTTTTCGACACATAATTTCTAGTACATTAGAATACTTAGAATAATCATATTTATTATTTCTCTAATTATGTATCACTTTCACCACCACATTATTAGGACCATTATATTGCTTTTCTTATTTTGTTATCCACATGAATTAATTGTCGTATTTTCTTTTGCAGGTGAACTTTGCAGACCTTGCAACCACAGAGTTACGTTGTCAAAAATCAATTGTTAAACCATTAACATGCCACCGATCCCCTATCACTGACCCCATCTGAGATTGTTCATGCTACAATTTTAAGGTACCCGAGCATTTCAGGCCACTAATTGGCACTTTTAAAATACACCATCATCAAGTACAATCACATAACACTGATAAGCGATTCTCCAGGTATTCCTCATTTTTCTCTATTTTCTCTTTTATGCATCGAAATTTCCCTTTCCTGAGTGTTTGTATACATCAAACGTCACATTTCATTTTGGTCTAAAAAAAACCTTTTGCATCCTACCTGACCACATAGCTTAAGTAAAGGATTTAACCCTCTGCATTTCACTTATCACACACTGCTTGAGACTGCACAAACATAATTAACACATCAAAACGTTCCTCTCATCTGGTTAACTATTTGGGACCTAAACACCCAACAAGAAACCGTCTCAGACATCTCCTAATCCATAACTTCCAGAAACCAGCCTTAGACTTCTTATCTTCCTTACCTGCTTTTCTTTTCTGTTCACATCCTCTAAATTAAACATGATGATAAAAAATATTCTGCTTGATTTGTTTGTCAATAACATACATAAATAGAGGTTTCTCTATTTCACACCTATTTCCACTCTCTCCCAAATCGATACAAATAAACAACTTGCTCTATCCAATAAAGTTACTTCCTCTGACGATCTCACTCAACAAGATTCTAAACTCAAAACCATGCCTTCATTCACCCAATCTCCAGTCTCCATGGTCTCACCTCATGAGAACCATGTCATACAAAATTCTCCCCACCTTGACGCCAACCCTCCTATCCCCCATCAAGCCAGTCTTCTTAAATCAATCGTACCACTATCTCTTGCTCCTCTAGATACACTCAAATCTTCTCCTAACCCCATATATGACTTCTTACTTCAGAAAACCCCTACAATCTCTCAATCCTCCCAATCTCCTCAATTGGTGGATGGCATTCCACCCACATCCCTTTTTGTCAATTCTATTTCATCCACCACTAGTATGCCCATCAAAAAATCCTAGCCTTTGAATACCTACATTCCTACCCATCCTATGCTCCAACAGTCTCAACCCCTTAACACTAATATCCCTACTTATCATCTACCACAACAACCTACCCAGCTTCAACGAACACACCATATTCCTATTATTCAAAGTCAACCTATGCAACAGTCTCAACCCATGACACATGTTCATCCTTACCAAAAAACTCCCCAAACACCCACATATCCACAAATTAATCAGTTTTCTTATCAAACCATTCCACAAACATCCTATCCACAAACTTATCAACCACCTTATTAGACGCTTCACCAAACACCCACACACCCACAAACACATTATTCACCTTATCAAACTACCTTTCAAACCACACGGCTGATCCAATCTCAACCTTACAATACCTTGACTAATTCAATTCACGCCTTAATGAATCAGTTAGCCAGTTTAGAAACCCTTACCGTACCATCCAAGAACACCTTATCCTATGAACACATCTTTAATGAACCCATTCATCCATCAGTCCCAATTAAACCTTACCCTCCTCATTGGAAACTTTCTACATTTAATAAGTTCAATAATAAAGAAGATCCCCAACAACATCTCCTCACATTTAAACATGTATGTTGTCTTATTGCGCATGATCATGGTTTACTTCTTCGCACTTTCCCCATGTCTTTATGTGGTCCCATGTTGGACTGGTACAACAGTATCCCACGACATTCCATATTCTCTTTCACTCAACTTGCACAATTGTTCTTAGAACACTTTTCTATCAATATCGCATGCAATACCACTATCGCTGATCTATATACCATTCGACAATATAAAATGAGCCCATCACTGACTTGGTCACATGATGGCATGTTGTTATAAACCAACTATCCTTCACTATCCTGCAAACCAAACTCATTGAATTATTCTCGCATTCATGTGCCAAACATATATCATCCACTTTGCAGATACAATCATTTTGAACCTTTGATGAAGATTTCACAATGGCTCACAAGCTTGAAACCTGGCCATTGAGCAAGGTCATCTTAAATTAAGTTCAAGTAAATCAAAAATTGAATCCACTAAACCATTCACACATAATGGAAAGTTCAATACTGCGGCCAACACTATGGTCACTGAACCCTCATCCCCATCTACACCAAACACATGGTCTCAACAATGATCTCCTCAATCAATAGCCAACTACACTCCTTTAGGAGAATCATATAGTTCTATATTTGATAAGTTGATGAGTGTAAACTCTATCCAACTTCCTCCCATACAACCCGTAGAAAACTTACAAGCCAAACCTATTTGGTATCATGAGGCCCACTTTTGTAAATATCATCAAGTCAAAGGTCATGACATTGAGATATTTCGTTCCTTCAAAGATCATGTCCAACAACTTGTAAATCAAGGAGACATCCAAATTGATACCTCCACTACACAGACTAATCAACCACCAACGAATCATGTCACCCCCTTTACATCTCAACTATCAAATGCTTGTATGGTTGACACTGTCAATCAAGATCCCATCTTGTTACCAACTCTGCATATTCCCACAGTGGACATTATTCCCATCCCTTATTTAGAACCAGTTACACCTACATCAACTTTTTCTACTTGTGTTGGACCTACACCTTCTCCTGTCCTTATCACGTCTACATCAAATTCAACTATATAATCCATTTTTGTCACTTCAAACATGCCTTAATCTACCACATTAGATTCCTCCTTAGCACCTTGTTGGTTTTCAAATAGGACTTTTTAGAAGAGCAACAGTCAGGGGACAAGAAGTCCCTCCTCTTTAATGGGAGAGGTTCCCTTATTCTGAAACAAACCTATTTACAAATATACAGAATGTCATGGTATGGTCGAACTTGGATATTACGAAAGTGTTTTCCACAAAGATTGTCAGTTACACGAGGACTGAGGAAAAGGAATAAGAAGATGAGCAGAATAGCAACATTCAGAATTATAGATAGCAGAATAATTCTTCGTGTATGCGAAGCTTCAAGGGATTTAAGACAAGATCATTTGCATGAGATTAAATTTAAGACACAAAGTTCTATAAATAACCTCCTTCAGATTTATAAATCAAGGACACAAAGTTCCTTCTTGGTTGTACAAGATCGCTGTACTTGCAAAACTGAACAGTATGCAATCAGAGAGACTAAACGAGTTAAGAGCAAAAAATGATCTTCACAATATTAAAGGAAAACGCAGATATGACAAGAATCAGATAGACAAAGAATGAAAAGCCCTTTTGTATTGATTTCTTTAAGATCTATTTACACTTTCAGTAAAAATTCCAAGTTCTTCCTTCCTTTCAAAATGGCGTGGAAAGGCCATAATATAGCTTACAAGTCGGTTACGATTTGTAACCGTTTCTTTTAAATAAAGAATAGTTAAGTATTGCTGGTTGCAATACCTTAACTAATTACAACGAATACGAAAAGAAAAGAAAGAAGAGGAAAAGAAAGAAAGAAGGAGACAAGTGGCCGGCTACTGGGAGGAACCCACTGTCTTCAGAATCCGTTGCCTGAATTTCTTCAATGACTCAGCTATATCTCTGCCACGAGGGACTGACGTGTTAGTTGCAGACTGAGTCCAAAGTCCCAGACATTTCTCCATCTCTTTATCAAACTCGACGTGAGTATGATAGTCTTTGTTTGCTTCTTCGATGGCAGACTGGAGAGAACAAATTTCCTTTATCTTGTCCTTAGAGATGGAGTCTTCCTTGAAAAGATTATCTTTGACAAAAGCTCTGAACTGAGCTTTGATTTCTTGCAAGGATAAGAGAACGCCAGAGTTTTCGTCCTGAAGATGACAATGCATATCTTTGAACGCAGCAGCTGCCAGTGTCTTGAAAGCTTCTCCCTTCTGCCAGCTATTCTTCATTTCTCCCACAGCTTCCTCCAGGACTCTGATTTTCCACTCCACGCTGTAGACCCAAGATTTTGACAGATTGTCCTTAGCATCATCGAAAATCTTGTTCGCCAGCAAGATGTCTCATCAGTTTGGCCCATGAGGCGAAGGTCTACGATGCAACTACCCCAGAGCTTGAGTTCTTTATCCATTACCCCAATAGTAGAGGACAGTCTCTGTTGCAAATTCTCTACCTTTCCATGCAGCTTAAAAGCTTCATCGATGAAGTTTAGCCCAGCAACAAGCATGTCATCCACCATGGCTTCGATAGCTCTGCCATAGACAGAATACTTGTGCATATCTTTAATACTTTGCACTTCGTCTTGGCTTAGAATTACAGGAGGCGGTAGAGCAGTCAAGGGGGTAGGGTCTAAAACTTTGTCCTTAGACAAAAGTGACTTGATAAAACTTGTGAGCACTTGAGCTTGTTCTTCCAGTTGTTCAATAGTCTGCTGCCCTTTCTCAACCCTTCCAATGACTCTGGTGACTGTCTCCTGTAGGTTATGAATTTCGCCCTCAGGGGTAGACTCTCCCATAGGGATCCTTGAAAGCTCTAAGTCAGATGTCAACAAATCTGATTCTAACTTATCCACTGTAGGTTTGGCAATTTCCAAGAACTGCTGACCTTGAGCATCAGACACAATCCTGGAAGTAGTTCTGGCTTTCTTGGCACGCGAAGGAGTGGTGCCCAACAAGGCTGCTACAGCGTCAAAATTTGGTCCCAAGTTTTGAGAGGTGGATTTCCTCTTCCTTTTGTTGACCAGAGGTTGCACCCAAGCAAAAGAGGAAGAAGAATTTGCAGGAGAAGCAAGGGGTCCAAGAGACAGGGAGCTCATGACACTCAAGGTCTGTGCAGCTGCTGACTCAAGCTGAGATGCGGGTAGAACCCTGGAGGTAATGGCGGTAGAAGAATCGGTGGTACCCGGAAGTTCGGTGCTCTGGACCTCCTTATCTTTATCTGTTGGATCTTCAGGAACACTTGCGGGGGTTGGCACCTCACTGTCTTCACTTTCACTGAGAACGATGATGTTTTCTGGCCCTATAGGCAACTCTGTCCGTTTTCTTGGAGGATCGTTCTCTGCAGGCTCCTTCTTTACCTCTTTGAGTTTCTTCTTGTATACCTGGGTAGATGGAGAAGGAGTAGATTCCACAGGTCCCTGAGTTGTTGAGGTAGAAGGGGTTTTCACTGGTGTTCCAGACTCTGGAACCGATGCTTCCTTTATGGGTGTTAAATCATCTTTAGAGCTGGATTCTCCTGAGTGCTTCTTGAATTCTCGGATCTTCTTGCTGAACCAGACCCTAGTCCTGATCAATACTGGAGCAAGGATCTCAGCCAGATCGTCTCTCTCTTTCCTGTTCCAATCTAGGTCCTCCAGAGGGGTGTGCTTAATCACATTCTCATACTCATAAGAGTATAGCTCAGAATTATCATCCTGGAGACCTTCAGGAACTTGGTATAGACTGAGTTCTTGGATCAATTGCAAGGAGAACCTGCCACAATGCCTTCTTCTGGCTTCAAAATCATCTGCACAGTCGGCCCAGTAGTCCTCTGTATCTGCCCTGTGATGATAGACTATCTTGATGTTCCTTTCAATGAACTTCTTCAAGTCAAAACAGGTTCTTGGCTTGAAGAAATGAACAGTGATAGGGACCAAGGCTCTTTCTATGTTCTGGGCGTCCAGAGCTGTTTTGCATGTGTAGTTTCCCAGAGAGATGGGAAAGTGTACGCCAGAAATCTTCTTGTCTCTGCAAGTTCTGTGCAACTTGTCCAGTTGCCTACATACTTCTATCAGGGCCATTTTGTCGTTGCAGAACATGGGGAGCCGCAGAGGGGTGCTCTCATAGCCAGCCAGCCTGACATAAGAGAATTTCCTGAATTGAATGAAATAGGCTCCATACTGCGATATCAAGTTCATGGCTTCATCCGAAAACCTTCTGGCAGTATCTCCTTCGAGCAATCTGACCACGTACATGGTGAAAGCATCATTGACCCTCCTGAAATTGCGGTTGCTGGTCTCCAAGGTGAACTGCGGGCAATAGGCATACACTGGATCATCTTTGCGTGTATCTACGTAGGAGAATCCGAACCACTGCCTGGATGCTGCTAGGGTATACATCAGATATGAAGTCATGTAGAACTTCTTTGTTTGTTGGACGTTAGATAGCTGCTCAGCCAAATTCATACTGATGATCTCTGCCCAGTTGATACTTTGGGTTCCCTCGCACACCATGCTGATGAGCGGGCACATCCAGAAATGAAATTCGTTGGTGGAGGGCAAACCCATAACCCGTGCCAGCAAGATTATAAAATCTGACAATTCTTCATTAAAATCTGCTCGGAATAGGGTTTTGGTTAGGCGAGAAGCACCTTTTCTAGGGTTCTTCAACCAAGACTTCGCCACTCGAGCTTTATATTTGTCGCTGTCTTGGTCGAACATGGCCTGTGCTTGATCACGAGAGACGACTATAGCATTGTCCATCTCCGGGATCCTCAGAGCAGCTCCAATGGCGACAGCGTCCAGCTTGGCAATGAGCTCCCCGTGTACGTTTGTCAATTCGCTCGTAGCGGGGTCGAAATGAGCTCCGCATGAAAGTATAGTGTCAGCACACTGCACTGAGATAGGGAATCCTCCGGCGAAAGCCAAACCGCTATCGTTAATCATCTGTGCCATTGGCGTAGGGTTTGCATCTGTCATTCTTGACCAAAAATCGCCGAAGTCGAGATGACGAGCTTCACTGTCTCCGATATTGCTAACGGCAGACTCGAGTGGAGAAATTTGCTCCTGTCCCTGAAACTTGATCTTCATATTGATAGATTTGGAGCTGCGACCTGGGCTTCTGGAAGGAATTTGCAAATGGAGGCGGAATCTCGCTGGTTTTCAAATGGCGAGGGTTCGAGCAAAAGATAGCATGGAAGCAATGCAAAAACGCAAAGGGGAATGCTTGTTATATAGCCGTTTGGAGAGAGAAATGACTTTAATGCGCATTGAATACACCATCGCCAACTTGAAAAATATCATACTTGGAGCGAGCGGGAAAAACTAAGTGTGGATGATACTGGGTACGCTTGGGACAGGTGAGACGCGAATGCGCGAAACACGCGGCTCGGCCGATTCGGGCGAAACAGGGAGAGGACGCACAAATGTATTTGGGACAAACGAGACGAAAATGTGCGAAGTACGCGATTCGGGCATTTCGGCCGAAATTGGAACAGCGGGCCCACTTGGACTTGGGACATTTGGAACAAATAGTTCCGGAGTACGCGACTAGGAAGCTTCGGCCGAAAAAGAGAAAGCTCATACTTTTGACTCTGGGATATTTGGGACAAAGTGGTGCGAAGTACGCGGTTCGGATGGTTCGGCCGAAATTGGAATGACTTGCACAAAAGCTTTCGGGACATATGGAACAAAAACTTCCGATGGGCCCGAAGATAGGACAATTTCGGGAATTTCGGCCGGTCGGGGAACAACTTGCACTTTCGTACTTGGGACAGGTGGGACAGAAAGTTCCGACAGACCCGAAATACTTACAAAATGACCCAAGATGCGGATTTTCTTGATTTCACGACTTAGGCACCTCCGAGAAAGACACTCAAAACTCAAAATTTTAAAATTTTACTCTTATTAGAGCGGGAAATTTTGAGGGGACAACACACCTGTTTTAGCCCCACTCATATCCACACATATCCCTACGTCTCTCACACCTATTCATTCACCGACATCTTCATCAAATGCACCTATTACTACACCTACATTACTCACAACCATCCCAACTAAACTCAGTTCTACTACATGCACCCTTGCAACCCCATCTTTGACATCAACCCCATTAGCTAACATATAGTTCTTACCCCTCGAAACATTTATCAAACAACCAGTCTCTTCTACTTCTACGCCCAAAAATACTCCTACATTTGCTACATTACCTTTACCCATAAGGCCTACTCCATCGGTTATCACATCACTCACATCTCCACATATTTCAAAAGTGCCTACATCTTTATCTATCCTAGCTACCCCTATACCTATCATATAAACAATTCCACCTATCTCTATCTTGACAACCTTGGTTGTGGCCACATCACCCAGTCTACCCTAATACTCTTTACCCAATCCTCCTATCACATCGACCAAATCCTCTCGATCTGTAACTCTATCAAATATACCGCTTGAATCACCTATTGAACCAACACATCCACCTCGATTAAATAAATATGTTTTACCTTCTCCCTCTAAAAAATCATCTCTTTCCATGCCCAAATCGAAACAATCCATGTCTCACATAGATATCATTAATCGTGTCATACAAACACCTATATCTTTATTAACATCTTCATCTTGTTTTAGAACAGTTTCTCCATTGATAACCACACCACCGCTATTAGATCCTCTGGTTGAGATTATTGTCATCCCTGCTAAAGGTAAATCTTCTTGTTTAAAGTCTAAGGCTTAGGGTAAACATCCCTGATAGTCCCCTACGCATCCTCAGAAACATTCTGGTTTTCCCTCTTCTCAACACTCCAATACCACAACATCCATGTCAGGATCAGTTTTTCCATCTACGACATCTTGCAATAATCAATCCACATTCAAACAATACCATCCTCCAAACAAATTTGATTTGTCCTCTAAAACATGAAATTCACACATCCAATCTACATCCACGTTTTCTTCTAACTCCAAGCTGAGACATCTTATCAAAACCCACAAAAGTTACCTTCCCCATGACACTTCAATGGGGTCTTACGCAAATATCTTTCGACATTTAACTCGAACATCTACCATCAAACTTTCTCCTATTAAATCCTTCAATCCATATGGTCCCAAGCCATCATGGTTCAATCCTAATTGCAGTTGTGCTTATCATTGTACACCATGTCATGACATCGAACATTATAAGGCCTTTCGGTTAATCATCCACAATCTTATAGAGAAAGATGATTTCCTCATTCAGGGGAAAGTTCCTTCTTCATCTACCTTCAATCCAATCCATATCACATCTGTCAAATCTCCCATTATCCCTCCATCCACATCATCCCTTAATATTCATCTAGCCCATGTCATTCCTCCTAAGGAATGCCCGCCATTGTTCATCAATGTCACTTATCTTGCTAAACACACTTGTGGTCTCTGATCGTTTACCCCATCCAAATCTAAAACAATCTCATCTAAGCTCTTTCGACATCCTTTACCTCCTTCACATTTAACTTTTTGGGAGAATAATATTCCCTTGCCCTTGAACACATCATCTGTACAAATCCCTTATTACTAGGGGACATCACTCTTTGACATTTTTTTATCTTATTCACATCCATTCAATCTAAATAAATTATATCCAAATTCTCATCTCATTCTAAGTCCTCCTTTGAGGCCATATTTGTTCTTTTATGTTTGTGCTCCTTTTGGGAGTATCATCTTTTTCATTGAAGCCCTCCTTTGAGACCATGTTTGTCTCTCCATTGAGGGACCTTTTTCTACACTTGTGTCTCTTTTGGGGCACCATCTATTTCGAAGTCCACCATTATGGCTATATTTGTGTCTCCTTCGGGACATCGTTTATTTTGTAAGCCCTCCTTTGAGGCCATATTTGTTCTTTTTATGCTCCTTTTGGGAGTATCATATTTTTGCATTGAAGCCCTCCTTTGAGGCCATATTTGTCTCTCCATTGAGGGACCTTTTTCTCTAAGTCCACCTTTGTGGCTATATTTATGTCTCTTCTAGGGCACCATCTATTTCGAAGCCCACCATTGTGGCTATATGTGTGTCTCTTTTGGGACATCATTTATTTCATCAAGCCCTCCTTTGAGGCCATTATTGTCCTTTCATATTTGTGTCTTTCTTGGGGCACCATTTATTTTCATCTAAATCCACCATTGTGGTCATATGTTAGTTTTTTTTTCTTGCTTGGCTATTATTTCATCTTATTGTAACTACATTGTCTTCCCTCTCGTGGTGGTAAACCAGAGATGTGACCTCTTAATGCATTGCACCTGCGATCAATCTCTTGTTAACATATCTACCACTGAGCATTTAGTTATATCCTTAGATCATTCCTCCATCCTTAGCCCCTTCCATTTTTCATTATAATGATATGAATTATGTGGTCTGCCTTCACTACTTTGATGTGATCCCATAACCATTACATCCGTTATCTTCTCATTCTCCTACTGCAACCATGCGAAGGGTCCAAGGTTTCTGTTGTACATTCCTTATCCCCTCTTAAGTGGTTTACTTAGCTATTCCCATCTCTCCCCCATGTGAAGCTCAAACTCAAGTATGTAAAAGGAAAAATAAAAGTTATGAAAAATAGACTGATCCCTCGAAGGACAACTGTTCATTCAAAAAAAAAAGTATACAAATCAAAATCAAAGCAAAATCAAAAGAAATAGACCAATCCCTTAAAGGATGGCTATCATATTATTCTTGTCATCTATGTTATGTATAAAGTAGACCATACCCTCGAAGGATGGCTACTCTATTATTATGGCATCTGGAAGGTTTTCCGCATTGATCAGTCTTCCTTTTATCAACATTTTCCGAAAGCTTCCCGCATTGATTAGCTTTCTACTATTTTTCTTTCCCTTTTCCAGAGCTGGGGCATAAACTTAAGGAATGCCACTTTTAGAGATCCCTCTTCCCACGTACAAGTCACATATTTGATCCCTTTTTCATGTCAATATTAGCATTACGAGAATCCTTCATCCAAATTTCCCTCATGATCTTTTGGTATAATGAACTATCGTTGTTTATGTATTAACACCTGTTATTGGCTACAAGTGCAATGCCTTGAGTGGTAACCCTTTCTTGTTTATCTCCAATCCAGTTTGAAACATAGTTTCCCTGTACACCCTTGCTACAGCTATGTTCCATTCATCTCATTCAAACCATCTTTTATAAAAATCATATCAAATTGCAAACTATGAATTTTATATTTATCCATCATCTCCATGAATGTGTTTGTAAATACACTTTTTAGTTTGTGAATTCTACTTGATCACCGTTGCATTTAATGAATCCTACTTGACGATCCTTCTCAAGAAAAGTTTGTTATCCTGCAGCTCCTTATCTCTCAACATGTTCAACACCATATTTGATCCATTTCTCCTCGCTCTCTATGTCCACTCATCACCATTTATCTCCACATCATCCTTCTCACCTTTTTGTCCCCTTGCACGACGCCAGATATCTTACTTGTCTTTCCCCTTGAGTTCCTCTTTTACTCTTCCGCTTTCAGTTTGACAATCTTGTTTAACCATCCATATAACCAGAGAACCTTAGTTAAGGTATATCTTCTTCCTTGGATCCTGCCATTGTAGAAGCTTCTCCACCATTTCCTCTTTCAATAGACAACAATCACCACAACAAACATCTTTCCACTCCTCCTTTTTTGCTTAACACTCTTGCATCATCACTACCACCCTTTGGGCATCCCAGTTAAGGATTACCCTTACACTCTCCATCTACACTGCATATTTTCCTCCATCCATTCATGTCACACTCCTTTGTTTCCTTGTTATCGCATTGTTATCACCTCCTTTCATCTCTTGTTCCATTTTGGTATACACTACTTAGTCTTTTCATCATTCTTCTTCTTCTTCAGTTGGGTGATCCTACTTAACCATCTTCATCGTAGGGCAATCCTACTTAAGAATGGTTGGTCGTCTGATCCTTCCATCTCCCATCATCTCTTCCTCATCTTCTATCTTCCGCCTCTCATCGTAATCATCCATTCCAACCAACCCTTCCACACCTGCATCCAACACAATGTTGTCTTTCTCCTTCCATATTGTCACAGCCAATTTGGTGATCTTAATTAAATCCTCCTGCGGCATGGTGATCTTACTTAAGAGTCTCTCTTAAGCATGATTTTTCATCCCGCACTCCCCCAGTACCCCACATTCTCTCCATCTACATTTTCTCGATATTCCCCATCATCACATCCTCTCACCTCCTCTTTCATTCTCACAAACACCACTTCCTACTGGTCTCTTTTTCATCTCCATCATCTCTCGTTGGGTAATCTTACTTAAATGTTGCTTCTCCGTTCATTTCATGTCTTGTTTCTTCATTTTTCTCTCATTCATTCTCATCCATTGCATCCTCTCCTCACCCTCATCTTCCTACACATCGTCATCCCTCCTTTCTTTACTCTTTTCACTCCATCTTCTAGAGTTCTCCCACATATTTATCCCCATACTTACACGTCATTGTCATTGATCTTCTCCTAACATTCTTTCATCATCATCTTCCATTTCTGCACTAAGAATTATTATTGGACTTCTCCTAAAAATCACTCATCCCCATTCTGCACAGCCTGAATCCTTTTCTTTGACCTCTTCCATTCTATCTTCATTCCTTCCTTCCTCTATGTCCTCTGATCATTATCAGAGGAATTCTCCTAACGTCCCTTCATTGGCATTCCCCCTCCCATTCTTCATTTATTTTCTCCCTTGTCTTATATTTTATCTCATCTTTTCCTACTGATCATTATCGGTGGATTTATCCTAACATCCATTCACCAACATTGCCTTTTTTATCCCTTCCTTTCTTTTTCTTGGCCACTTCTTTATCTGTCATTCTTCCTTGCCAATTTCTTCACTGTCTTCATCATACACCTTCTCTCTATTTTCTCATCATCAGCATATCCTCATCTCATGCACCTCTGTTTCTTTTCCAATCGATGTCATTCCTTCCCTCAAGTTTCTCTTTACGTTCCTTATGCTTCCCACTCTTTACCAAATATCTTCATTCTTGGTTTACTTCCTTCAACATGATTTTCTTCATTTTCTTCTCCTCCTTTCTGATCTTCATCTTATTTCACTTCCTCTACATCATATTTTTCCCCATTTTACCTCGCACTTCCTCCTTACTTCCCCGTCGAAAACCTGAATCTTCAGCGTTATCCCATTTCCTTTATCATCTCATCATCCACATGCATTTCCATGTGGTCAGTTCCATATTCTTTGCCTTGGATTTCCTCACTATGATCTGTTTCCTTCAATTTTCTTTGCTCTATCATCTCTTTCATTTTCCATTACCTCTATGTTTTCCTCTACTCTAATATTCATCACATCTTTCATTTTAAATAACTCTCTCCCTTTTTCATGATTTCATCCTCTACTCTATTCTTTTCTTGTCTTCTCTTTGTTTGTCCTTTTTCATAATCCTTCTTTGTTATCTTCTTCCTCCCCTTTCACTCTTTATTTTCTCCTCTTTCATCTCTATCCCTTTATTCCATATCCCTGTCACCTTCATATTCAATCTTTCTTTCTCTTCTCATAATCAACCAATCCTCCTATCTATTCAATTTTCTCTTTCTCAACATCTCTTATATTTGGCATTCGCAGTCAATGTCGATGTTTCTCCGTTTATGTATCGCCACCTATCCCTTTCATTACCATTCTTGTTCTTCTCTTTGCCATATTAACCTCTTCTCTTTTTGAGAACCCTGTCACATCTTTTATCTTCATCAGTCCTCTCACAGGGACATCATCATATCCATTTCTAAGAATCTCTTCCCATCTTCTTTTGACATTTTTTTCTTGGAAGATACCATAACGGCCGTTACCTATCTAATCTTGTTCTCTTCCTTGAACATTTTCTCTGCTTTTGTTTTGACGCAAAAGTATCTCTATCACACTTACCAAAGAAATAAGACTTTTTTGTCTTCTTCACCTTCTAATTTTCTAACACTTATACATATTTTCTATGAAACATGATTGTCATCATATTTATTACCCTTTTAGGGCATTTTATCTCACCTTTCTATCCTATCTTCTCATCTTTTCCACATTTATGATTATTCTATTTGTGTCTTATGTTGGGGCACCTTTTCATCCTTGTACTTATCAACACATATAACTCAGCTTATGTCCTTCTCATGCCCTGTGTTGGGGCATCATTATCTTCATCCATGTCCCTTTTGTGGATGCATGATTTTTCATATGATTCCTCACAGACAAATGATTGCACACATCTTTCACATTTAGCTGCACATATTTTGATGTTTTACTATGACCCATTGGTCATCTTGGTTTACATCCATACTGCAATGGTCTTCACCCACTCACTGGTCTGTAGAACGTTGTCGTATGTCTCCGTTGAGACCGCAGTTTTCCTCTACCGATGTGATATTGAAATCACCGCCATACCTTTTTTATTGTTATTGTGATCCTTTTTTGCCTAGGGCATCTTTCCTTTGGTCATGTCTTCATCCATCCTTAGACACATCTTTCATCTAACCCTTTTTATTTTTGTCTCGTGACTTGCTATCGCAAACCACTCAACAAAAAGGGGAAAATGTAGACACCTATTTTTGGTATACGCCCCTTCGTAATCTTACATGCATGCTAATTCCATTCTCACATCTCTTTCTCTTAAATTAAATAAAATATTATTTATTTACTCACATTATTTGATTGATTATCAATGGGCTGTGTATGGACCCATTTGATAATTCAATTTTTGGAATCATCCCCCATCTCTCACAAATTATTTAATTCATAATGCATATCTCCGACACCTTCTTTTAAAAAATGAAATATTTATCTCACCACCCATTCAAATCATGTCCCCCACTTTGCCTAATAAGTCAAAATATGGGACCCACATGATCACATCACATCCCTAACTCAAGTTACTTTATTATACCCTAGATATCATCTAACCTATAGTTTAGTCTCATATCTAAGATATAAATATGAGGTTTTTCCCCCATATTTGGGGAGAGGAAGATTAAAATGCAGGTTAGATGATACCCAGGTATAGTAAAGTAACCTGAGTTAGGGATGTGATATGATCATGTGGGTCCCTATTTTAACTTATTAGGCATAGTGGGGGACATGATTTGAATGGGGGGTGAGATAAAGATTTCATTTTTAAAAAGAAGGTGTCGGAGATATGCATTATGAATTAAATAATTTGTTAGAGATGGGGGATGATTCCAAAAATTGAATTATCAAATGGGTTCATACGAAGCCCATTGATAATCAATCAAATAATGTGAGCAAATAAATAATATTTAATTTAATTTAAGAGAAAGATATGAGAGAATGGAATTAGCATGCATATAAGATTACGAAGGGGTGTATACCAAAAATAGGTGTCTACATTTTCCCCTTTTTGTTGAGTGGTTTGTGATAGCAAGCCACGAGACAAAAACAAAAAGGGTTAGATGAAAGATGTGTCTGAGGATGGATTAAGACATGACCAAAGGTAAGATGCCCCAAGCAAAAAAGGATCGCAATAACAATAAAAAAGGTATGGCAGTGACTTCAATATCACATCGCTAGAGGACAATTGCGGTCTCAACGGAGACAAACGACAACGTTCTACAGACCAGTGACTGGGTGAAGATCACTGCAGTATGGATGTAAACCAAGATGACCAATGGGTCATAGGAAAATATCAAAATATGTGCAACTAAATGTGAAAGATGTGCACAATCCTTTGTCTGCGAGGAATCATATGAAAAATCATGCGTCCACAAAAGGGACGTGGATGAAGATAATGATGCCCCAGCATAGGGCATGAGAAGGAAACAAGGTGAGTTATATGTGTTGATAAGTATAAGGATGAAAAGGTGCCCCAACATAAGACATGGATAGAATAATCATAAATGTGGACAAGATGAGCAGATAGGATAGAAATGTGAGATAAAATACCCTAAAATGGTACTAAATATTTTTCACATGATTCCTCGTAAACAAAGGATTGCACAAGTCTTTCGCAAATTAGAAGGTGAAGAAGACAACATAGTTTTGATGTTCTTCAGTAAGTGACTCATTGAGTCATACTTTGGCGTTACATCCATAGCTACAGAAAATGGTCTTCAACCCAGAGAACTAGTTTGTAGATACGTGATGGTCGTTCTGTCTCCGTTCCAAGACCGCAATTGTCCTCTACCGATGTGATATTGGAGTCACCGCCAGATTTTTATTTTATTTATTGCGATATCCTTTTTTGCCTGCGAGAGCATCTTGCCTTTGATTGTATCTTCATCCATCCTTGGACACATCTTTCATCTAAAAAGAGAATTCAATTTTGACAAAGTGAAGAACTTGAACGGTAATCGCAAAGGGATAGATGGCGATACATAAACAGGGCAAATATAGACACCTATTTTTGCAAATAGCGCCCCTGTAAGCCATGTTCATATTCATTCAAGGGATTCCATTCTTGCATCTCTTTGATTCTTAGAATTAGCAATAAATATCCTGATCTATGAAGGCGCCAGGGATATTGATTGATTGTCAATGGAGCTCCATAGAGGACCCATTTGATAGATTCATATTTTTCAAAAAAGGAATCAGTGCCATCCCATCTCTAACAAATTATTTAATTCAAAATGCATATCATCCAACACTCTTCTTTCTTAAAATGGAATCTTTATCTCAGCCCCCATTCAAATCATGTCCCCCACTACATGCCTAATAATTTAAGCCGTGGTCCCCACATCATCACATCATATCCCTAACTTAGGTTACTTTACTACAACCTGGGTATCTTCTAACCTGCAGTTTAGCCTCACATCTAAACTATACATATGGGGGTTTTCCCCCATATTTGAGGAGAGGAGAGATTTTTTAATCACCTTGGACCGAAAAGAAGAGAAAGGATTTCGAAGACCTAGAGAGATCTAGGCCTAGAGAAGAGAAGAAAGAGCTTAACTAAGTTTTGCCCATTTGAAGGAGAAAGCTTTGACAGTGTCTCTTATCTTGCCATCTTGATGCCCGGTTCATTTCCATATCACGACATAAGCTAAGTTCCCTTATTATTTTAGTTACTTTCTGTTTTATATTTTTACTATTGTTCACGATCTAATTATCATGTCTGACACGGGGGTTGACATCCTCCAAGGGAGTTGAAATCCTCTTGGGACAGGCACCGTCTGGGCAATCCCTCGCATATTGTGTTCTAATCTTATCTGGTTTAGTTTTACAGATCTAACTTCGTGATATCATGCATCTGTTTTCTTTGCGCCCGTATCATCCATCGTCCATCTCCAAGGTACTAAGCCCTTGTATACTCGACGTGGTCTCGTGTTTCTTGATTACTCATACACTCACCTGGACAGGAAGCTGGAAACACAGATCAACAAGTGCAACCCAATGAAGAAAGAGAAATCACTTAAGTGAGCTAAATTCACTTTTACAAAAGAAGTGAATTCTACATGAGGAAGATGAAAAAATCCTCGTGTGGAAGGAGATCTAGAAGATAAAGACCCTTAAATACGCTACATTAGAGGAACCTTGACATTTTACACATGTAATGGAAAACACGTGACCACATCCTTAAGACACAAAATTATGCACTTATTACTACTATGTTGTTATATGCATGATTCCTAAGCAAGAAAACTAGACATTGACAACACTTGTCTTGCTTTACATTGGAATTTTTTTACATTTTCCATGTTTTCATCCTCTAATTTTCTGGAATTATCCCATTACTTTTGGACATCACACAATGCGTTACTCAACTGAACATTTCCTAATTTATGTTTGGAGCTTTATAGACTTAAGCACCCAATAAGGGATAGTAGCAGTCGACGTTACTATCCCCCTGTGGGAACTTTTGTCCCTTCACTTGTGTTCTTACATTTTAAAATTACACACCACTTTTTTATATTTTCTAAACTTGTATTGATCAATTTGGGTCATAATTTAGGGTTGTTAATGTTAAAACTCAAACAAAGGGATCATAGATATACACAACTTACTAATTATTTTAAGGGGAACTCGATTACTATTTTTATCTAATACTTGGGAAAAAGGAGCAACTTGAAGACTGGATTTGGGTTACATTATTCATTACATAGGAAGAGAAAATTTTGAATTTCATGGCATACATTATCTTAGGGGTACAATAGTTATAACCCGATATCTTGATGCAACTTGCACAAGGGAAAACTACACACACACACACACTGGAACTACCTAAAGCCTATAATTTAATGTAACTCTTAGTGACAATCACATTAGGGTGATCATCAAGTTCAATCTGACTCAAGCATATACATATTTTATTTATTCTAATGTGTGTTTGAGTTTTGTGCAGGTAGCTAGGGTTTTCTTTATAGGAAGAGGTGTGATAGGAGAACCCTATGGTGAATTGGAAGTAACACAGAGAAAAGTGAAGGTGACATTATCATATACTAAAAGAACTATATATGCATTCATCACTATGACACTAGTGCCCATTTCAGACACTAATGCCTAGGCAATACCATCCCCTTCTAAGCATTATTGTCCAAAATAACTTTTAGATCACTATTTTCTAGATGAAGCTTATACAGCTCAAACTAAGTCTGTTTCAACATCATTCCAGACTAGATCTAGTCTAGATAGCCAAACATCAGCTAAATCACTCTTATCCTCTCTTTAATTGCACTTTTTCATCATTGTGTGTTGGTATATTGCATATTTTTTATATATCTGATTTACTCTAGTCCTATGGTTAAGATTTAATTTTCTTAAATCACACCATTGACTTCACCTTCTCATAGAATCATAATGATTTCCAAAACATCAACCCATGAATTAATTACTTTGAATATTTTCTTACCTTTTCCAAACAAGTTTGGGAGATCCTTGGTTGTTTTGGAAACAATATTATAAATCTTATTCATCATATTCATTGAATCAATACAAGCACGTTTAGGATGAAATAATTGATCCTTGATATTTCTCACAAACTACTCATCGAGTTCTTCAGTTATTCATATCTTGGGATTATCATCATTGGCATCCCATGTCACGTAGATCCGTACAAATTTTAGATTTCAGCATGCCATTTCTTTGTAAGAGGGGAGAGAGATAATTGATTTCCTTTTTGAGAGTTTTGATCCTCCATTCAATAGTTCTTGTATGTTTCCTTGAAATATCTTATTTTTCTTGTAGAAAGGATTCATTAGACATAATAACATTCTTATTTAAGATTTCTAGAGATCGAACATCAAAAATCAAGTCCTCCCAGTGACTAATTTCAGCACCAACTACCTTCATACTGCATTTTATCTTTAGAATCATTGTCTTAACATACTCATGCACTTTGTTAATTTCTTGAAGGAATTTGTAGCCACTTATCAGAATATTCTCAACCCATGATTCAATAACCCTTCCTTTCTTTCTGGATCAATGTTGATCAAGGCTACTAGTGAGAGAGAAGGCCTGAGCTGGAGAAGAAGAATCATTTGGGTTCAAAATTTTCTGGATATAAGAATAAAGCAAACATGTGCTCCTTGAGATGTTCCTGAGTTTTATTTTCCTTCTCTTCTCTCTAAATTCCTTAGATGATGTTAATTCTCTTAGGACTTGGGTGTCCTGACACCAAAGGAAGATTTTTGGGAGAGCATTCAAATTTTCCCTCTATCCATGACGCTTCTTCTAAAACTCGCAAATAAATGTCACTGCAGATGGTCACCAACCCAATAGTAACTAGTAAAAAAGGAAATTTCATTCTAGACATATCATTACCCCTATATATATGTCCTAGGTGCCACTCCTTATTAGATACGAGTAGGAAAAATGTGAACTAATAAAAAAATGTGATTAGTTCCCTTTCTAAAAGTATGAAACATGTTATTGATTTTGTTCCTTATCTTAACTAGTACACTGAACCTAAATGTCTATTGTTGGATTTATACAAAATTTTCACTGAGAAATTGTGCCAACTATCAAAATACCTAATTTTCCCTAGGAAAAAATACCTAGCTGGGATAACAGCGCCCACCATCACTGTTTACTTTGGGTGATTATTTCTCTTTATTTTTTTTTGCCCATGTCTAATTCTGGACCATTTTCTGAGTATTTGTCCAGTATAGCTCTACTCTGTACCATTATGTATTTGATTTTTGAACTACTAAGAGGGTGAAATAATCACTCGATGGTTGTGCCCCCTCATTTGGGGTGCGTGATATGGATCAATGCAAGTGTGGACCAAACGAGAGGACCTGAATTTGATGTGCACTTCTGAAGATGATTTTTGTAGGGGGAATAGGGTATGTGTATGGTAACAACCATGACACGTGTAAAATAATCAAAAAAATATAGCACGAAGTGTGAGTGATAAAAAATCATGGCATAATGTAATCAAATAAGTAAAACATGTAATAACACATCAAGAGGAAAGCATATTAGCTAGTGTAAAACATGGGACACCACTCAAGATCTCACAAGACATTCAAGGCCTTCAAGTACATACAAGAAAGGAAACAATCAATCATAGGGCATATATCCTTCAAACAAAAGGAAAACAAGTCACAATCATATAAGACAAGATGCAAGCAAATAGTATAAACATATAACCATGGTTGGAAGTAAGCCTGCAAGACAAAGTCTACACATGAAGCACCTATTAACATGTTAGAATAATGAATAATATGTGACAATGTATATATTTGAATTAAATAGAAATCCAAGTAGTAGATACTGCAATGATATCACCTAAATGTGGAAAGGTAGGAAAGGTAGATGCCCCCAGGAGCCTCCGTGGGGTTGGTAGAGAACAATGTCAAGTATCATGCATCATGTGATAACATGTATATAGCCTGCATTCACCTCGAAGTACCGTGTGAACATACGTGAGTACGTGTAAAAGGATAGAACATACTATGAATCAAGCTAACATGATAAGAAAAATATAACATGGAATATTATAAGCAAAAAATATACATCTAACCAAGATCTAAGTTATTGTTTTTGTATTTTTACAAATATTTGAATGTTTTGTATTATTATAATATGAGATTCTATGACTAGGGAAGGGAAGAAAGGTTTCCCCAAGTGTGTATGTGTGAAAAGTGAGGTTCATGTGTGTAAGTGTGCCCTCAACAGTCATGTTTGAACCTAAAACAAGAGTGTGTCATCAGGTAGCAAGGGTGGGAGATAACATAAAAGCTACAATAGAACAGTGTCAACATAGTGAGGGGAGAACCCTACGGAGTACAAGATCCCAATTGTATAAGTAATAAGTGTAGTGTCATAAACAATAATAACGTGTTCGTTAATAACAACTAGAATAGGTGGAACATTGGGATTTTTGGAAATAGTGGAAAAATGAAGTGAAAACATAACGATCAAGGTGTGAGAAAAAATATGTATAACATATGTAGTGTTAGGAGACTCATAAATATTAACCTCAGACAATGGAGGGAGATACACAAGTGATACAGCCTAGAATTTACCAGTAATAACCTAGGCGCAATGGCACATCACTCAATCTAGACTGAGTGCTCATCCAAAGCGCTCAAAGGTACCATGCCCCTCTTTAGGGTTGTTGTTACAGGATGTTAGTATGATGAATACTTAATGCATTCAGATCCATAATTAACATAACATTCTACAGAGCATGTCCAAATCTAGATCTAAAGATTAATAGATTTAAATAATATCCATAATGAAGTCAATCATACAAGAACCAATTATACTCATGATCAATAATTTGATTCAGCCAATACACTCCATTATATTAAACACAATAAATACACAAAATTTTATTATAACAAGTAATATGGTAAGCTCATGCATGCATCAGATCTAGAAGCATAATCTTAGAGCAATTCAATTCTCACACATCCTCATCCAATACTACACAGATCACTACATATTTATACAGGTGGGGACTTGCCCTTACCTGCTTGCATAACTCCCAAAATAGGTCGCATGCTGAAAATAGCCATGCGCCTTTACAATAATAGCCACACATGCAAGTGTGCTAACAATAGACCTCTTCTAGCTAACTGACAGTAGAAATTATATTATTAGTTTGCACCCATGAAAAGCGCTTAGTAACTGCTCTTCCAATAATTTCCCATGTGTGTCATGCAAGTCATTATCCGGTTTGTGTACTCTGCATGTCATCTCCAAAAATAGGCCGTACATGTGAAAACAACCAAGTCCCAAATATGACCTTGTCTTTCATGTGCATGTCCTTCCCTATCCTTCCGCACCTTTGACTACGTCATGTTCTCACGCACGAACCTCTTTTGTGCCTTCTAATAATTATCACACCTTGTCTGCTCAACATTACCCCACACTAAACTGCATTGCCACCCAGATAATGGTTTCTTTGTAATATGGAATGAATAAAGAATAAGGAATGGATGAATGTAAAAAATTAAAATACAAAGAATAATTATTTACTCTGCAACATCCTTTACTTCAACTCGAAGAATTAGTTCTAAATATTCTTCTTTTCTTTCTGCCTCTAATGTTTTTCCACTCACTCGGCGCAGCCTCTACCTTTTTCTGGAATATTTACTACAATAGACTCCAACTCATCCTAGGTAATTTCTCCCTTTTCATTTTGTAATACTAACATAATTTTATACATTGCGGACATTCTCCCTTAAAGAAGATCCATCGTCTACTCTATAAGTTTCCCAAGTTCATCCAACATGTTCTTACGAGGTTCCTGGGCCACTGCAAGGGCCTCGCGTTTTTTCTTTACCAGTGCCAATATCTTCGTGCCCCCCCAAGGTTTCATCCTTCATTTCCTTTAAGATTTTATTGTCCTCTACCATGGTCCTTATTCTTATGACTACCTCTGGAGCTGTACAAATATTCAACGCTTGGTCTGTTTTCTTCAGCTCCTCTTGCAAGGTTTGGAGTAATGCCTCATATGATGACATATTTCACACCACTGAAGCCTTTACTTGCTCTGCTTCCTAATTAGGGTCCTTTGGTGCTAGCATTTGAACTAGTCCATCCTGAAACACCAAATTGATTAAGGAACACACATAGTGCATAGTCAAAGGGAACCTTTCAAGTATCTTGGACTCCAAGTGTGGTCTCGCTTTCAGGACATGGTCTCTAATCTCCTCTACCATGTTGATAAGGACTCCATTCTTCTTCTGCTCCAGGTCCTTCTCTCATTTTAAGCATGCATGATCTCTATATCCTTGGCCTTGATCTCTTCTCTTAGAAATTTTATAGTGGAAGCTTTGTCTATGTTCCTCCGCGCCACCTCTGTATATACTTTTACCAAGGCATCACTTACATGTTCATCAGACATAACAGTGGGATTTACAGTTATATGTCTGGCCTGAGGTGCCTTCTTCAATCTTCTTGACACACATGATTCTTCGCATATGTCGAAGTATGGCTCATCCATGTGTGTGTGCATAGACCAAGATAGTTGCTTCCTTGTGTACATGGTGGCCATGTCTTCATCCATCAACTCCCATCCATATAAATCATAAGGGATCACTATGCTTTGAAAATAGGTGTGGAAAATTTTACTTGTGTCCTAAGCATATCCCAAAGATAGAACAATATGCTCTCCACTTGTTCTTTTAGTTTTGGGCCCCTTAGGAACTGGAGTGCCAAGATTTGGAGCTGGATCTTCTATGTATTGAGCAATATTTGTTCCTGATTCTCCTTTCTTTACCCCTTCTCCTCCATTCTTAACATCCTCATCTTTCATTTCCTCATCTTTTATCTCTTCCACATCCTCTGGTTGTGTAGGAAATTTGGGCGTGCTCTCTTCAGACTCCTTTGCCTCCTCATTCAGCTTCAATTTTCTCCTTATTTTCTTAGTTGTCTCCTTCTATGGAGAGATTCATGGTGATCTCCATACTAATTGTGGAGTATTTCCTTGAGTTCTTGTCCCCTTGAACACCCTCTTAAAGTGGCATTCTTCAGGGTCTTCTCCTACCTCCAATTCTTTGTCTCCTTCTTGTGTCTGGGGTGGAGTACTTACGCACTCAAATTCTACCCTATACGACGGTTGCCTTCATCCTCTATGTACCAAGCCACCACT
This sequence comes from Taxus chinensis, assembly GCA_019776745.2. Taxonomy (NCBI): domain Eukaryota; kingdom Viridiplantae; phylum Streptophyta; class Pinopsida; order Cupressales; family Taxaceae; genus Taxus; species Taxus chinensis. Next base: position 9,491,553 of record CM034147.1, read on the forward strand.
ATCTTCATGCTCTTCCTCCTCATCATCTACCTCTATAGGTTCAGTGGGCTTCAGATTAGGTACATTCTCCACTGTATGCTTTCCCTTAGGCGGCCCTAGGAGTGCAAACTCATTCTCCACATATTTGTTACCCTCCAAATTAGGCTTAAGCTAAAGGTAGATGAGCGCAACCCCACTATCTCTAATCGCTAAACTCACTGGATTCATGCTTATCATGTTTTAAATTAGCCTCTCAATGTAGGAAGTCTAACCTGAATATACATAAGTCTTACACAGTGTGTGGTATTCATAGTCTACCTTGTCTGCAAAAAAATTTAGGCACCATGCATTATTGAACCGATGGACTGATGCCTAGAAGTAACATGTTGTGAAGGCATATGGAAGCTTACACCAAGGGCTCCAAGTCCCATCCTTCATTGAAAATCATGCAATGCAAAAGTGTTGATATACCGCGAACTGGATTGCCTTTCCAACCATCGAAGGCAACTCCTTGGGAATGCGCCACTCCTCTTTGAATGCCACACGGATCCTATCATACCAAATCTTTTCCCTCTACTTGAATGGCCCACTCATTGACCCTTCACACAAGTACTTCTCAAATATTTCTGCAAGGGACTTATTCTACATGGGGTACCCCCAGATCTTGTTCTTTGGCCCATCAGGCACTCTGATTTCCATAAATATCAGGGACAATAAGATAGGGTCGAAACTAACTTTCTCACCTGTGCACGCTTCCTCGATGATATTTTCTGTAATGTATCTTGATATGTTGTAAATTATTCTCTGTGAAATTCTCCTTGCAATGTGTAGCCACATTGTATTCACCTAGGACCATCTCTTTTGATCATTCGATATGGTGACTAGATGTGCAGCTGCTTATACCACTGGGTACTTCAGTTTTTCAATATCCATTCCACGTGGACCCTTGGTGTACCCTAACTCCTTCCGTGTCTCCAAGATGGCTGATTTATTTATCTATTCAATGTTTAGATCCACTCATGTGCCCTTTAATCCTATTATAGTCGAAATCAAAGAGGTTGTGATCCTTACCCTGTGTCTGACGAAATAGAAAAAGTGTTCATGTACCCTGCTCATCAGCCACTGGTACAAAGGTTCATACTTGCTAAAATATGGGAGCTCATACAACTGGTAAACTCCAATCTTCTCTCAACATCATCATACACTGGCATATCCTCTAGTGTGCGCTTGTTCCATCTTCGTACTCAACAATGCATCTAATTCCTTTTTGTTATCTGATGTGCGGTGGTTGTAATTACTTATCTTGCACTTCTAGACGTGAGAATCCCATTCTTGTCCCACTGTCATGCCTTCTAGGTATTGCATCTCTGAAAAATTTCTCCCAGGAGAAATTTCAACCTCTGCTTCCACTTTCTTCTTCCCTTTGGCTCCTACGGCAGGTACTTTATTTGGTGCCATTTGTAAATCACGGCTTTCTATCCTCTGTAGTGTGCAAAAACTTTCCTTCTACATTTTGTAACGAGCAAGTTCAAAATCCTAGCTCAAATCCACGTGCCCTAGTTGAAATCGCATGCCCTAGCTCTTTCGCAATGCTCTGCTTCACTCAAACCCTTCACCAATGGGGACGTAAGCTTCCCCTACGCACAAAAATTTGTTCACCACATTTGGTTTCACACTCTCCACACCTCAACACAATTCGCTCAACTCACTTTGCACTTGGCTCATTCAATTTTTTGTACGATTTACAACAGTAAAAATGAACTCGTATTTCTTCCTTATATATATTTTGAAAAATTTAGTACATTTATTGCTCCTTCACCTACCAACAATCCTCATTAATTGACCCTTTTCACATTTTTCCACGTGGTACATCTTCACACCTCAACTATAACCTTTTAGCATGCCTTCCTACCTTCTGGCTATAAGCTTCTCTTCATCATGTTTTCATGTGCTTGAGTACCTCGCCATTGCGCCTTCTCCTGGTAGTCTCTACATGGCTGCTACTTACCTCGTGTTATAATGTTCCTTCATTTATCTACATCTATGGTCCTTATTTTGAAGCAACCTTCTGTTCACTAACTGTTCAAACTTTGAACAACACCTGTAGTAGTTTGTTCCTTTATGTGTGCCCATTTTTCAATTACCACCCCATACAAATGGTATGTGTATTCCTCTACATATAAAAATACTGTAAATGGTAATTAGATTCTAGCGTGCAAACACGCTTATTTCACAAAACACCAACTAAATTGACAAAGCATAATGACGAAGAAGGAAATACATTAAGGGAATATATAATTGAAAACCTAATCTAAATGGCAATACTGCCTTATTACAAACACCAAGAAGACTTATTTATAGTAGGGCTTCATCCTACTCCCGTTGAAGTAACCAGGTAACCGTATTCCATTAAGTGTTTCTAACTGAAAATCTCATGTTTCAAGTATGTGAGTGATAACATATGGTCCTAACCAATGTACTTTGAGTTTACCTAGATGGTGCAAAAACTTAGAATCATAAAGAAGCACCATTTGTCCTAACTCAAGCTTTTTATCCCTAATGTGCCTATCATGCCATGTTTTATGCCTAGCTTTTTCTTGCTTCTGACTCCAACGTGTTATTGCTCGTCACTCATCCAACTTAATCAACTTGTCAATTCATTCTTCTAATGCTTTCTCATCAGCTAGACCTCCAACACGCATAATACGTAAAGAAGGTAACATGAATTCCATAGGAAGAACTGCTTCTGCGCCAAACACCAATTGAAAAGGTGTGGCCTTGTTTAGCTGTTTGTATGTTTTTCTATACGCCCAAAGTACAACAGAAACTTTATCATCCCAATCCTTTCTTACAACATCACAAATTTTTTTCAATGTATGGCTCAAAATCTTGTTGAAAGCCTTAGCAGTCCCATTTTCCTAAGGATGATATGGTGTAGTCTTATGGTGTGCAATCATGAATTCATCTAATAAAATTCTAATTGTCTCATTCAGAAAATGTGTGCCCCTATCACTAGTCAAACTCAAAAGGCATTTATACCTTGTAATAATATTTTCCCATAGAAACTTGGTTGATGTAGCCATTGTACAATCCTTTTTAGGTGTTGCTTATGCCCACCTTGTCAGATAGTCTATGTAAGTAATGATATAGCGTGATCTAGTCCTGCACGCGGCTGGTGAAATAGGACCCAAAAAATCTATAGTCCATTTTTCAAATGGTTCTACACTAGTAATATGTCTTAGAGGCATTTCATCTCATTGACCTAGTTTTCCAAGGCACTGACAGTGATCACAAGCCTTGCAATATGCCTTACAATCTTTATACAAGGTCTCCCACCATAATCCAATGAGTAGAATCTTGCACATAGTGGCATCACCTGCATAGTGGCCACCTGCAATACCACCATGAGCCTCCTCAATGACATCTATGCACTCGTGCTCCAATATAAAGTGGCATAATACTTCATCTTGACCTAACTTGTATAGGTCATCGCTAATCAACATAAATGGTGTCGCATGAATAGTAAGTTGTTTCTTCTCTAAGGATTTCATCCCTTCTGGATTCATACCTGTTCGTAGAAAGAAATCAATGTCCTCTAATTCTGATGGCACACATGTCTAACTGTATAAATGTACATCGGGCATGGTATCTTCAATTACATGCATGTCTTCTCCTGACTATATTTTGGATAGATGGTCCAGTCCATAATTACTTTTCCTTGGTTTGACCACAACTATGAAATCAAATTCTTGGAATAAGAGTACCCATCTGCATATGCGCCCCTATAAAATGGGCTTTTTTACCAAATACTTCAATGCCATGTGATCGATATAAAATAAAAATGGTGTTGCTAGCAGGTACTGTATGAATTTATGTAGCATATAAATCATCGAAAAATCTTCGTGCTCTGTAGTTGTGTAATTTTTATCTGCAGTAGTCAAATTTCTACCAGCGAAACAAATAGGATGATTTATAATACCTTCTCTAGGCTGAGCCAACACCGCGCCAATGGCTATGCTAGAGGCATCCACATGTACATGAAATGGTTGGTCCCATGAATGAAAGTGCAGAATAGGCACTGTAGTAAGTTTCTCCTTCAATGTCTCGAATGCGCGTTGTTACGGTTCTCCCTAGTAGATTGTTCCCTTTCCTTTTAGTAACTCCTCCAAGGGTGCAACAACCTTAGCATACCCCTTTATAAATTTTCTATAATACCCAGTGTGACCCAAGAATTTGGGTACCTCACTTTGACTGGTAGGCTCTTCCAGGTTGATAATGACTGCAACCTTAGCTGGATCAACCAAAAAACCTTCCTTGCAGATGATGTGCCCTAACAGTGTTCCGAAGGGTGTACAAAATACACATTTCTTAATGTTCAAAGAGATGCTTAACTGGCGACATCTTTCAAACATTAAGCATAAATTGTCACAATGATCCTTAACAAGTCCATACACCATCCAGTCATCTAAATAAACCTGTAAGAAGTTGTGAATAAAATCTTTGAACGCTTGAACAACTACGCGCGAAAATACAATGGACACATTTTTCAAACCAAAGGGCATTAGAGTATAGGCAAAGCTGGCCCATTCAGTAGTAAAAGTAATCTTTTCCTGATCCTCCTGTGCAATCCTAACCTGATGATACCTAGAGAATCCATCTGTAAATGAATAGATTTCATGCCCTGCAACGCCTTCTAGTATTTCCTCAGTGAATGGCGTAGGAAAGGGATCAGTCACACATGCAACATTCAGCTCCCTGTAGTCTACACAGATCCTAATTGACCATCCTTCTTGATAATGATCACCATTGGGATAACCCATTCTGACTCGTCTAGGGGCTTGATGATTCTAGATTTCAACATTTTGTCAATTTCTTCTTTGACCTTTTCATGCAAGTTGGGGTTCATCCTGTAGGGTCTCTTTCTGACCAAGTGTGCACCTTCCTTAAGCTTTATCTTCATTTCTCCTAATGATTCATGCATGCCTTTGAGTTCATGGTATCCCCGAGGGAATAAGTCCTGATAATATCATAGTAACTCAATGATTTTTACCACTTCAGAGTCAGACCAATAGTCCCCAATTATGGCCTCCTTAGGCTCAACATTTGATCCAATATTCACTTTCTTTATTTTCATAGGTTCATGATAGGCATGTGTGGTCTTATCTACACTTTCTAAAACCTCATGCCTACCTGTTGAATGGTCTACATCCAGATTTTCTACTTCTTCATCATCCACTAAGTAGACCATCTTTCCTTTTTCCTTCTCAAGGCAAGTGTACTTAAGTAATGTGGCATCTGTCTTTGTTTCTTCAGCAAAATGTGCTCCTGAGTCTTCTTCATCAAAAAACTCTGAATGAGTTCTTCCACCTTGGCACTATCTCCCATAGTTAAACACTTTATAACCCTTAATGCCTCTTCTACTGGAGGTTTAGTAGAGAAATAGTCAAACATTTGGATCATTCTTGCAATTAAATCCTACCAATTTCCAGTCTCTCTATGGAGTTCCGCATATACATACCAAGCACATGTGCAACCTTGTAAAGTGGAATAAAATTTGTGCACCTAGAGCGAAGGTGGTAAAGCTTCCTGCCCCTCTATCTAGAGTCTCTCACACTACTGAATGTGGTGTTGAACAGGTTGATTACCATGATAAGTGCAGATTTGAGTAGGTGCATTACTCCTGAAGAACCTAGTACAAGAGCAATCCTAATTTCATTCCATCCTACAAGATTATCCTTGTGAACCACCCACCAGCGCGTTGTTGTCCCGCACAAGGTATATGCTAGCATATTCCATCTCTCCAACTGGTCTATCCATTATTCCTCCATGGCACACAAAAATACCATAGGATCTCCTTCTCTAGTGTAACGAGGTACCAAGTTGTTACCTATTCTCCTGATATAACGAGGTTTTTTGTCCCACAAATGTACTTTTTATTTTGTGCCCTACCAACTCATAATTACTATAACCCCAATTATCACAAACAACACTTGTAGTATCACTAATAGACTATGCATCTTCCCACTGAAGGATTCCTTCTTTAGATGGCTCAAGTACCTCTAGGTCCCAGATGACGCGTACATAAATCCTATTCAGGTCTTCCTCACTCAAAGGCTCAACATAGGGGAAAAATCTTCCATCTGTTAAAGGGATAATAACTCTTTCCTCCTTGTTTTCAAAACTAATATAACCCTTGTTGAACCAAAGATCAACATTATTTGCATAACACCAAGGATGCCCAAGTAGAGCTGGGAAGCTATCTTCCTTTGCCAGCGCTAAAACCTCAAAATCCCCAGTGAACTTGGCTCCCTGTATGGTAATGGATGCATCTTTTAAAACTCCGATGGGAGTGGCCTTAGTCTGGTTAGCCATGAACAATACATTTGAAGATGGCTGCAATGGAGGTCTCCCCATTTGTACCCATGCATCTAAAGTAATAACATTGACTTTTGTGTCTGTATCAATCAATATATTACTCAAAATCCACCCATCCACAACAACATTCAAAGTGATTTCCTTGTCATAATCTAAGCTATGAGGGGGAAGGTTTACATGCAGGATCTTGCTCATTCAGTCTCAATACTTGTACATAGAGTGTTTCCCTTTAACCAATTCCCTAATAGTGGAATGATATTCTCCTAGCACAACATCTTGCACACTTCTTTCAAGTCATCCATATCAGATTGGACCGTTTCTGTTGCTTTCTTTTGCTCCATCTTCCGTGATTTCTCCTTTAAATATTGTATTTCACCCTAAAGATTTCTGAGTACCTCCATGGTTTCCTGATAAACCTCCTTCTGATGGAAAGGATCTGGGTACCATGCATGTAGAACCTCCTCCTTAGTGATGGTAGGCTTATGTTGTAATGCTTCTTTGGTACACGTCGCTTCAGCGCGGGTAGTGATCTTTACAGGAAATGCCTCAGATTCTGGTTCCAACTTGGGCATCCACTGATTTTCCATGGCGTGTTGTATCCTAACCATCCATGTGCCTTTGTTTTCTTGTTTATGTTGCTTACTAAGATGCTCATATAAGTCTAGGAATTCCTCATAACTATGATTCTTTCCACAGAAAGAACATGTAATATTCTGAGGACATTCGTGCCTGTAGTGGTCAGGAGATCCGCATGTATAACATGTTCCACAAGGAAACTCACCTCATCCACCACCACGGCCTCATCCTCCGAATCCACCATGGTATCCTTGACCTCTGCCATGACCTCCTTCAAAATTCCCTTCATTCTGATCATAGCACGCTTGATTGTGATCTCGATCCTGATGCTCATTCTTGCCTTTAGAGTTATCTGATACTCCTTGTTATCGTACACCAATATCTATAACATCATGGATCTGACCAATCAGCCAGAAGTCTTCCATGTCGTGAGTTGTGGACCTACAAATTTTATAGTAGCAAGAGACGTTCTTCCTTATTGTGCATTGTAATAATGGGCAGTGGCTAGCATCATGGTTTAAATGACATATCTCACAGTCTAGCAATAATGAGCGTACTGATCTGCGGGGACAACTATCCTTGGTGTGACCTTCCACTTCACAATCTGTACACCAAATCCCCATGTGTGTCTCATGTGCTGAATTTTTTGATAGCTTCTCCAACTACTTTTTCCATGGCTGTAATCTGTGCTTCCAAAAATGGGCTCACCCCAGTGTCTATACTTCTGACTACCTTAGCGTAAAGTTTCTTCAAGTGCTTCACGTGGATCAGTGTATGTCTTATGTGATAGTGCCCTTCTAAAAGGTGTAATCAGACCTCCAACGAACCATTGTGCATGTTGGCTTGCATGAATATCATAAGAAATCTTAGATAAAAGCGTTTTGAAATGGGCATCATACTCTCTAACACTCTCAGTAGTGCCTTGCTTAATATCCTTGAGCGTGCTTATACTCTTCTACTCGAACTCAGGGATGTGAAACTCTTTAAGGAAAGCATATTTTAAAGCTGCATAGTCTACACAAGTCTGATCAGGGTCAAACTTTTATGTACCAGTTGTGTGCACGCCCTTGTAACGTAGTGGAAAATTGACTTTCCCTGCACTCAGAAGCTGTGATTCCTTTTGCAGTGCCACATATTTCACACATGTGCACGTGTTCAGTAGCATCTTTTATGCCCCTATACTCTGGAAGATGAAGAGACATCTCCATGTAAATATTATGGGGTTGGTGCGGACCTTGCCCACCTAATCCAGAACCTCCTGTGTTTCCTCTACCTCCAGAACCACCAGATCCACTAGAACTAGAACCACCTATACCTCCTGATCCTCCACCTGTAGCCAGAGATCGGACCAGAATATGTACTTCCCTGTGTCCCAATAGTAGTACTGAACTACACCCCTATAGTCTGTGAAGTGTTACCACTCCCAAAAGTGAGTCCAAAATTCTGTGCGCTTGAATTTTATGTGGATGATACACCTGAAAAGGTACCTCCAAACAACAATGAAAACGTTTGCACTGTCATCGATGTACTTTCTATATGACTTTCTCTTGCTCTCCCACTACCTAAATTAGCTTGCTGACTGTTTTTCATACTAGATACTGGAAAACCAAGCACAAGGGAAAGGTTACCAGGTAGATTCAGATGCGCGCCCACGGCCCAGGTTGTCTCTGTTGGCGTGCTTCTACGTGAGGATGAGGGGGGTTCCCTGTCATACTTTCCCAAATGGGGGAGTTCCTGATGCTCTGGCTCCATGTCTTCTACGTGAGCTTCAAATCCTTCGCGAGCCATCTCTCTCCTCAACACCATTCACTCTATAACATCCTGCTACTTCTCTATCTCCCTCTCGTGCACCTCATTATAATTAATCTACCTTTCCTTCTCTCTTTCATTTGTCACTAGGTCTTCCATCTTTCACCAAACCTGCTCCTACCCCATACATGGTGGGGTTTAGTTAGCCATTGGTTTGCTTTCCAAGTTCAGGGTTACCATCAAGATTTTGATCGCCAATGGAATGCCTTGCAGGTAAGTTCCCCTGGGATATCATAAAAATTGGAATTCTACTACCTCTGGGAAAGAATAAGTGGAAATTGAGTACTCCAGAATATAGTTGTTTAGAACACCATGAAACCAAGTATCCACAACGCATGTCCAAATTAGATCAACATCATAGAGGGCCTGAAATTATTCCTGCATCCAAACAAGTGTGCGATACCTCCAATCCCTTTTAGATGCATAAGCAACCAGCCACTCATATAATTCTACTAGAAAAATAGTGAAGAAGCTCTCATACAAACTGTCATACAAATTTTGTTCCACCCATGCGCGTGTGTTAAACTCAGATTTGGTGTTGAACCTCCATGTGTATTCTTCTTCTAGATCATGTATCCACTCCTCAACACTTGCTAGGGTCAACCGGTATGTCTTCATCATGAACCATCCTAAAAACAACTGAAAAAGAGGTCCCAACAACGAAACCAATGATGCAGCCTAGAATTTACCAGTAATAACCCAGGTGCGCTGGCACATCACTCAGCCTAGACTAAGCACTCACCTGAAGCACAAAGGTACCAGGACCCTCTTTAGGGTTGTTGTTGCAGGATGTTAGCATGATGAAGACTTAATGCATTCAGATCCATAATTAATATAACATTCTATAGAGCATGCCCAGATCTAGATCTAAAGAGTAATAGATTTAAATAATATCCATAATGAATTCAATCATGCAAGAACCAATTATACTCATGATTAATACTCTGATTCAGCCAATACACTCCATTATATTAAACACAATAAATACATAGAAGCTTATTATAATAAGTAATACCATAGCTCATTCATGCATCAGATCTAGCAGCATAATCTCATAGTAATTCAGTTCTCACACATCCTCATCCTATTCTACGCAGATCAATACATATTTATAAGGGTGGGGACTTGCCCTTCACCGCTTGCATAACTCCCAAAATAGGTCGCATGCTGAAAATAGCCATGCACCTTTACAATCATAGCCACACATGCAAGTGTGCTAATAATATACCTCTTCTAGCTAACTGGCAGTAGTAATTCTATTATTAGTCAGCATCCATGCAAAGCTCTTAGTATCCTCTCTTCCAATAATAGCCCATGTGTGTTGCGCAACTCGTTATCCAGTTTGTGTGCTCTACACACCATCTCCAAAAATAGCCCGTACATGTGAAAATGGCTAAGTCCTAAATCTTCCCTTGTATTTTCGTGCATGTCCTTCCTTATCCTTCCATGCCTTTGAATGCACCCTGTTCTCACTTGCGAACCTCATGTGTGCCTTCTACTAAGTATCACACCTTGTCTGGTGAAGGAAGACATGAGTCTTCCAACACCTTAGTTATTGTAAATGAAGCAACCATCATAGGGGATAAACCTCTAGATATAGCTAAGTGTTTCGCAGTATGCATTAAGGATTCAATACCATTCAGATGAGAGTGAGACATGGTGGGAAGAGTACCATGGGTGGTGATATAAGGTTTATCATGTAAGGCAGTAACATTGGAGTCCATCACAGGAGGAGAATGATGTGAAATGTAAGTAGTGTCTCCATTATCATGTATGAGAGGGATATCACAAAGATTAGCAACATGAGTTGTGAAATCTATTATAGCATTATACATGGAAAAAGGTGTTGCAAGAGCCTTGTGTGTTATGACATGGGTATAAGAGATTATAGGTATAGTATGTAACCAAAGATGGCCTAAAAGGATGTTATTAGGCATAATGTGACATAGAACATTAAGAGTGTAAGGTCCTACAGTAATGGGTAAAGTGATTTTTCCTAACAATCGCTTAGGTGTATTATAATCACTCTAAATCAACACTTTCAAGAAATAATCCTTCATCATATTCAAAATATAGAATTAGTTCATTCATAAAGTTTATAATGATTGTTACAGTTATCAAACGAGCAATCTTTTATTAAATGATCCTTGCATTTATACACTTTTTTGAGCCTTAAAGGATCTATTATAGTGATCTCCACCTTCTACACCCTTACCAGCCTCTGGAATCATTTCAATAACATCCCTTTGAATACATAAGATTTATTTTATGGTTTTATAGGTAGTTAGGGTTTTCTTCAACCATACATGGTGAACTAACTCCAATTAGGTTACTTCTAGGTAGAGGATAAGAGAGTGAGTTAATAGTAAGAACATCTCCTTACATTCATTTTAGGCCTACATAACACTTAAGAGTCTAACACACTAACACATAGACCTAGATTACACAACTAGGTACTTTTGAATAATATTTAAATATGGCTTTCAGAGGGAAACCTCAAAAATGCCAATCTATTATCCTTTATGAGGGGTCTCTACATGTACATTTTCTCATTGAAGGGAACCTAAAATCACTCTCTAACCTGAGTAGGAGTAATGGAACGGTCATGAAAGAATTGAACTAATCACATTGATGCTCTTACATTGAAGAAATGTCTAAGATGAGACATACATGATCATTACATGTGATGTGGGATCCGATGAAAATTATATAGGGGATGAACTGATTGTATAAGGGTGTTCTAGATAGGTCTACAATGAAAATAAATGACACAAGAGGTATAATGTTCCATTTGATCTATGCGCGAGTTTAAATTTGGTTCAGTTACAAAAACATAGGACAACACCATCTCTATAATCCATGATTTGTCCTAGGATGTTTAGTTCTCAAAAACCTATCTGGTGTATGTGGGGATCCTTCTAGGAAAATTTTTGGTAACATAATCCAGTATCTATAACTCTTTGAATCATCTTTAAGGCCCGTAAATAGAACAGTATGGAAGATGGATCATGTAGAATAAAAATCGTAAAATCACTTTTGTTGTGGTCTAGGAATGTTTCATATGGGACAGATAGGTATGGAAAATCTACTGGAAATGATTCAGTTACTAGTTGGATCAAGGAGTCCTATAACCATGATATACTTTTTACATAGTTCATAAGCTTTGTCATCTTCAGAGTTCTAAAAGATCTTAATTACTCAAGGGTTCACTAGGTAGGTAAAAAGTGGTTTGGAAGATATGAATTCGAAGACCTTTGTCAATGTTTGATAATGATGCCTATCATTTTGGTTGTGGTACTATGGGCTCAAATACGTAATCTATAGGTTCTCTTGGGCCCGAAATGCTCATGCGAGATGTGAATTTAATTAATCTAATACAAGAAAGTAAAACAATTTAAACAAAGGGGATATAAACTATATTTTTGTGCTTTTCAATTTTATAAAAGAAATACAATGATAAATAACTTCAATCTAATTTAAACTAATTTTTTTCATATACAAATATGGATTTTATGGAAAATAAAAGATGCAACAGAAGAAATGAAGAAATTGCTTCTACAATATAATCAACAATTCCTAAACAAATAATCAATTAGATGTAACTATTTATTTGTGCAATAGTATATGTAATTTATCCTAATAAAATAAAACTTTTCCAACATTTAATTACAAATGTGAATCCTTTGTTTTTCCTCAGAGGCACGGGAAGAAATCAAAGCTTCTCATAAGATTTTCTTCCCTTGTAACTTCCTTGAAAAAAGTAAAGAAGGATTTAATGGAAGTTTTACAAATTAAAATATATTGCAGTTGATTCTAAATTAATGAAGAAGCTTTCCTCCTGAGAAACTTCCCTTGAAAACCCACAAGGGATAGCAGGGAAGCTAGTAATCTATCACCATAATTTTTTCAAAGGAAATGGATAGCTCAGTAATTGTAAATGTATAGTTTTTTGTAATGATTAAAAGTGAAATTTTGTTACTAGTAGTAAACAAATATCTTACAGATTTAGAAAAAAAGATTTTGTAGAAATGAAGAAACTCAATATTTCACAACCCTAACCTGGAAATTATATTGCTAGATCCCGAATGCCAGAATTGTGGTATCACTTTGTGTTCCCTTAGTTATCTTTTCTAATTTCAATGTACCATGTGAGTCCAAGAAGCCTGGGATATCAAAATAAGTAAAGGATGGTGCTGGAGAAATGTCTCACCCTTGCAAAAGATATATTGTTAAAGTATCCAATGCATTTAGAGGAAGAACTGAGATCAAGAGAACAGTGCATTCATTGTGTATTCTCTAGCAATATTTCAGCAGCATGACAATGCATAATTTAGAAAATTGTCCATTTTTCAACATTTTCTTTAAAGAAGCATTGGTTTACATAGCAACATAGGATTAAAATTGTCTAAGCCATTACAGATCAATGGGATGCCACGAGATAAGAAGAAGGATTTGTATATCTCATCAATCAACAATTAGACTCAGGAAGAGGAGGCTGGTATCCATCCATGAAGTCTACAAACAACCAATTTGACTAATAAATGTGTGCTAAAATCCGTTGTTTGAAGATCTTGACATGTGTCAAATTGATCCTCAAAAGAGTTATGGAAAAACCGCATGTAACCTCTGGCCTTCTTAAAGTGGCGAGTTTGCACAATCGCCGCTAGAAATGGATGGTTACATAACCACCACCAATGAAGACTGGTGATCTTGTTTAACCACTCACACAATTATCTATCAACTGTATTCATTGAAAATTTAAGGAAAAACACTGCACAAAATAATAGAAAGTGCATGAAAAGCTAAGTGAAATGGCTAAGTAACATATTGATAAGCTACAAATATACATTGTAAAGAGAAAAGGGATCTAAACACCTTTGGAAAAGACATAGCAGTGAGCATTGAGGATTTTCTGAAAAATGGTATCAGATAGTGTTGACATGTGAAAATTTGAGTTTTGGTATACATATTGCCCCCCTCGTATGTAATTTTTCCGTAGGTATGTTAAGAGACGTAAATACATCGAATCTGATGTATTGGCATTCCCAATAAGTGGGATCTAGATAGTTATAACTGACATGCCCGTGTCATCTAACCTCATTAGATGTGTTGTATGTAAAAAGTCATTATAAGACTCAATTGTAGATAGATTTTAAATTGAAAAAACATATTGTCAATGTTTTCATGACAATTGGACTGTACAATCTATAGCACTGGATAGGAAGCATACCTTTGCCAGATGCACTTCCATGGAAAGTGTCAAAGCACGGTGGCACTAAAAACAGAGTGACTGTCTTGCCGGATTATTAGATATTTTAAAGGTTGCCATCATTTTCAAGATCGTTTGCAGTACAGTCCTCATAGATAATTTGGAGCTATCCTAGATTACCTTTTACCATTTCAATTTTAGAATATAACATAAATCAAAGAGTTCTAGTGAGTGTTACTGATGGCCCTACCAGTGACAAAATTCCAACAACTAAGAAACAAGTGTCAGTATTCCGGTTACATTTAATCATTTCAAACCTAAAATTTGCCGGATTTGAAGATATATTAACCTAAGGAGGTTGTTGGATTTTCAACAATCTTATAGTTAAAATTTTCCTATGGAGGGCATCTAGGTTTACTATGCTTTAGATATTGATGAAAAACGATGTATTGATTGTTATTCTTCATAAATTTTTTTAAACACAAGGGTATGACCTGCCATTTACTATTTGGAACCACCGCTCTACATAGGCAGTGGTTCATACCGCTGCTCTCTGTTCAGAGGGGAAGTTGCACAACTTTCACAGTGACTATGAAAGTAAATTCTACACAGAGGGGTGGTTTCCTAATTGTTGGGAAGAGGCTAGATTTAATTAAGTGTAAGGAATTTTTTTTAGGTTTTTATGTTATTTTATGATGTTTTTGATGAGATTATTCTATCAAACATGTTTCTAACTTGCGAAAGTTTTAATAGATAAATGTTCATGTTTGATGTAGAATGATGAAACATGATGTCTAGTTTGAGTCACATTATCATAGTTTGATTGGATATATACAAAAATAGCTGGCCAATAACAAAATAAGAGCTTTGCAAACAGTATATAGACATTCCAGGCAATATCAACGCAAAATACAACTCAAATAAACTAAATATTGCTAGTATCTCCAACGTAATTTGCAACTCATTTGCAATTGCTAGTTTTAGTATATGGCATTGTCTTTAGTTATTATTGCATCAAAGAGTCACTAAATCAAAATCATCATTTTCATCATAAGGTATAAAGTGTCAAATTTTACTTGTTGTTTTTTAAAGGTGTATTGTCAGTCAATACCATTGTAAAAAGTGTCATTTTCAAAAGTCCAAAAAATAAAATAAAAAATCTATTGTCACCTCAATAATGGGGCCAACCATTGTGTGAGGCTAGTTTTAGTTCCCAATGCCAAAAGTCTCAAAAAATATGCAAGGACATCATTGGTAATTTAGCCTTCACATGTTTCGGTTGAATCTAACATTCGAGATAAAGTAATGAGCTTCATGATAAAATTTGGTTGAGCTAGTAGCATCATTCACTGGCAGACGGAGGCATAGGAGGATGGAGGACATACAGTGTCCTCTCATCAGTCGCCAACGACGGGACCGCTTCTGCTATGGTGACATGTGTAAGTGTGTGTTTATCTCAGTGTGGTGTTTTCAGAATATATGTGTTATGGAAACTTCACATTGTGGGGGGGAAATGACACAATGTTTCCATTTAATACGTATGATTTTTATATGTTATCTCCTGAAGGTGTAAATATAATGAGAGCTAAAGTAGTATTGCACATCGTGATATGGTTTGGAGCTAAACCATTTGAAAACCTCTTTTGTCTCAGTTATTGGTCAGTTGATAAAAAACCATATCTATGTCTTGCTTTGTGATATGGTTTGGAGGTAAACCATTTGAAATCCTCTTTTGTCTCAGTTTTTGGTCAATCGATAAAAAATCGTATCTATGTCTTGCTTTGTGATAATCCAATAGAAAATCACACACCTCTCGGTTTCTAGTTATCTGATAGAAAACCATCTTTGTCTTGGTTTGTGATCAACCAATAGAAAATCACACCATCGTGAAAGCAAGTGCAGGTACTGAATTGATGTTTTCCCATGTTCGCACTAAGGGGGGGAATGTTAGGAAATACGAGTTAGTGCTCTCATACTTTGATATTCATCATATTGTAAATGTGTTAGTTTGTTGGGTAAGTGATTTGTGAGTTGTTACTAGTTGTTGGAACAAATCGTTCTTCTTTAGTAGATTTGTTATGAGGTAATTAATGACTCCTCATATATAATTACATTATAGATCCTGAATGAATATAGAATTTTATTGTTGTGCAAAAATATAGTTTCTATCAGCTATCTATCACAAGAATATTTTCAGAAGAAATGGAAGCTACAGTATTTGATCTATCTATTGAAAAAATTTAAATGGAAATGATTTGCTACTCTAGTAAATAATGTGATTTGATCTATCTATTGAAAAAATTTAAATGGAAATGATTTGCTACTCTAGTAAATAATGTGCGTACAAATTCAAAATAAAGAATTAAAGAAATAAGGAAATCCAATTGTAACCCCAACCTGGAATTTGCACTGTTGAGGAAAATCCAGTTGTGGTTTACTCTTGTGTCCCCTCAGTTATCTTTTCCAATCTTTAATGTTCATGTGAGTCTAGGAAGTTGGGAATGCAGAAGAAGCAAAGAAAAAGGCATTGGAGCACTGGTGGCTTACAAATGGTCTGGTAGCAATGCAGGTAGAAGAAGAAGAACGTAAAAGAACAGTGCTTGGTTGTGTAGTCTCTAGCAAGATTTCAGCAACATAATAATACAATCACAATAAAAATCTCTGGCCATTTTCTTTAGAAGAAGTGTTGGTTTTACAGAAGAATGGTTGGGTAGTGGTCCATTCCACTTAGAATTCATGGGGTGCCACATTGTTGGGCCTCAGAATATTGGCTAAGTACAAGAAGGTGTGTGGGCGTGCAAGGTGAAGACGCGTAGGAAAGGGTTTTAGAAGGGTTTAGCAGAACCCAAGGCATGTGACCAAGGAAAAGGAAGGGGTTTCAAGACTTAGCCATATTCGGCATCCTAGGAGGCACACGAGAAAAGTTTGACCCGACTAAGCATGCAGAGTGGATAAGGTGCCAACCTGGCACCTCGGTGGTCAAGGAAAGAATATTCCATGTGATGGAAGGGTCTAAAAAGACATCATTGCAGAAAGTGGATACCTCATATGGGAAGAAGCATGCTCCATTGAAGGACCACATGGACACTTGGCAGCCGATCTACTACTTCAAGAAGGCATGGCAGTGGATGCAAAAGCTATATATAATAGCTCTCAGGTTGAAGGAAGGGATGGATCTTTGGGAAGAGGGCGTCAAAAGGGATATCAAGAGAGGCAGAAAAGAAGAAGAGGAGAGGAAAAGCTCTATAGAAATAGCAATGGGTTCTAGGGATTCTCATTAGGGAGGTTATAAGAGAGATGACTTACCTAGAGGGATGGGTCTATGAACATCTTTGTAATCTGTAAAGCATAGTTTAGGATTTTGATGTATAAATCTTATCTGTATTAAGACATTTGGTTTGTAATGACCTTAAGGAATGTAATGTGGTTACTGAGAGTAATATGAATATATGGCTTTCTTTTACAATATATGCATTGTTCACGGGTATAAACCCTAGTGTCGTTTCTCTGTATTATCAGATATGTTATCTGTTTGATATTTCCTTATAGATGCATATATATAGTAACTCATCCTAAGACCCTCAGAATGAATGAATGGTTCTTTCCCTTCTTGCATCTAAGATTTTATTAGTAGGAGATGTATTCTCACAAAACTCACATAAAAGAGGGGATCAGCGCCCCCGCGTGCCTCGAGTGAGTGCCTAACACCCGTTGGATGATAGGTTGGTGCGCATGGGATTAAATGGTTGTTCTAAGGGCATAAAAATGACTACACACATCACAACATGGAGGGGCAGTTTAACTCTCAATCAACAATTAGAAATGGAAGAGTAGGTTGATATGAATCAATCAAGCTTAAAATTATCTAAATTGACTAAGGAACATGTGCTGCATGTGAACTTAAGTGGGTTAACACATGTCTAAATCATGCTTGGGAAGTCTCAGTCAATTCACAAAGACCCACTGGTCTACACAGAGTGGAGGTTATGCAACCATCACCTAGGACAGACCGGCGCTTGCACAATCGTTTCCCAGGTAGACCGGTGGTTGTGTCACCACCGCCCAACCTAACTAGCAGTTGCGTAACTTTAGGCCAAAAACTAAGGAAAAATAATGCAGAAAGCTAATGGAAAACAAGAAATGGAAAAGTAAGGTTTCTAGGCTACAAATATAAATTGTAGAGAGGATAAAGGGGGGCTCAAACACCTTTGGAAAATACATGAATCATCATTGGGGAATTTTAACCATTTCCAACAATGTAGCATGTGAAAATTGGGTGTGCATATGTATTTCACCCCTTCGGAGAAGCGTTTTAGCCATGAAGAGGCGTAGAACGTAGAGTTCGAGTATGGCATTCCCAAAATGGGGAGTTAGAAGTTATACCTAACACGCCCGTGTACCAAAGTAACACTATCCAAAGCTCCTGCTACCTACAAAATGTAAACAAGACTCAAGTGTAGATAGATGTGAAATCAAACAAAACATACTAAAACTAAAATGACAAGAGGACTTACCATATATGTGGGGATAAGAATATACATGCGCCTACGTCAGCTCTCCAACACCTACAAAGTGCATACACTCAAAATAGAGATTAAAACAAGATATATATATCTAAAACCATTATTTTCAAAACCATTCGCACTCACCCTCATAGATAATTTGGAGCTCTAGATTACCTGCGACCATTTTGAGCAAGAGTACAGTCAAATCGAAGAGTACAGTGATGTGTTCATGGCCCCACAAGTGAGAGGAGCAACGCCTAAGAAAAATGTTATTATTTTGCATTTATTAATTTTAAACCTAAAATGTTAAAAATTGAAAAATCTACAACCTAGAGGGGTAATTTTCACAAATGTCTATGGTTAAAATGTTCCTTAAGGGGGTGCATAAGGTGGGTTTAGTTCTTTTATTTCATCCAAAATGGTCCCAGTTGTTGTCTTGTCGTTTTTAATTTTTAGGTCATGAGGGTATGCAATTTGGGTCATTCGACAGAATTCTAGTCGGTGGCAGTTACCGCCTGATGCGAGAGGGGTAGTTTTGCGGAAACACCATGGTGATGCAAACCACCACTCTACAGAGGGTAGCAGTTGCGTAATTATCGAGGTAGAGGTAAAAGTTTAACTAACTTACAAGGATAATTTTTTTGTATTTTAAGTTGTTTTATGATTGTTTTTTATGAGCTTATTGTGTTAAATCATGTTGTTAACTTACTCTTTTGCTTGTTTTGTTGAACGCAAAAGGATTCCTACATTTGGTGGAGCCAGGATAGAGAGTGTGAGTGGCTCCCTAGGGATTTTAGAATCGGCTTGTCCTAAGTAGAGAGGGACATTGTTACATAGAGTCGGGCATATGGAGGATTTCACATATAACAGAGGTAATAGCATCAGCCTGGGTATTTATTATGTGACTTATTGAGCTACTAGGATGCCGACTGGAACACTTTCTGATTTCCTGGTGTTACGAGGAGAGTGGATCATCACTCTTGACGATGTATACAGGATTTTAGGTGTTTACCTGTGACTGGAAGACAAGTTGACATTAGACAGTGTGGGATCAAGACTGCTTTAGTCTACGTAGTTGGGCATCCATACGTGGGAGATGATGGGGCGCCCAATATGGGAACCAAGAAGGGCATGCAGTTACTTTTTGTTGCCTTCGCACCTATCCCTACCCTTTGTAAGGCCATCATTGGTATTTTGGCTTCGCGTTTGGTTGGAGACAAGGGTAGGGACAAGCTACTTGTACTGTTGGGCTCCCATCATTCAAGCTATTAAGAAGTATAGGTCAGGATCTTATGCCTTGGGCATGTGGACATTCTTGGAGCCATATATCATGATTTATACCACGTTGTTAAGCTACAAGGGCAAGTCCCTGAACCACCCTACATTGGTTATGAGTTGGGTCTACAAGAGGATCATCCCCTACTAGAGGGGAGTCGGGCATATCATGATCCTAGGGTCTATCAAAGTGGTGAGGATGGATAGTTATGGCCCCTCTCAGAGAGGTGTATCATCATGTTCTGCTACATCTGACCACAAATGACTTATGAGGTCATACCAACCGATATTTGGACATGGTTGGCTTATGGGGTGATGACAGGCCTATACTGATTGTTTGTGGTAGTGTGATGTAGTTAGTAGATAGGATCAGCTAGGGTGGAGATCCATCCTATTGATATGGTGCTCCCAGCAGTTTGGGGATTCTATATGACGATGCACTCCCATGTCAGTTCCCAGTTATTTATCGTGGCATCAGAGAGGCTCGCTGAGGTCCAAAAAGGGGAGCTCCGCATGGGTTGTCACAACTGAGGTACACACGATTGGTACACTATCAGTGCGAAGGTTATCCCAGATCCAACTAGAGCACCAGGGGTCTTCCTATAGATTTAGGTTGCACCCCCTCATAGCGGTGAAGAGGATGAGGAGGCCCACATAGCTATAGAGACTGGAACTGAGGGCAAGGAGTGAGGGCGAGTGAGGAGACTGACAGGAGGACAGTGATTCGAGAGTGGAGAGTTACATGTGAGGTTTCTACAGCTACAAGGAGTAGGGGTGGAGGTAGAGGAGGTGACTCTTGTTTCTTAGGAGCCACTTTCTCATGAGGGAGGTGGTGTTGAGCATTTCCATGATGGGATAATGACATGGCTTCTCAGGAGAGGGTGAGGCTCAATAGGTGCCTGTAGCAATGGCTCCACCACCACCAGTATATCTCATGCAGACCCATCCTAAGTGCTAGGAGATCTGAGTATGTAGATACTCTTCTCTCGATCCTATTAGTTATAATTGTTAGTGAAGATACACATTGTGTGTCTTTGGTATTTTTGAATGGGTTTTCTAATAGTTTTCTAACTCGCCATTGTTTTAACTTGTGTATCTTATAGCCACTGCTGACGGATGGAAATATTTTATTTTCATGAGATCCTTGGTTGATACATTGCGCGCACCCCTACGGGGAAGACCCGAGAGGATCTACTCGTGGACTCAAACACTGATTTTTTTGTACCAGTCTGGCAACTTACCGATGTATTTTCTCTTCTGGATTATATGCAAGGAGAAGTGACAAGGACTAAGATGAGGACCGATCTTTTTCCTAGCTAGCCTAGAGGATGGAGCGGCGAAGCCACTCCCACAGCAAGGTTGTGACTACTGTAGATCCCCTGCCCCATCATCCCAGTCACTCTCATAGATCAAGGGTATGGCGGCTCACATCCCATGCCATAGGAGCCACAACAGGAGTCCCTAGCCGCCCACCTTCTCATGGGTCCCGCAGGGAGGGATATTCCATGGGCCTTTATTACTTCGATGTCATTTTGTGAGATATATATATATATATATGATTTTTTAATTGAAATTTTGTGCTCTTTGTGATCGTTTAGACCACACCTGCACATGTGATGACATTTTATACAAACTTGACTTATTATTGATATATATACATATACTTCTTTTTATTTCATTCATTCTTGCATAAGAGTTAACTTCATTGATGGTTTATTTTGCTTGTGTAATCTTAGATGCTCATAACTTTTGATGCATTCATATGCTTGTTGGATGTATGTTATGGATGATAATATGCTAATAGAATGATTTTTTTTGTGTGTTTTGTTTCATATGATGCTTATGCAAACACAATGTAATGTCTGAAACTTTAGTTTTTCAAACAATATTTGGTACCTCTAATTTAGTTGGTAAATTATGATGAATGTGACATATAATAAGAAAATCAGCCCACTCCACTTCTAACTCCACACAACTAGTAAGATGTGAGGGCTTAACACCGAGAGATAGATGGAGTGAGTTTATAATTTTGATGAATGGAAGCGATGAGAGAAAGACAATATTTTGACAGAAATCCAATTAGAAACCTACAACCTAACTCTACACACAGTTTATTACATAGTCTAGAGTGTGATTTTTTTGCAAGTTTATCTAGACTTAGACCCATAGATGACCTCATGATTGATAAAATCTGATTTTTAAGGTTTTAACTCTTTTGGATCATACACATCTAACTCACTTTCTTGGAATTTTGAAGATTTCAAAGCACTTTTTATTTGAATGAGATTGCTTATAGACCTTACTAGTTTATTCAAAGAGACCCCCTACACCTTGTCCCATGCTACAAGTAAGAAGCATGGATATCATCACCAAGGAAAAGGCATATAGGCGAGTAAGTGAACTTCCCTCCTTTTCCAATCTTGTGTCACCAGTAAGAAACATGGGCTCATCACCAAAGACTGGTTGGGCAAGAAAGTGTAGCTTTTATTTGTGAATAAAAGATTTTTTCATTTATTGATTAACTTATATCATTTTTAAATTTTTAACTTTGATTTGTGCTTTTGGGAGGGAGAACTTACCCCTAGCCTCAACCCCATGCAACTATTAAGATGTGAGGGCTCAACACTGAAGGCTGAGATAGGTGAACAAGCGTGATCCAGGTAAAAATGTTTAGAATGATTTTGCTACCAAAGAGGTATTTCTGAGAGAGATGTGACACCAAGAAGCTTCTAGAAAAAAATATGGGAAAAGACACCTTAGCTGGAAGAAAAATACAAGTAGAGCCAAGCATGCAGGCCTTGGTAGGATCAGTTTCAAAATTATGTCTTAACTTGTTGAATGGATGAAATGATTAGAAATGTTGATGATAACATTGCAGATATTTGAAGAAATGTGATTGAATGTTTTTCCAATATTTTGAGAAGTTTTCAAAAGTTGCTTGAAAGATAAGTTCCCTTGATTATAATTTTACAATATGATGATCTGGCAGATGAAAGTGCAGTGCATGGATGCAATAATGTACTGTGGAAATGCAGATGGATCACACAAAGTAACACTTCAAGTGAAGTGAGTTGATGGATTCACCAAATTCTTCACCCTCTAATGTACACAGGCAATATTCCCCCATTCTTGTAGTCCTCCATGACTCAATATGGGCCCAACCACTTGGGCCTAAATTTCCTTCGTTGGTTTTCTTATCAATCCAGTTATCAAGTCTTAACACCAAATCTCCTACTAGTATGTCACATTCGTATACCTTTTTATTGTACTATTGGTTCATCCAGTCAATGTAGACATTATGTCATGCTCAACTTTGAGTAGAGATTCATCAAGGGTTTCTAGCTTAAGGAGTCATGCCTCGTGATATCCTTCTTCACCTAAAATGCCTTGCAATGATATTCAAAGACTAGGTATCTCAACTTCAAGCAGTAAAACCGCTTCAGATCCGAACACTATGGAATATGGGGTTGCCCACATAGGCATTCTTATCGAAGTTTTGTAAGCCCGCAAGGCCAGAAATAGCTTCAAATGCCAATCGCGTTTATTCTCCTTGACCATTTTTAGGAGAATAGACTTTAATGTCTTATTTGTAACCTCATCCTGTCCATTGGCTTGAGGATAGTATAAATAGGTTGTGTGGTAATTTATCTTGAGCTTTGCACATAACACACATACCTCTTCATTCTTAAGTGATGCACTATTATTTGAGATAATGACTCGTGAGACCCCATACTTACAAATGATCTAATTGAAGATGAACTTTGTGATCACAGAACTAGGTACAGTGGTAAGAGGCATGGCCTCAACCCACTTTGTGAAATATTATGTGGCCATAATTATAAAATTTTTGCCATTCATTGATGAGGGAGAAAACTTCCTTATCAAATCTAAACCCCGTGTGGAAAAGGGCCAAGGTGTTTCAATAGGTTGTAGAGCCTGGGAAGGTATATGAATCTCATGATAGAATTCTTGATATTTGTGACACCTATGCACATACTCCACAGTGTCATGCTCTAAGGTGGGCCAAAAATAACCAATTTGGTGTATCTTGCGAGTAGTAGCATGCCCTTCAAAGTGACCCCCACAAACTCCATTGTGGGCTCCGAATAAAATATTTTCGGACACTTCCTCATCAACACACATTAACAACATTCCATCAAAGGGTCTATGATAGATCACTTGTTTTATAATCACATATTTTATGGCTATGATGCGTATTCATCTTCTCTATTGTGAGGTTTCCCCCTTAGGGTATGCTCGGTCCATAATGAAATTAACAATCTCTGAATACCACAGACAAACAACTATGGGAGGATTCGCTTCTATGTAATACACGCACTCATCGGGGAAGTCAAAGTCTACTAGATCTCCACCATCTAATGGGTTGTCTGCCAACCAACTGTAATGATTTTTCCTTTGATGGAATTTTGATTGACAAAGGTTAACTCAAATTCACCCATCAGGGTCATAAGCGTCCAACTTTCTTGGAAAAGGAACCTTTTGTTATAAACATTCGAAGATGGTCTGTCTTGACAATCACCTACGTTTCTTGGTTAAGCATGTAATGCCTTAATTATTTCGTTGCAAACACTATAGTAAGGCATTCATTTTTTGCCTATGTATAGTGTGTCTCATAGTCTAGCAAAGTGTGACTAATGAAGTAATCTACATCTTCACGTTTATCATTATCTTATTGTTCTAATATGTAAGCTAGAGAGACATCTATAGCTCGAGAATACATGATGAGAGGACGATCCACCTTAGGCGGCATGAGTGTGGTGGCAATAATAGGAAATGCTTAACAAATTCAAATTCCTCGTGACACTTCATAATCCAGATGTTACAATAATCCTTCTTTAACAAATTTTTGATTGGATGAATGGCGCAAGTTAAATAAAGTATGAACTTGTGGATTGCTCCGAGCTTTCCAAGAAAGGACTTGATGCCTGACTCATTCGAGGGTAGATTTATCTCTAAGACTACCTAAAAAAATTCTAGATATACATCAATCCCTCATGAAGAGATGATGTAACCCAACAACTTCCCTCTCATCACTCCAAATATGCACTTCTTTGGATTTAACATAACACCGCATTCAATGAGACAGGAGAGGATGATGCGAAGCATCTTGGGGTGACCACAAGACTTCTTGGCCTTAGCCAGAAGATCACCAACGTATGATTCCACAATCTTGTGAATAAGATCATGGAATATATAGGCCATTACCCGTTACTAGGTGACATCAGTGTCCTTAAGACTGAACGACATGACCATGTATTAATAGGTACCCCAAGGAGTAGTGAAAGTGGTCTTTGTCAGATCCTCCTCAAAGATCCTAATCTGATTATAACCTAAGAAACTGTATATGAGTGAAAAAAGTGTGTATCTAGTTGTTGCATCCATAATAACATCGATGGAAGGTAATGGGAAATCATTCTTGGGACATGCCTTGTTTATGTCCCAAAAATTAATGCATATTCAAATTTTCCCATTCTTCTTGAGAAGGGGGACTATGTTTGATACCCACATTGAATAATCAATAGGTTTGATGAATCCCATCTGTAGGAGTTTCATAACCCATTCTTTGACCATCAGAGCCACTTTTGGCTTTATAGGTTTCGACTTTTGTTTGATGGGCTTGGCATCAAGTTTAGTTACGAGATTGTGGAGTGCAACATGGGGGGCAATTCTCATCATCTCTTTGTAGCTGAAAGCAAAGGCTTTTGAATGTTCCTTGAGAACCTTTATATGATTTCCACTTCTTCCGGAGTTAAAGAAGAACCAAGTTTCAATATCTTAAGCTCTTCCTCCATCTCGATATTTATATCGATAGTCCCTTTGATTAAAGAGGCATTGCCTTCTTCAAACTCAGGTGGGATTAGAGGTATTTTTAGTTCTTCTCCCTCCTCTACTTCATAGATCTCAAGGCCTTCTGATGAGGAAGGACCCATCGTATGATCTCCAAAATAGGAGGAAGAGTGAGGTATGAGAGTGAAGACCCTATTGTGATGTGCAGGATGAAGGTCAATGTATGCATTAAGGTAACCTAGTATAGCCTCATCATTCTTTGCATAGTCTAAAGTGGCAGGCTTGTTCTCAATCTCAACGTACGCTAGAATTGGATTGGTAGGCATTTTTGAACTAGGGGTTTGGTTTGGATTGAAACAATGAATTCAATATCTTTGAAATTTCCGCTTTGACAAAAGTGAAAAATGGAAGTAAACATGGAATCAGCTAAAAGGTTTTATTTACATGGGATAGCTTCAATAGATATGAAGTCAAAACCTTTTCTTAGGTTAAGTATGGCAGTCTTATAGAGTTTTAGGTGTTCCGCTTGATGAGGGTCGTCAATCCTCACCATTAATAATGTCAATCTGGGTTGGTGTCTGAAGGCTATACGCAGTAAGAGAAGAAGATCTTAGAAAGCAACTCCTTTAAGCACAAACCAAAATTACATAAAATAAATCACACTTGTAGAAATTTAAAGGCACACTTGAAGAAATAAAGGCACACTTTCATAAATAAAGTTTACATAAAATAAATCACACTTGCATAAATAAATCACACTTGCATGAAGGAAATCACACTTGCAAGAATTTAAACACACTTGCATAAATTGAAATTTTTTAATTAGAAATAAACATAATTGAACAAAACACATGCAGGTTCACAACAAACTGAATTTTCACAATACAAAGATAAAAACAATATAACATAATGAATTAAAAACAAATGAATAAACATAAACATAAATACACAAATCCATATTCCTTGGAATGAGTGGACAACTCATTCCTTGGAAGAATATTTAAATCATGATTCTGAGATCTTAAAACTACAAAATATTTGAGAGGAAAGAACATATTTTTATTTCTTGGGATAAAAGCATTACATATCTAAGTGTGGAAGGTTGCATTTATAATCTATGTGTCCAACCAACTCCTTATTTTGGGAGATACAATCTGATCTTATCTTTATTCTAATCCTAACAACTAATATCTCCATCTCCACAAAATATGGAGAGAGATATATTATTGGAGTCAAAGTCTTATCTCACTTATTTTAAGAAGATTTGCTCCCAAATCTTCTCCTTGCTCTTCGGTAACATGAATCATAATGATTTTATTCCTCTACATTATTGGAAGGAGGATTTTCCTCAAAATATGATTTTGACCAAATACCTTTCTCAGATTTTCCATTTGACTTTGTTGTTTTCGACTATGGAAATTTTGATGCTTGTCTGATACATTTTTTCCTTGGACTGCAGTTCACTAAAAGTTAAATTTATCTTCATTGGTAAAATCTGTTACAAATCTGAATGAATTTTTTGTTAAACACATTTCTATGAACAAAAACCTCTCTTATATTTTCCATTTGACTTTTTTGTTTCTGTTTATGGAACTTTTAGTGCTCGTCTGATACACTTTTCCTTGGACTACAGCTCACTAAAAGTTAGATCTCTCTTCATTGGTAAAACCTGTAGCAAATCTGAATGAGTTTTTTGTTAAACACATTTCTATGAACAAAACCTCTCTCAGATTTTATGTTTTACTTTTCTGTTTCTGTTTATGGAACTTTTAGTGCTCGTCTGATACACTTTTCCTCAGACTGCAGCTCACTAAAAGTTAGATCTCTCTTTATTGGTAATACCTGTAGCAATATGAATGAGGTTTTTGTTAATCACATTTCTATGAATAAAAACCTCTCTCATATTTTCCATTGGATTCTCTGATTTTTCACAATTCCTCAAAAACTGTCAAAATTTGTGAGTTCCGGAACTAAGCCTGCGAGTTCTGGAACTAAGCCTGCGAGTTCCGGAGCTAACTTAAAGCAACTATAATTTTTGCATACGATCTCGGATTGAGATGTTTATTTTTTTGAACTTGCATAATTTTTTGAGAGAAATCTGAATATGAAATCATATTTGAGTTTAGATATACCATCCATGATCAATTCCACTTTTCCCAATACTAGCATTATCTTTCCTTTATTGCCTGCATACACAAGACTTTGCATATTTTCCTAAATAATCAATAGGATTAGTCAAAAAAATAGATAACAAAATATTTCTAAAGAATGAATAAGATATATATCCCATATTCTATCTTAAGCAAACTATAAGTTCCTAGATTACATTTAAATCCACTTTCAAAGGTAACTTAGAAGGAAAAACTAATGGTAATTTATGGCCTCATCACTGCTCTAGTCCCATAAACTTCTGAAACTTGGTTAGTGACTAGTTGGGAATCACCCAAAACTCTAATATTGCAAGCACCCATTCTTTTCACTACAATAAAACTAGTAAGAAGGGCCTCGTACTCAGCACCATTGTTCGTGCATTCGAAATTGAGCGTAAAGGTAAAATGCATAACCTTTCCTTCCGGGGAAGTGAGGATCACACCTGCCCCAGCATGAAAATGACACTTCGCTCCATCATAGTTGAGCGTCCAATAGTTGTTATGGAAGATTTATGTTTGATCATTTCTAGTATCTTCTTCCTCCACTTCCAAGACCTCAACCATACAGATCTCTTCAGCTATAAGAGATCTGAGTCTTAGAGCATGTTGAGTGTGGAGGTTAATTGCTTCACATGAAGCTTGCTTTTACATGTTGTTGGTTTTGATAGTGACCGACATCAATCAGAAGGTAACCGACATCAGTTAAGAAGTGACCAACGTCGGTCAAGCAATGACCACATCATGTGCCACCTATGTGATGGTGATTTGTTATTTGGACGAGAATTAGAATAAATATTTTTCTTTAAAGATGCTTTATTGATTGTAAAAGCATAGTTAGTTGCCTATAATAGATATAAATGCATGTATGCATTTTATGGGGATATATGAGAATAAAATAGCAATTGTTTTGCATGTTATTTTTCTTGGTGAGCAAGAAAGAGTAGCTGAGTGAGGGAAAAGCATTGAACATCCTGTGAGGTGTTGGAAGACAACATATCTTCATTGTATTTCCTCTATAAAGCACTGAATAATAATATTGGTCATTTCTTGGTGGATGTAGCCCACACTGGGTGAACCACGTTAAATCTGGTGTTATCTTTCTCTTGTTTATTTTATCTTCTGGTTTATTTCCGCATTCATTGCTTGTATGTTTTATCTAATTTTAGATCTGTGCAACACTTGTTATATGGTTAACCCCAACAATTGGTATTAGAGCTTTGTTTGGAGGTTTTGTGTGTTGATAGGATTTACTCACAGAGGGTTTTCTGATAGAGTGGGAGCATAACAATGGAAAAAGATAGTAAATACCGAGTAGAGAAATTTGACGGTCGTAATTATCAACTATGGAAGATGCAGGTGGAGGATTATTTGTATCAGAAGGATCTATACTTACCATTGGATGAGCATGGACAATCGAACATGATGACTGATGAAGAATGGAAGGTTCTTGACAGAAAGGCTCTGGGATCTATAAGATTGAGCCTGACAACATCGGTGGCTTCAAATTTTACAGATGCAAAAACCACGGTAGAGTTGATGAAATCTTTAGCAAATTTATATGAAACTCCTAGTGCTTTGAATAAGGTTTATTTGATGAAAAAAATGTTTAATTATAAGATGCAAGAAGGTGGATCTGTATCTAATCATTTGAATGATTTCCAGTCTATTGTAAATCAATTAAAATCGGTAGAAATTTTGTTTGATGATGAAGTGAAAGCACTTTTATTCTTATGCTCTTTGCCAGATAGTTGGGATAACTTGGTAATGGTTGTTAGTAATACAACGTCTGCTTCTAAAGGTTTGAAATTTGATGATGTGGTTAGTGTAATCCTTAATGAGGAAATACATAGGAAAAGCTATAGGAGAAGCATCATCTGGAAATGCTTTAAATGTAGAAAGCAGGGGAAGATCTAAGGAGAGATCATCAAAGAGAAAGAAGAATGGGAGATCAAAGTCAAGAAATGGCAGATCTAAATCCAGGTACAAAGATTTACTTTGTTGGAATTGTGGAAAGAAGGACATATAAAGGAGTGTTGGTCCAAGGAAAACAAAGAGAATACATAGACAAATGTAAAGAAAAAGGTAAAGAGGAAAATGTTTGCAAGTGAGGTAAAACAAGATGCCCTTATTCTCTCCTTGGATAATAAATTAGAATCTTGGGTTTTAGATTCTGGAGCTTCTTTCCATGCTACCCCTAATAAGGGTTATTTCAGAAATTATGTTCAGGGTGATTTTGGACAAGTTTATTTAGGAGATGATGAGCCATGCAATATTACTGGTAAAGGTGATGTTCATCTAAAGTTACAGAATGGAAATCCATGGGTATTGAAAGATGTGAGGCATGTGCCAAGCCTCAAGAGAAATCTAATATCTGCATGGCAACTAGGTGAATTTGGATGCATGGTTACATTCACAGCCGATTCTTGGAAGGTTACCAAGGGATCTCTTGTTGTGGCGAGAGGTAAGAAGGTAGGAAACTTTATATTTATCTACCTGTGTTACTGATTCCTTTTTTGTGTGCTATCTACTACAGATTCAGATGCAACCATGTGGCATAATCGGCTAGGCCATATGAGTGAAAAAGGAATGCAGATCTTAAAGGCTAAGGGTAAGTTATCATATTTGAAACAATTAGATCTTGAATTTTGTGAGCATTGTATATTTGGAAAGCAGAAGAGAGTGATATTTCTCAAGGTTGGGTCAACAAAGAAGGAGCAGAAATTAGAGCTTGTACACTCAGATGTGTGGGGACCAGCTCAGGTAGCTTCTATTGGAGGATCCCAATATTATGTGACTTTCATTGATGATGCCACAAGAAAGGTATGGATTTATTGTATTAAGCGTAAATCTGATGTTTTTGAGACTTTTAAAAGGTGGAAATCCCTTGTGGAAAATGAAACAAACTTAAAATTAAAGTGCCTTAGATCTGACAATGGTGGTGAGTACTGCAACAAGGATTTCAATGATTATTGTTCAGAGAATGGAATACAAAGAGAAAGAACAGTTCCTAGAACTCCATAAGAGAATGGAGTTACAGAAAGAATGAACAGAACAATCATGGAACGTGCTAGAAGCATGAGGATACATGTTGGTTTACCTTTGAAGTTTTGGGTAGAAGTAGTGGATACAACAGTGTACTTGATCAACAGTGGGCCTTCAACAGCACTGGATGGTGGAATACCAAAAGAAGCTTGGTCTGGAAAAGAGGTAGATTTTTCTTTTCTTAGAGTTTTTAGCTCAAAAGCTTTTGTGCATGTTGATAGGGAAAATAGGAATAAGTTGGATGTTAAATCTAAGAGATGTACTTTCATTGGTTATGGATCTAGTGATTTCGGATATCGATTTTGGGATTTAGAAGATTCTAAGATTGTTAGGAGTCATGACATTGATTGGAATGAAAAACAATGTACAGGGATCAAGTTTTGGTACCTAAACATGAATAGTTTGATGATATTTTGAAGGAAAATTAACTTTTGGATCTGAAATAGACATCCACAGACATTAACATTGGTTCTACAAAAACCAATGTCAGTCAGGCTAATTGGCATCGGCAGACAGGATTGGGTTCAAAATAGATAGCTACTGGAACCAGCCTCGGTACTCCTTGAACCAGTGGCGGTGAGGCAATCGCAGTTGATTGGAAAACAAAGGAATCACAATCGGTTACAGAACTGTGGTCGGTATCAAGGAGACCAACGTTGGTCACTGACTAGAGATTGATATGAATGTGCAATAGGTAAAGAATGAGCCCCAAACACCCCATATCTCAGTGAGAAGGTCACAAAGAGTAAGTAGACCTCCAGAGAGATTTTCACCTTCCTTTTCTTATTTATTATTGACTGATAGTGGTGAACTAGAAAGCTTTGAAGAAGTAATGCAGGTAGATACCCATGTGAAGTGGGAGCATGACATGGATGAGGAGATGGACTCCTTGGAACAAAATCAGACATGGGATTTGGTCAAGTTGCCAACAGGTAAGAAAACACTATAGAACAAATGGGTTTACAAAATCAAGGAAGAAGAGGGTGGACTGAAAAGGTACAAGGCGAGGCTTGTGGTAAAGGGATTTACACATAAAGCAGGTATTGAATTTGATGAGATTTTTCTCCTTTAGTTAAGATGACTTCTATTTGCATTTTTTGAAGTTTGGTTACAACCAAAGATTTACATTTAGAACAGCTTGATGTTAAGACGGCTTTTCTTCATGGTGATTTGGAGGAAGATATTTATATGTAGCAGCCACTTGGCTATGAAGTCAAGGGTAAGGAGAAACTTGTGTGTAGATTGAAAAAGAGCCTATATGGGCTCAAGCAAGCTCTAAGGCAATGGTATTTGAGATTTGACAGTTTTATGCATGAGCATGGTTATATGAGATGTGAATCTGACCATTGTGTTTATTTTCAAGAAGCTTGAAAATGAGAGCTATGTTATTTTGTTACTGTATGTGGATGATATGTTGATTGCAGGATCTAGTATGCAAACATTGGTAAACTTAAAGAAAGGTTAGCTCACACATTTGTAATGAAGGATTTGGGAGCTGAAAATAAAATCATTGGCATGCAAATTCATCGAGACAGGAAAAATAAGAAGTTGTATTTGTCTCAGGAGGCTTATATCAATAAGGTGTTGGAAAGGTTTAACATGAAATATTCAAAACATATTAGTACACATATGGCTGGACACTTCAAATTGAGCAAAGATCAATTTCCTTCATCACACAAGGAGGTTGAGTACATGACACGTGTTCCGTATGCTTCAGTAGTAGGAAGTCTTATGTATGTCATGGTTTGTACCAGACCAGACATTGCACATGCAGTGGGACTTGTGAGTAGATTTATGGCTAATCCAAGTAAAGAACATTTGAAAGCAGTCCAATGGATTCTCAGGTATTTGAGAGGGACATCTGACATGGAGTTATGCTATGGAGGGTCAGATACTTCTTTACACAACTATGTTGATTCATATATGGCTGGAGATTTGGATGGCAGGAGGAGCACCATTGGATATGTTTTCACAGTAGGTGGAATGATAGTTAGTTGGATTTCTAGATTGCAGAAGGTTGTGGCTTTGTCTACTACAAAGGTAGAGTATGTTGCAGCTACAGAAGCTAGCAAGGAGATGATATGGATGAGTAGGTTCATGGAAGAGTTGGGAAAGGAGCAAGAGGATTGCAGATTATACAGTGATAGTCAAGCGTGATCCATCTGGAAAAGAACTCAACATTTCATTCAAGAACGAAACACATTCAGTTGAGGTATCACTTCATACGACAGGTGTTGGAGGATGGGTAGCTAAAGTTAGAGAAAATCCATACAGATGAGAACCCTGCAGATATGCTAACGAAGCCATTGGTAAAGGAGAAGTTGGAGCTTCACTCCACTTTTGTTGGTCTTTGAGTTTGAGACTTGAAGAGGAAGAAACGGGCCAAGGAAAGGATGCAAGGTTGGTGATGTATAGTAAAGTGCAGCAATTGATCTCCAAGTGGGATATTTTTTAGTGTGGAGCTTGATTGCTTCACAGGAAGCTTACTTTTACATGTTTCTGGTTTGACATAGTGACAATGTCGGTTGACCTGACATCAGTCACCAAAGGTCAAGGATTGACATCGGTCAAGCAGTGACAAGTATCGGTCACCCGTGCGACAGTGCTTTGTTCTTTGGATGAGAATTAGAATAAATATTTTTCTTTAAAGATGATTTCTTGATTGTAAAAGCATAGTTAGTTGCCTAGAATAGATATATATGCATGTATGTATTGTGTGAGGATATATGAGAAGAAAATAACAATTGTTTTGCATGTTAGTTTTCTTGGTGAGCAAGAAAGAGTAGTTGAATGAGGGAAAATCATTGAACATCCTGTGAGGTGTTGGAAGACAACAGATCTTCATTATATTTCATATGTAAAGCACTAAATAATAATATTGGTTGTTTCTTGGTGGACGTAGCCCACACTGGGTGAACCATGTTAAATATGATGTTATCTTTCTCTTGTTTATTTTATTTTCTGGTTTATTTCCGCATTCATTGCTTGTATGTTTTATCTGATTTTAGATATGTGCAACATTGTTATATGGTTACCCCCAACAAAGCACACCCTATGCCCAAGGAGTTGAAAGGAAGGAGAATAGGCAAACCATTCTTCAACAACTCAACAATATTAGTTGTGGTTTCCATTGATAATGTCTTAATGAAAGGATTTTCATCTTGATTTGTAATAACCCCCTCAATGAAAATGGAGGTTTCCAGTTTCATCATGGTAATCAATTTAGACTATGTTATTGTATCTTTAGGTTTGTTCACTTAATTAGCGATGAGTTCAAACTCAGTATGGACCCCGCGTTTCTTCTTGTTGGGTAGGTTAATATTGAAAGGCTTTGGGTCACCTTGAGTGACAAAGACTTCCCCAAATGTAGGAATCTGACTTCCTGGAATAATTTGAAAGGGATTTCCTTCATCTGATAGATCTAAGCCCGACCAAGAATCATATTAGAGTTGGTTTCCCTATCTATAATATAAAACTCGGTTAGAACCGTCTTGGGCCCGACAGTAATCAAGACCACTATGGTCCCTATGGATGTTGCTTTGAGACGGTCGTAACCTCTCAACATATTTCTAGTTGAGGAACAGTTGGTTTCGCCATAGCCTAACTTTTGAAGGAATGAAAAGGGGACAATATTAACAGTTGCTCCATCATCAATTATTACACATTTAACATAATTATTATAGATCCAGACCTATAAATACAATGTTGGGTCACCTCTATGTGTTATCTTGGCATCGATGGGCATCTTATTGATGTTGAAGATGAATCCAACGTCTCTTTCAAGCTTCCTAGGAGGATAGACATCAAAGTCTATATGATTTGATATGTACCTTTGGTGGAGGGGTAACATTAATCAAGTAACTAAGACCCAACGCTTCTAACAAAACGACTCAATGAACAGGAGAGTTATTCAACAAATCTAAGAAGGAGATGTGAGAAAATGTCTTGGTTAAATATGTAATCAGGTTGTATTCCCCTACCGGCCTCGGAAGTGTTGGAGTGTCATCTAACATAGATGGGTAGATGGGAATAGGTTGCATTGAGTAATCATGTGTTCTTATAGTTCCATTAATTTGAGGTTTAATGTCTAATTAAACAAGACCCACGATCTCAGTTTGTTGTCGATTGTCCAACGGAGGTACTACCAGTAGGTTTGAAGAAGTGGAAGCTTCATGGTCATTGTGTCCCACTGGATTACCCCTATTTTTTTCATGGGGGTTTAATTTGTCATTGTCAAGACGCATAGGAAGAGGGTTGCTAAAGATCCTAAGAGGAGTGTTTTGAGGGGAAACAAGCCATGTGCTAGCATTCTACATTGGCATTGTAGGATTTTCCAAAAGCATCTCAATGAAGAGTTATCTCTAGTTCTCTGGTAGGCGTTGTATGAACTTTTTATAGTCACGACAAGTTCTAGCATCATTCCCTTCGATCCTATAGAAGCCGCAATAAAGGTCAAAATCATAATCCTGAGGTATTTTATTCACATTTTGTTGTGGTCCAAAGTTTTGATTGTTGTTTTTAAGTGTTGGTTGTTGTAATTAAAGTTCATAGGCCTTTTCCCTTGGTTTTAATATTGATTTTAATACCTATCTGGGTATTGATTGGGGCCTTGGGCCTGAACTTGTTGTGGAGGTGAACCATTGAAATCCGTCGCATTGATGGAAGGAGTGAAATTGTTACTGCTTTGATTATTTCCATTTGTGTTGTTATTAACATTATTTGTGCTTGAAGTGTTAAAAACATCTGGCTTCTTAGTTTGATCAATTACGTCGTCCGTTGTAACACCATGGTTTTATTGAGGACCTTAGGTCCTTGATTATTGTTGGAATTACTAAGGTAATTTAAATTACCTTGGGAGGGAGTGATCAGTCTCCCATTTGAACCGTAGCCCTTTCCACCGCTATCTATTATCGTTTGATCAATGCAGAGAGCACCCTCTATCACCTCTTTATAGCTCTTGAGGGGGAACTTTTGGACTTCTTCCTTTGTTTCCTGGTTAAGGGAATGAAGGAATAGATCGCAAAGCTTTGTCTAATCGATATTGGGAGCACTCGCTGAAGAGTAGAGGACCCACCACCATCTCTAAATGAAATGGGTAGAAGATTCATTATTCTCTTGCTTTATATGAAGGAATTCCCTTATTCCTGTTCTTAACAATTTGTTCATATCAAACACCTTTATGAATTTGGATACAAGTTACTTAAATGAGTGTATGGAGGCTTCAGGTATCTTGTAATACCAATCGAGAGCGATCCCCTCAAGGGTATTGGGTAATATCTTAGCTACTACTGTATCCCATGGGAGTAGATCTTTGACAACAATTGCATACACTTTAATATGTGCATTTGGGTCTCCCTTCCCTTTAAACTTTGGCAAGTCAGGAAGCAGTCATGGAAGCATTACGCTTCGTATAGAAAATTCGAGGGGCTCGTTAAGATATCCAACATATGTGCCCAATGTGTAGGACTCTACTATGGATAACCCTTGATGGGGAGGTGGAGTAGGCATATGAGGTTGATATGGTGTAACTGATCCAAACAGGCGTAGCTGATCCAAACAGCAATTACAGTGGCGCAACTTCTAGAGACCATAACTTCTACACTATAGCTCCGATTGACTCCATTCAAAGTGCAACAGAAATATTAAAATGCATAGAATGTTATGAAAGGGTGAAAAAATTGTGTAGTAAATTTTGATCCCCAAAATCCATGTTTAAAGGGCACAAATTGTGATTTTTTAGTGTTGTCTAAAAACAGTAAATTCTAAAAATAGTATGTTTCACAAAATTAGCGCACATGTAAGTCTTGGAAGATGAAACACCTCATCTCCCTCGAGACCGATGACCTTCCACATTCCTCTAGGTGCCCTTTCATATTTCTAAAAATAGTATAAATTCATATGTAACCCAGAAAGGGAAGATAAACATCTCCAGGCAGAGATAATTGATGTATTTGAAGTCTTTGAGTAATTTACATCTCTTTTCAGAAATAGTTCTTTTCAATTCATCTAGCACAATTGTTAATTTGTTCCTTAAGTCTGAAACCCCTCGGTTTTGGATCAATAGCATAAACATTTGTAGAGGCATAAGGCATCCCCTATGGTTTCCACATTCCTCTAGGTGCCCTTTCATATTTCTAAAAATAGTATAAATTCATATGTAACCCAAAAAGGGAAGATAAACATCTCATGGCAGAGATAATTCATGTATTTGAAGTCTTTGAGTAATTTACATCTCTTTTCAGAAATATTTCTTTTCAATTCATCTAGCACGATTATTAATATGTTCCTTAAGTCTGAAACCCCTTGGTTTTGGATCATTAGCATAAACATTTGTAGAGGCATAAGGCATCCCTTGTGGTTGTTCATATGAACTAGAAAAAGAATACATGCCCCCCTGCGGTGATTTGGAATACATGTGCACATACGGGAGAACATTATTCTGGTACAGAGTGGGAGGCACAAAACTAGAAAACGTCACATTGACAGTTAGGATGACATTCAAGAATGCACTTCCGGTTGGTGCCTAGTAAGGGTATTCGTACGAGGTGGGAGGGGGCATACCTAACATGTTGAATCTAGTGAGAAGATCTTCGGGGCTAAGAACGCTCATGTAAACCAAA
Source organism: Taxus chinensis (assembly GCA_019776745.2). Lineage (NCBI taxonomy): Eukaryota > Viridiplantae > Streptophyta > Pinopsida > Cupressales > Taxaceae > Taxus > Taxus chinensis. The sequence continues at coordinate 9,528,901 of CM034147.1, forward strand.
AGGGGTGATGGCACAGAAGGCACATAACCTAGATTTTAAGCATGGTAAGGAATCTTGCCTTGCCCGACAAAAGGTGAAACATGAGATGACTGGGCAAGTTCTAACTCCCTAACTTTATCTACCACTGTAGAAATTACATCACCTGAAGATGGTGATGTATTTTGTTTGGGCGTATTATGTGCCTTGTTAGGAGGTAGAGGTACATGATGTCCTGTTATAAATTGTTCTCTTAGAGGCCACCCCTCGTTGGGTATATTTTCCGTTGTAGGGGCAGGTGTAGAAATATTGTTTTGAAACAAAGAATCGACATACTCTTGCATCCTTCCCAAGGACTGGTCCATGGCATTGAAACACTCTTGACTTTGGGTGAAGCGTCCCATGAGTTCATCATGAAAAGAGAGGTAGGAAGTGAAGGGATTAGACTGTATACTGACTTGGGGCCTAGACAAGATCCGACGATATAAGCCTTATCCTGAAGTGAGTGTCATATCGTTTGAATTGGTGAATTCAACTTGGTCAATCTTGTCAATCCTGACAGACAAATTACTTATGGCGCCTTACGAAAGAGGAATGTGAGGTGAAGGAAGGTTGGGAGAATAATTGTCAACCCACCCTGATAATGAGGGTGATTGTGGTATGCTGACTTGGTGGTAATAAGCCTCAAGACCTAAAATAGGTCTATGGTAATCCTAACCTGACATATTCAGGTGGTATATAAATACCCACAAAATAATGGGAGAGGAGAAGAATGGATGAAAGAAATGAACGAAAGAAAAAATGAGAAATAACTAGTCTTTCACGTTAGGTTCACCAATTTGTATGACTAAAAATCAACATGTGACCTTCAGACGCACTCGACCTCCTGACGTTGTGCTGAGACATCTGATGTGGAATGAATGGATGGCTATGTGTAACAGAATGTGATGAAGATGGTCAAACAAGCTATCGGTGCAATCTAATATCCTCTGTGGGCACTAATGTAATCTACTCGTAAAAGGCAATGAAAGCCTCTCTAACTTGAGTGTGTGTAATGGAGTGGTCAAGAAGAATGCACACACGTAAAAGTGAATCAATGTCCGTGTGGGAAAATATCTCAAGGGCTTGTGGGATCTGTGTAAAATGATCTACAGGAGCCTCATAAAAGTGTCTAGACATGGTCATGGAAATAAGTGAGAGAGGTTGTGGAACCGTAAGATCTATGGGTGATTAGTTGGCTCAGTCCAGAATGCAAAACCTCTATAGGTGTCTTTGTTCAGAACATTCAGTTGTCTGACAATATCTAGTGGATATGGGGATGTTCTAAAGACTAGGGAACATAATTTAGTGTCTATATATGTGAGTTCTTCGGGCTCGTTTGGTTGGGGGACCCTTATATCACAACCGTAAACTCTCTCTTGTTGTGGTCTAAGAATGGTCATATGGGACAAATAGTTAGGGTAGATGGGCAGAAATGACCAACAAGTGATCAAGGAAACCTATAACCAGGCTAATTCGCCCAAAATTTGTAGGCTTTGTCGGCTTCATTGTTTAAATCTCTTAATTTCTTAGTGATAGTAGGGAGGTTTGAAGTGGTTCGGAAGATATGAATCCGAAGACCTTGGTCAATGTATGATAATGTTGGTTGTTGATTTGGTTGTGGCAATACGGTCTCAAAGATGTAATCTCTAGGTTTTCGTGGGCCCGAAATGGTCATGCGAGATGTGAATTTAATTAATCTAATACAAGAAAGTAAACTAATCTAAACAAAGGGGATCTAATCTATATTTTGTGCTTTTCCAATTTTATAAAAGAAATACAATAATAAACAACAATCTAATTTAAACTAATGTTTTGGTATTTTTTGGCTTTTTGGAAAATAACAGATGCAACAGAAGAAATGAAGAAATCGCTTCTACAATTTAATTAACAAGTCATAAACAAATAAACAGTCGAATGTAACTATTTATCTGTGCAACAATATATCTAATCTATCCTAATAAAATAAAAGCTTTTCCAAAATGTAATTATGGATGTGAATCCTTTGTTTTGCCTCAAAGGCACGGGAAGAAATCAAAGCTTCTCATAAGCTTTTCTTCCCCTACGACTTCCTTGAAAAAAGTAAAGAAGGATTCAGTGGAAGTTTTACAAATGAAAAGATATTGTAGTTGATTCTAGATTAATGCAGAATCTTTCCTCCTAAGAAAATTCCTTTGAAAATCCACAGGGATAGGCAAGGAAGTAATCTATCACCGGAAGATTTTCAAAGAAATGGAAGCTACAGTATTGATCTTTCTATTTGCAACAATTTAAGCGGAAGATTTGTTACTCTAGTAAATAAATGTGCGTAAAAATTCATAAATAAAGAATTGAAGAAATGAAGAAACTCAAAAGCAACCCCAACCTAGAAATTGTAGTGCTGAGGCAATGTCAGTTGTGGTATCACTTTGTGTCCCCTCAATTATCTTTTCCAATCGTCAGTGTCCACATGAGTTAAGGAAGCTAGGAATGCAAAAGAAACAAAGAAGAGGGTGTTGGGGTAATGGTGGCTTACAAAATTAGTATGGTACCAATGTAAGTAGAGGAAGAACAACATAAGAGAACAATGTTTGGTTGTTTAGTCTCTAACAAGATTTTAACAGCATGACAATGTAATTCACAATAGCAATCTTTGACCATTTTCTTCACAAGAAGGATTGGTTTTATATAACATAGGTTGGGAAATGGTCTAAGCCATTTGACAACAATAGGATGCCACATCACAACAAGGAGGGGCAGTTTAAATCTCAATCAACAATTAGAATAGGAAGAGGAAATTGGTACGTATCCATCAAGCCCACAAACAACCAATTTGACCAAGAAACGTGTGCTAAAATCATGTTTGAAGATATAGACACGCGTTCAAAACATGCCAAAAGAGGTTCTGGAAAAACCACATGCAACTGTCGGTCTGCGTAGAGCAGCGATTGCGTAACCACCGGTTTGCACAGAGTAGCGATTGCACAATCACCAGTCTGCGCAAAGCAACAATTACACAACTACTGGTCTATGTAGAGCAGCGATTACGCAACTGCCACTGAGGGCAGACTAGTGCTTGCGTAACCGTCACCTAGGTAGAATAGCGATTGCGTAACCACCATGGTATTTCCGTAACTTAAGCCAAAAAGCTAAGGAAAAACACTACAAAAAGTTAATGGAAAACAAGAAAAGCAAGGAAATGGATAAGTAAGTGTAGACACCAATTTTTGGTATAACACCCCTCCGTCATCTCGCGTTCATGCAATTTCCTATCTCGCCTTTATTTTTCCTATATTTCAATAAACCTCATCATCTATTCACCCAAATTTAATTAATTATTAAATGGGCTCCATATAAACCCATTTAATAATTGACTTTTGGCATTATCCCCCATCTCTCACAAATTATTCAATCCATGGTATTAATATACCCATCTGACACCCCTTTCTAAAATTTAAATGGAATCTATCATCTCACCTACCATGTCAATCACGCTCCCCAATCCATCTAATAATTCAAGCAGTGGTCCCCACGTGATCACATTATATCTCTTAACTCGGGTTACTCTACCCAACCCCGGTTACTTGTTAACCCCAATCTAACTTCACATCCAAGCTATAAGTATGGGTTTTCCCCCATATTTCAAGGAGGGATATATATTTTTAAAAAAGAGGATGACCGATATATTTTTCAAGAAGACCTGGAGAGACCTAGGCTCAGAGAAGAGAAGAAAGAGCTTATTTAAGTTCTGCAAGTTTGAGGGAGAAATCTTTGTCATAGTGTTGGTTTGAAAATCTGTCGTGAGAGTAGATCTATGGATAGACGAGCAGACAGTGTGCAGGGCATAGCCCCTCTTTGAGTCAGCAAAGCGAAACTGGTTTATTGCTATTATACCAGCAGGAATCTTGTGCAAGTCTCACAATATTCTGCCTTCAGGGATTGGGATCTCATCCCAGTAGAGTAGTTCCGATGAAGAACAGAAAGGAATGAAGGAAGAAAGATGAGTCTGAAGGGAGAAAAGAAATGAATTCCAAAGTAGAAAGGTCAGAGGGTCTATGTTTTGGGCTGGTAGTAAACAGAGCCGAACCTACTTGCATAGACGAACAAAGCAATACTGATGAACAAATGACAAAAAGGTAGAAGCAGATCCAACAAAATAAACGCATAGATCTGACATAAGAAAGATCAGATGCCCATAACACACATATTCAGCACAAAGTCTCAATATTTGTATTAATATTTTCTTTTGTTACAAAAAGTACAAAGCCTTTTCTTCTCACTTCTATTTTTCATCTAAAAAATATCCACCACCTTGAATACAACAAGTATTCAAGTATATATAGAAGGAGAGAAGAAAAGAAGACAAAAGAAAACCAACAACTAAATTACAAAAATATCTTACAAGAGATTCTAAAGTCATTTGTTGACTTTTTGACAACTTTGTGGATGACATCATCCCATGGTGCAACATGGATGATGTCATCATTTATGTCAACACACTTTAGATAATTACAAGGAGAAAGTCGGGAAGAAGAAAACTATTCATCGTCGTCCCGTGGCTGAAAGGGAGTATCCTGCTTTTACTGCTGCTCAGGCGACGAGATGTGGAACTGGGCACGGTACTCCATGAGCTTGCTGATCATGGGTTGAAGTTGATCCTGGGAAGGATCCTTGTGTCGATCACTGATAGCTTCACAAGTCTCCCACTCATCTGTGAGCTTTTCTGGGAGTTTGGAATAATCATTTTCTGCCTCTATCAGATACCCAATGAAGTCACGATAAGCCAGCAGGTTGTTGATGGATTCGGCGTCGAAAGTGACCTCTGGTCCCAGCCCTTATGAAACGATCTCCTTGAAGATCCGAATAGTTTCCTCTACCTTTCTTAAGGTGAAAGAAGGAGTGAGAAAACCTTGAGACATTCTCAGGACAATCTGCTCCATTTGATGCATTGCATCCAGGGCTTCCTCCTTTATCTTATCAATCTTCTCCAGGACAAACTCCAGTTGATCAACCCGATAATCCAGAGTAGAAAGGATTTTGTTGAGGGCTCTGGGGTGTCCAAAGATGCCGAACTTGACCAGATCTTCGACTGAACAATCGAACATTTTCTGAAAGGTCTCATGATGCATCTTGGCGTGGTCCAGCTCTATGGAGATGGGTCCTGCTATCGCCTGGAGCTCTCTGTTCGCCCGATTGATATTCTGATATAATCCGGTGAACTTAGTGATCACTCCCTCACTTTCTTTGAGGATTTGGCTCCTCAAGGTGGAAACTGCCATGCCCTGCTCGTCGATTTTGGCATATTCATTAATCTTGTCCTGGCTCAAAGGCTCAAGAGCTTCGGTGGCAATTGTAGGAGGCGCACTGCCTATTTTCTGCAAGGCGTGGAGAAGATGTTTATTTTGTTCGTTTAACAGCCTTTTCTCTTCCTTTACTTCCTGGAGCTTCTTGCAAAGGGTGTCAACTGCAGATAGGGCCTCTCCTTGAAGGCTTTCCGAAGATGTCCCCATTGTGACTTGGGTCACTGTGTAATCTGTCAAAGACAGATCTTTTTTGTCCTTTAAAGGATTGGGGTATGCTATCTCCATTACTCTCTCTCCTAACGCACTCTGAGAGAAGCGGATTAAAGGCTTTTACTTCTTGGTCCCCTTTGATGGGATGATGGAGAAGTCCATCGGTGCGATGGGAACTTTCCTCTTTTGTTGGCTCAGGTGCTGAGAGATCCATGTTGGACTTATGGGAGAGGGGCCGGAAATCTAAATGGAGCAGCTGCAGTAGTAGAAGGAAAATGCGTGGAGACACTTGGAGGCGGCATTGAGAGGGAGGCCGAGGAAGTGCTCACGGGAGGAAGAGGTACTGCAGGGGAGATAGACATGGGAAAGGAAGGGAGCTGAGAGATGAGGGAAGAAATGGTGGGGGACAGCTCCGTGAGAGAAGAGAAGATGGACGATGAGGAAGGGGGAACAACAGAAGACGGGGGAGAGGATACGACCAAAGGAATGGTCACTTGGGTCACCTGAGGAGGGGAAGGAGGAGAGGGAGAAGGGATAGAAGGGACCTCAATGGTTACAGTAGTGGCAACATCCTGAGTGGATGCGCCTATCGGAACATCTTCTGTTGCTTCTTTCTCCAGGCTTTCCAGGATTACAACCCATTCTTGTGAAGCGGAAGGAGGACTTTCAGGATCTTCCTCTTGGGTGGAGCTTGACTCACCCTCTTTGTCTTTCCCTTTGCTCTTTGGCTGTTGTTTTGGCCTAGAAGGTGCGTTGCCCAACGGAGAAGTGGTAAAATCAACTCCAAGATACATGAGACCATTCATCTTGCACCAGTGCTCTGTTCTTCGCATAGTTTCTTTGACCCTTTCCTCTATTGTCTGAGGCGCTTTGGTTCTGTCAATTACAGCGAAAGGCCAGTCGTCCCCACCCGTGTCAAGATATACCTGATCAACCTCTTGATCAGCAGTTTGATAACCTTTTGGGACGATGGCTACGCCGTTCTGGATGATTTCAGCCAAGGCCAAGCGGGAATGGTCTTTCCTTCTGAGCACGACCTCATGATACAGGTCGATATAAATATCCTCGATCTGTGGAACGTGGATCGGATCGAGTTTGGCTCTGGGTAGGCAATTCCTTGGGTCGAAAGTGGGCCTTGTCGGGAAGCTGTGCTTTAGATTTAGCAACTCCAGTTCTGTAAACATATCCCGTGCTTTGTGGTGAGAGAGACAAGTATACCTGCCCACTGTGAGGGGGAAAGGAGTTCCACCCTTCTTTCTCTTTAGGCATTTTTCGTGTTAGGTTATAATTTGTCTTGACAACTCCAATAGGATCAACTTGGGGCCAGCGTATCTCGGCAATTTGGTTGGTTCCCCCAAGAAGTTGGCTGCCCTTAGATAGGTAAAGGTGGGGAATTGTGTGAACAAGGCTCCCCATTTCTCTGTAGCTGCAAAAATGCTCTTGGTCGTACGACCATGAGTCATGTTTGGCCTCAAAAGGTAGACGATGTCGTAGAAGAAGGCATCGTTAATCTTTGTAAACTTGGGGATACTATTTTCCAGCTTTAGTTATGGATAGTATTCATATATTTTGACTTGGGGCCAAACCCCGCACCGCATTAAGGCTGGATAATCTCTTTCTAAGGCCGCAGCATAAACTACGTAGGAGTTCATTTTGAACCTCCCCGTTGTGGTAAGTTGTTGGAGCTGCTCAGATATGGTGTTGCTTATGATCTCCGCCCACTCGAAGCGTTGATCTGGCAGATTTTTGTTCATTGTCTCCAGGTATCTAAGCATCCATTTGTGAAAGTAGTTGGCATCAGGAAGCCCAAATACTCTGCTCAGGAATGTGATTGTATCACTGAGTTCCTCTGAGAAATCGCTGCGATGGATGACTTGTGGCCATCTGGTCACCACCTTCTTGTTTTTCAGGTATACCTCATTCATCAACTGCATACACTGATCCTCATTATCTTCCCAAGCCTTGGTGCAATCTTCCTGGCTTACGGCCACAAAGTGCCGGTGGTGAGGGATGCCAAGCATTATTTCGAAGTGTCGAGCAGTGAGGTTGATCATGACCTCGCCCTTCTCATTCTGGACACATTTTGTGTCTTTGTTGTAGCAGCGGGCTACTACCATCATGAACTCATTGTTCACAGCACTAACTGGGATATCTCTAGCAAAATGCAGTCCACTGCCTACCAGTTTGTCCATCCACGGACTTCCTATGACCCTCCTGGTTCTGGCCCAGAAATCCTCCATATCAATATAACCAAGTTCTGAGTCTCTTATGTCCAGGTCACACTCTGCCTGGGATTCGGGCATCCTGACCCTCTGATATTTGTACTTCATTTCTTCCTCTGTGAGCTTGGCTTTGCCCTTAGACTTGGTAGGTCTCTTGCTTGATGTTGACATATGTAGTTCTGAACTTAGTTGCTGATCTGCAAGAAGAAGAAGTGAAACCCAACGCAGGAAAGTCATATTAGTTGTTTGATCTTCCATTAAAGCGTTGACAGAAGGAAGAGTTAGCAATTTTAAGGCCTCAGGGCGCAGGGTGCATGAATACTGCAGGTTGCAGGGTTAAATGGTATGGCGCACAGAAAAGGGGTACTCCAAGGGATAAATCAGCGCCAAAGGGTGCAGGGAACATGGACGCTGCAGATGACATTTTCTGTTGTTGCAATCAGAAGTGTGCCTGTGCCATATATATGCATTTTATAATGGGCACTGATATTTTTCATGTTACACAGGTACAGGATGCGCCAAAGGGCACAGGTTTAATGCGTGTAACATCATTTTTATGTGTGCCACAGGGGAACTTGGCGCGGCGCATGGAAGGTCTGCATGATTTGATGTTGCTGTAATAAGGGATGCGGCTGTGCCGTTAACAGTTTTGTACTTGGCGCAAGTAAGGTCGGTGTTGCATGGATGCAAGGTGTGCCAATGGCGCAAGTCTTTTCAATGTTGCACACGAGTTTGTGTGCCAATAGGGCGCAGGGTTAGCGGTTGTAATAAGCAAGGAAAGTGCGCTTTGAGGACGCAACTATTTTTTATGCAACAGGCATGGTGGATGCACCGTTGGTGCGACTGTACTTCATGTTGTAAAGGTGGCGACTGCACCAAAGAGGAAAAAGGTAGTCTATCAATTTTTAAGTCTTGTTCTTCCTCTGGAGGGGTTACATGTGTTTAAGTTTCTTCTGCAGGGTCCCTTGGATGATGAACGGGCTAATAACAAAGAGATCCAAGTGATTTTTTCCAAGGCAGAGTCCTCTTTACTAGCAGATCTGGAAAGAGGGAGAAGTGCATGGGGGAGGACAGCAAAAACAGCAAAGGGAGGTTTCATGGTTTCACATATCTATTTTATCCAACCCCATAAACAAACAACCAATAACCAAAACACAAAACACAAGAGCAATAAGGACCACTTACCAGAAATATATATAATGTGAGAGGTGAAACTGGGTCCACGACGTGATACGAGAACGACAGGCGTGCTGACAGGTGCAGAGGAAAAAGATTAATCACGTGTTTTCTGACTGGTGAAAGTGACAGGGCGGATGCGCCTATATATAGGAAAAGTTGTAATAAATGTGCCAACCATTTTTTGAAGTGGCGCATCAAAATGCCTGTCGACACGGGAAAGCTTGTGCCCTTTGGCGCACCAAAACACATGTTAACACGAAGTTATGTGCGCCCTTGGTGCACCAAAAGTGATGTCAACGCGGAAATAAGTGCGCCTTTAGCGCACCAAAATGCGGTGCAACAAAGTTATTGTTGACATGAAGGCACATGCGCCTTGGCGCATGCAAGAAAGGCGCAACATGGTGAGGTGCACCAAAATGTGTGTTGACACTTCAAACCGTGCACCAAAGGATTTAAAGGGGGCACATGCTTACTCTATGTTGCATAGACATTAGGTGCGCCCAACCAAAAATACCCAAAAAAGGCTAAGTTCGGAAAACCAGATTTCCCGGAAAAGGGTTTTTTGTAACGTTCTGAACGCGGAGGGGTCCCTGACGAGGGACCAGAACAAAATTTTGGAATGGTTACCTGTAAAATTACCCTTGCCAATTTCACGGGATAAAACATAGTTCGTTATCTTACCATCTAATGCCCAATTCATCTCCATAGTAGAGCACAAGCTAAGTCCCCTCATCATTTTAGTTAATTGTCATTTTATATTCCATTATTTCTACATGATAACTATTGTTCATGATCATCCCATCTGGTTTACCCTAGCGGTGGGGAATTTGGGCTATATGTGGGAGGTCTCAGGGTCCATTCCCCTGGGCTGGCCACCTCTATAGCTCGTCATTACTCGGCTAGGCAGTTCTAGGTGGGTCAGCTACTTCGGTGGCGGAGGTGGTCTCTTGATGTGGTGCCAAGCCGACTTGGTGTTCAATGTGACGGGGGTCGGGGTCAGACATGAATCCTGTGTTCAATGTGACGAGGCATGTCTGGCATTACGACATGAGATTTATCCCAAAAACCACTTTTGCCGATGGGGTGGGAGTGGTGCGGTCAAGTCACATGGTTGTGTGCTTGCCCACCCAGTTTCAAATCCCCCCAAGGCACGATCCTCCTCGGAGGTGGTTTCGCCGCTGGAGGCGGCATCTCTGCTCATGCTGACACTGGTGTTTACTCCTCACTGCTGACGCTAGTGGCTGCTCCTCTCATTGTCAACGCTTGTGGCTCCTTCTCCTCTCACTGCTGACACTGGTGGCTGCTCCGCTCATAGTTGCTGCTCCTCTCGCTACGGTCGTGGTTGCTCCTCTCGCTGCTAACACTTGTGGCTGCTCCACTTGCTGCTGATACTGGTGGCTTCTCCTCTCGCTGCTGACGTTGGTAGCTGTTCTAAGTTGTCCCACTCGATGCGGTCGTGTCGACGGTCGCTGCATCTTCACTTCGGTTTCATGGTTGCTTCAATTAGGTTCCTAATAAGTGGTCCCCTTCATTGTAACCAGGTTGTGGATCCTCTCTAAAATCCTCATGTGTACAAGGATGTGGGTCCTTTCAAACACCCTCAATTTACCCTCAATCCAAAAAACTACTATTCATGATCTATTATTATCTTGTCTGACATGAGGGTTGACATCCTCAAAGGGATTTAATATCCTCTTGGAATCGGCACCGTCCGAGCAACCCCCGCATATTGTGATTTAATCTTATCTGTTTCAGTTTTGTAGATCTAGATTCTTTATATCATGCATCTATCTTCTTTGTGCCTGTAGATCCACATCTGCATCTGAGGTCCTAAGCCCTCCATCATTCAAAGTTGTTGGTGGCTCCCAGTATTGGCCTTCACCCCCCTCGAGAATAAAGTTTCTTGTACAACAATAAGGTATTCTAAGATACAATTATACACTACGGGGAGGAAAAGTGGCTTGAACACTTTTGGAAAAGACATGAATCATCATAGGGTACTTTTAACCATTTTTTTCAATGTTGCACGTGCAAAATTGGGTGCATACAGACACCTCTCATAGTCCTATTGATTTCGATTGATTTTTATTGTGACATTTTCTTATACTTTCTATATTTATACTTTATGGTCATGTTATAAGGATCCTTGTCTCTATTTTTGGTCGAGTTTATGTTTCTTACCTTAGGGATAGTAGTACCCAGTGAGGGCCAGTGCATGGGCGTTAGTGTTCCTTCTTGGGAACTTTTGTCCAATCTTGTTTATATATCAAATTATCACTTGCAACTTGATTTTGGGCCTTTTCTAATTCCGATTTCATGTTTGGGGCCAGTCTTTAATGTCGCTAAGTGTCAAAATTCAAAAAAAGAAATCAAATAAATACACAAACTACTATCCATTATAAGGGGCAAATGGGTTACTACTTTTTATCTATTACTTTGGAAAAAGGAACACTTGAGGACTACATTTGGACTACATTATTCATTACATAGGAAGGGCAAATTTTGAATTCCATCACACACATGATCATGGGCGAAAAAGTAGTTGTATTATGTTATCTTGGTGCAACTTGCACAAGGGCAACCTAGCTTCAAGGGACACGATTCTATCACTCACACACACGCGCATGCACGCACACGCACGCACACACGCACACACACCGAAACTACATTAATTCTTAAATGTAATACACCACTTGGTGATAATAAAATTAAGGTGATTGTAAGTATGGGTGCGACAGGAGAACCCTAAAGTAAAGTAGATGTGACACAATAGAAAGTGAAGGTGACACTATCAAACCCTATAAGAACTAAATTTGCACTCACTACCAGGACACTAGTGCCCAGATCAGACACTAACACCCCGAGTGATCCTGTCCATACCCAAACACCACTATTTGGGACACCTATATACACTATCTCCTAGACAAAATATGCACAATCCAGATTTAGCCTATTCCACCATTATTTTAGCCCATATCCAACATAGAATTCTAATTCTCAACTAAGTCGCGATCATCCTCTTGTTGCTCATACTTAATTTTCATTGCATGTTTGTATTTGCATGTTTTTGATATACCTAATTGATCACTAGTTCTCTAACAAAGATTTACATTTTGTTAAATCATTTGGTGCACCCAATTATTGATTGAACACTAGATGTCCATAGGATCTTAATATTGTTTGCATTTTGTATATTCTACTTGTTCTTACATGTTACAAAGGACATCTCTATGACTAAATCCTATAAGGCCCACCCTGAATGTTTACACACTTTAGTGCACACTGTGGATAGTACTCACCGTTGTTGAGATACTTCCCATGTTTATGTTAACCACTAAGTATCAACTACTCTTTTAATAAACAATGAAGATATTACTTTTAGACCAACTGATGTCCCTTTCCAAACAATTGTTGACAATGTACCTCCACTGCATATTTAGGTTCACATTCACAATGTGTTTGTTGAGTGTGCTTTGGTTGATAATGGATATGGTCTTAATATATGTAGCATCTCTTTTCTCCATCAAATAGGAATTTTTGCTACTGATTTAACACCATCTACTCTATGTATTCATGGTTTTGGTAATACACCTAAGCTAGTATTGGGAGAAATCCCTCTACCCATTACTGTAGGACCATGCACTCTTAATGTTTTATGTCATGTTATGCCTAATAATCTCAATTATAATATCCTTTTAGGTTGTCCTTGGTTACATTTTATGCATATAGTCCCTTATACCCTCTATGTGTGAGTCAAATTCTTACATGAGGTGTAGTATTTGATGTTTAGGCTAACTAATCACCCTTTAGTTTTTGTGACACTATTGAGAATGATCACACACATACTCATGAGGATAGATCTACTAAGCTTATTATCAGTTACAACACCTATGGTATTGGTTATAAATATTTGTTATGACATGGTTTTTCTGGAACGGTACTTAGACGACATGGCTAGGGTATTACTAAGCCCACGTCTCTTCCCAAGCACCTTAATAAATCCGGTTTAAGGTTCTCTACGTGTTCATCTAGGACCCTTTCTTAGGGAACATGCTTTCTTCCTGCAAAATCCCTCTTTGAGGTTTGCTCTACTTCACATACACATACACTTTAGTTAGTACATCTACACCTTATTTATGATACTACCTCTCCTGACCTACCACTCTTAGATTAATTTCATAATGATGGCACCCTCGAAGAGTACATTGGAGACTATGAACATCTCCCTTCACATCATCATAAGAAGAGGTTCCCCCGCTCCTTGCATGCTCCTGCATACTTTGGTGAGAGCGATCCTGAAATTACAAATATTTATACTCCTGATACTATACCCACACAATCATATGTTGAGTACCAATCTACACTACTAAATGAACAAACTACATCATAGAACTTAGGTAGTGATGAGGATACACAATTAGTTATTTTAATAACCTCTCTTAGGGATATCAAGAGAGTTGATATTCAACAAGTTTTGCAATAATTATCTGATTTATTTGCTTGACACTATAGTGATATTCCTAGTATCGACCCTTCCATAACCATACACAACATCATGCTTCACGAGGGCACTAAACCCATGTAACAAAAAAATTGCAAGATGTACCCTCGAGTGGCCCTGTTAGTCAAAGAAGAGATAAAATGATTATTGGATGTAAGATTTATGTGTGACATTGATTACCCATAATGGGTCTATAATATCATCCTTATGATGAAACTTAATGGGTGAGTTCATTGTTGCACTGACTTTTGTGATCTTAACAAAGCTTCCCCGAGGAATAGATTTTCCCTACCACTTATTGATGTTATTGTTGACTCCACTACTAGTTATGACATGTTCTCCTTTGTTCCATATTTTCAAAGTAGTGTCTCCCTGGGATGCTTTACGACCTTTGTAACTTGGATTTTTAATGTCTGTGGAGGAACTATCAATAGGGATTACGTTTTTGCCTTTAAGTTGGGCAATAACAATATTGTTATTAAGGTGAAATCTTTCTTGCTTTACGAGGGGAACAATTTGACATGGATATCCTAGACTCCCCTCCTTCATCTATCTAGGGGCCCTTAGTGCACCAAAAAAGGGAGATCATTTTTGTAGGGTGAATTAGTCTTATTTATATTATTTAATTTTTTTATGGAATATAGATTGCACGTTCTACATCGTTGAATGTTGACTATACCTTACCACTTTGAGTTTTGACGAAAAAAATATTAAATGTCATCTAACCAAAAAAAAATAACACTTTAAAAGATAAAATAAAATAATAACAAAGCCTGCTTCTCCATTTTTTCTTACTGAATATTCCATTTCACTCATTTGTGTACGACATGCTTATGGTTCCACACAACTTATGGAAAATTTAATGACATTGTTTGAGTGACCTCTCCATCTAGCTTAAAATTAACGCAGTATACTATTATTCATAATGTTGATACTATTTTGTTTTTTGAAGAATGATGATACTACTTCTTTCATCATATCCCACACCTAGATTCTACCACTGAATACGAATGTTTATCAGGGGGAACCTTATTTGCATTCTTAAAATTTAAAAAGAAACCATAATCATAAATGAGCATGAAATCGAAAAAGAAGAAGATTAAGGGAGAAGAAGATTAAGGGAGGAGAAGTGACAACACCTTGACATCTCATTTTATCGATGCTTGAAAGGCATGTTTACTAATACTTGCATATGGAAATGTTTTCTAGCTTTATCAATGTTTGAAGCATTGAAAAGAGAGGGATTTCTTTCTGTGTGCACCACGTCCTCCTTTGATCATCAAGGTAATCCAAGGTTACAAAAGGGAGCGTGCTGGTGTGAGTATTATAATCTATCAATGAGCCAACAAATACGAATGTGTGGAATGAATCTAATGTATGTATGTCATTGGAGGATATTTAGAAGAGATGAAAATCTTGATTGATCCATAATGAAAAATAATTTTGAGTTGGCTAGAGGATCGACAATGCAAAGACGTGTGCTTATTGACCTCTCATGTCCCTTAAGCTTGATAGTCTCAGTTACCGAGACTTGTATTTGGAAACATGTTGTGTAGCGTAATCAGTGGTCAACGCATTGGTAAAAAAATAGAGTTTTTTTTCAAGTGCATTATGTCCTCTTTTGATTGTCGATGTCGTGCAAGGTTACAAAAAGGGAATGTGTGAATTTAAGATTAAAATTTGAAGGATCCGTTGGAAGATTATAATTTGAAAGGTAGGTTTAGAGATTACAATCTATTGACAAGGCAAAAAATCAAAATTCATGGAATGTATTGAATGCATGGATGTCGATGGAAAACATAGATGATGACGTATTGTCCCTACCGAAATAATATCTACTATATGTGCCTTATATTACTGTTTCAAGTCCGTTTAGACATTTTTCATGATATTTTCCAAAAAATACTTGCAAAAAAGAGTGGAACGGGTTTGATATATATTCGACTATAATAGATAATTACGAACAAAGAATGCACGAGCAACAAAACAAACTGACATCATTAGAAGCACTTGCTTTATCGACCATTCCAACGTAGTCGTTGAACATCCTAAATACTTATAACGTGAACATCATTAGTCTACCAAAATATTGTTGTTACATGGAAAAATAACAATAATTTTTTTTTGTAGATCGCATGTGTACCTCTTTTATCTTTCAGAAGGGGGTGGTTTTCATCTAAGTCATTTAACCAATCAAAAGTAAAGAAATACAAACAGAGAACAAATATTTCATCCTAATTAAATACTTTAGATTTAGTTAAGAAGGTGTTTCCAAATCCAAGGTTTAACCTATTAAATTAACAACATATTTTTGTTCATTGTCTATGTCTCAATATAAATTAAAAGTAAACCGACAAGTGTAGTTTCCTAGGGTGACTGGCGTGAGATGGAAATTGAATTGTCCATAACTCCTTCTTACTATATTGTTGATTGGAGGCCTGTAAATTGATATGTTGTGGGCCTTTTTGTGATTTTAACTGTATATTACGAGTTGAAATTTTAGGCAGGTGTAAATAATGAGAGGCTAAAAATATAGAAAACCGTATAATATTTTAAATACTCCTCTACAAATATATGTAAATATGCCAAAATTTATAACTTATTTATATTTATATAAAGATATCATTAAAAGATTGTATTAAAAAATCTGGAATTAAAAACCACATGGAAGAGCTAAACTCTCAACAAATTTAGGCGTGGTAGCATTTTTTGAGAATTTAAATGGTGTCTATCACATGTGTAATTCATATCTAATTTGTCATTTTACTATTAAATTTTTTCAATATCTAATTAGTTAACGAAGGACCGATATTAAAATCTGAGATTAATTCACACAACTCACAAACATAATCAGATCTCCAACATTTATTGAAGTGTCATAGACATGCACTCATCCTATAAATACATTAGGTTAACATTCTACGAATTAATGAAATTGGATGTTATCAAGACTTATTTACTCAATCCGCCTGTTTAGACTCCTCCTATTCCTGATCGACCTCTACTTTTATATATTTCTGCCACATTTCATGCATTGGGAGCCTTGCTTGCTCAACGTGATGAAACCAAACGAGAACACGCTATATATTGTATCCGTTGTACATTACTCTCCTACGAGTGTAATTATAATTACATTGAAAAATTGTGCCTTGGCTTTGTCTTTGTCACTGACAAGTTACATCATTACATGACCAATGCTAAAAATCATGTTTCACCAAAACTGATCCATTGTGTTACCTGCTCTCTCGAATGCATTTATCTAAACGCTTAGCTCATTGGGTCATGTTGCTCACTGAATTTGATCTTAAGTTTGTTCCATAAATAGCTATTAAGGGCCAAGTTATCACCAACCAATTAGTTGAGGCTCTTAATAATGATCCTTTTCCAATTTTCGATGATTTTCATGATGTTTTTACCACTTATATTATTGACGCTAATATTTGGACTTTGTACTTTGACGCCTCTCGGTGTGCCACTGGAGCTAGGGCCAAAATTGTCTTTATCACACCACATGGTAAGCCTATGCCCTTTTCTTACCGCATATGTTTCTCTTACAAGAACAATATTGTCAAGTACAAAGCACTCATTTTAGGCTTATCTGTCACTCACACTCTTCACATACATCATATTCAATTTTTGGAGACTCAAAACTCATTGTTAATCAAGTCAACGGTACTTATTAGACTAAAGAGGAAAATGTAATCCCATATCATACTATTGTTAAAGACATCCTTGTTGTATTTCTTCCATACACCATTACCACTATCTCGTGTAAGGACAATCAACATACAAATGTTGTAGCCAATGTTGCCTCTCTTATCCTGCTAGACATTATAGACGATCATGCTACATTCATCATTCTTTGTTTATAGCGTCCCTCTATTGACTTGCATATGATATAGGCCATGTATGTTCTTTTTGTTATATGTAGTGCTGATAATCTTGAATGGTACACTAATATATACAAGTTTCTCTATCAACAAGCTTTACTTGACAATATATCCCCACAAGAGGCATGTCACCTGCGTTGTGACACTACACAATATGTTCATTAGAGGTTCTTTATTAAAATGTGCCTTTGATAGTGATCTCCTTTCGTGTCTGGGAATCAATGATATTACCCTTGCATTATCTCAGATACATGACAACATGTGTAGTGGACATTTTAATGGTAAATCCATGTCCCAAAAGCTACTTCGACGAGGTTATTATTAGCCTACTACAGAGCAAGATTGTTTATAATATTCCAAATGACGTGATAAATGCTAACGCTATAGTAACCTCAACCATGCACGAACATATGAGATATAACCTATTACGTCTGCATGGCCCTTCTCTTTATGAGGCTTTGACCTCGTTAGAAAAGTAAATCTTGAATCGATTGAAGGACACAAATTCATTATCACTGCTACTGAATATTTTACCAAATGGGTCAAAGTTGCACCTTTACACACTACCACTAGTGAATATATTTGTAGGTTTCTCACTACCCATATTATTACACGATTTGGGATTCCATCTGTGATTATGACATACAATGGCCCATCCTTAAAAAACTATGATGTTAAAAAAATTGTGCTAAATATAAAATCAAGCAAACATTTTCCACACCTTACTATCCTCGAGGTAATGGCCAAGCCAAAACTATTAATAAAACCATCGTTAATATTTTACGTAAGATTGTCGATATATGTGTTGATGATTAGCATAAGACATAGAAGTGATTATATAAGACATGGAAGCGATTATTCCCTTGGAACTTGAGATCCCATCATTACATGTTTCACTCAAAAACATCCTTAATGAAAATGAATATTGTGAGCAACGGTTGCATGAACTATAAATGATTGAATCTCACCATATACAAGATTTAGAACACCTTTGTGCCTATTAGGAATGTATCAAAAAAGCTTACAATACCAAGGTGCATCAACGAGAATTTAATATTGGTAATTTGGTACTTAAAGAGAATCTGAAGAACATTAGACCATAACCTTCCCAAAAAGGCAAATTCAAACATAATTGGCTTGGACCATATGTTGTTACTAAAAAACTTGGCAATGTTGTCTATCACCTCGCAACCCTTATGGGCAAACCCATCAAGAATCCCGTTAACATCATGCACCTTAAGCAATATTACGTATAGTCACATCATGTGTTATACTCTAGGGGAATCTAACTCCCATTGCTACCCAATGACACACTCTTGTTCTAAGTACAAACATGATTGTTGAGGGCGTACTTACCTACATGAACCTTACTTTGCACACATACACACTGGGGGGAAACCTTGCTTCCCTTCCCTAGTCATAGGATCTTATATGCTAATAATACAAAACATTCAAATATTTGTAAAAATATAAAAAATGGTAGCTTAGATCTTGGTTGGACATGTCTTTGTTTGCTTATATTATTCCATGTTGGGTTTTTCCTATCATGTTAGTTTAATTCATAGTATGTTCTATCCTTTTACATATACACATGCGCGTTCCTATGGTACTTTGAGGTGAATGCAGGCCATACATAGGTTATTACACAATGTATGATGTTTAACAATATTATCTACTAGTCCCATTAAGGCTCTTGGGGCATCTACCTTCCATACCTTTCCATAGTCATGTGCTATAATTACAATATCTAGTACTCTCATTTTTATTTCATTGATATATATGCATTATGGCATAGTATCCATTAATTTAACACGATAACAAGTGTTTTGTGTGCAACATTTGTCTTACAAACTTACTTCCAACCATGGGTATATAATTATACTATTTATTTGTGTCTTGTCTTCTATGATTGTGCCTTGATTGCCATTGTTTGCGAGATATGTCCTATGATTTCTTGTTTGCTCGTATGGCCTTAAAATCCTTGATTTTATTGTAACATCTTGAGTGGTGTCCCATGTATTCCACCAGCTACTATGGTGTCCACTTGTGTTATTACATGATTGACTCGTTTCTATTACGTTATGCCATGATTATTTGTCGCTAACACTTCTAACTAGCTTTCTTTACATTATTTTGCATGTGCCATGGTTGTTACCATGCACATTCTCCTTTCCCTGTGCATGAACCCTTCTTTAGATGTGCACATCCACTTCAAGACCTCTAATTTAAGCCACTCTTGTATTTGATCCATCTCACACACCTCAAATGAGGAGAGAAACCATCATATGATTATTTCACCCTCCTAGCAGTTTAGAAGCCAAAAACAAAATGAAATAGAGCAAAATTGGACAAAACAAGGACTTAGAAAATGGTTCAAAATTAGACATGGGACATAAATAATAGAGGGATAAAAGTACTTGGGTCAAATAGGAATGGTGGATGCTAGTGTCCCACTAGGGTGGTTTTGTCCTGGGAGAAAAACAAGCAGTTTAACAGTTAGAAAAATTTCTTAGAGACAAGTTTTTAAAAAAATCATCAACAAATATTCAGATTCGGTTTATTTAGACACAAAATTATGCACATATCATCACTTTACTATACCATCGATATGTTGTTATATGCATGAATATTAAGTAAGAAAATTATTCACTGGTGACACCATCCCCTATCCATCTACGCTATTTGATTGATTTATATTGTGACTCTTTACTACATCTCTCATTTGTGTATGCACTTTTGGTCAAGTCACAGTGATCCCTATCTATTTGTCTTTTTCACATATGTCGTCATTTGTATATGAACACTAGTGTGCACTCTGGACATTAGCACCCAGGCACGTATGTCCATTGTAGGTGCTCCTTTTCTCTTTGTTCTTTTTACACATTTTTAACATTTGCGGTCGGCCTTATTACTTTTCTTATCCTTATCTCGCATTATTAGTCGGCCTTTGGTGTCACTAGTGTCGAAATTCAAAAAAGAGACTCATACACACACAAAAACACACACACATATATAACATACTCACTATTATTTTGGCTAGTAATTCAAAAGAGGCTATCATATCTACATATTACCACTATTATTCAAAGGGACTACATTTTTGGTCTGCATAGGAAAAGGGAAGTGTTGAATTCCATACCATACATTTACATCAAAGCTAGCTATAGCCCACTATCTTGACATCATTAGCACAAGAGAAAACCTAACGACATTGTTTCACACACAAGCATAAAGAACTACATGGAGTCTAAGATGTCGTGCAGTGCTCGGTACTAAGTTCACTCGTCGGGTGACCGTCGGGGTTAGTCAGACATCTCATATTATATATTTTTATTCAGGACTAATGTGTTTGTGAGCTTATGCAGATAACGAGGATTTTTTTTGCAAGTTATAAATGTGATCAGAATCCTAACAATGAAGTCGAAGTGTTAAAAAAATATTGGAGCGGGGACTTTCAGACCCAAAAAATGATCAGATCTCGAATATTCGCACAATCATTAGCACCTAGAACAAACACTAGCACCTGGATGCTCATGTCCTCATGTGGGTGTTTCTTTCCAGCACAATTCAGAGTCCTAGAGCTCTTTGCAAACCACTGTGACATCATTTCCATCCATATCCAACATTTTGACAGTTGCAATCACTTCCATATCACTCGAGATTAGCTAAGTCATCTTCCTTTTCTTAATTACTTAGGGTTTTACATTATTGAATGCTCGTTATTTGTATATTGTCATGTTTTACCAATTGAATATCATTTGCTACATTAGTTACTCTAAAATTAGATTTAATTCAATCTAGATTAAATCATTTGGTGAACTCGACGTCAAATCCTACACGCATATACTAGTCAATACCTACACATACTTTGTCACTACTATTACCTCTCCTATATTATCTCGCGGTCACTATTATGAACCTTCATAACCTCATTTTTGACTCAATTCTCATTTATCCATACCTCACCCTTTCGTTGAAAGGAGGGCATACAATCAAATAATCTTATAATCCCTCTCAGGATACAACGCAATCAATCGACACTCCTAATACGTTACAATCATATTTTCTCTGATATCATCCAAACATGGTTACATATATTCTTGATGACAGTCAACACTTTTTTCTATCTCAAATGTATCCCCCCCAAATGACCTAATCTTGGGGCAAAACAAAATCTCTTCATGAGTAACCCATCAAATACTTCTCATTCAATCAACTCATATCAGTCAAATCAAACAATTAATATAATAATCATAGTTACTATCGCTTCCGAATGACCTGACTTGGGAGATATATTACACCACCATCGCTTCCAGATGATCTAACTTAGAAGTCATCTAACAATATTCAAAACAGAACACTTGTTACTGTAGGAGTGGGGGAAATGGGATGTCATTGCCTTTCCTATACTGCTCTTATGTGGGTTCTTCAATAGGGACAAACAAGTTGTAATTGGAACTAAATATGTAACAATTCGGTCCTTATCCATCTACAACAGTTAGAGCTTTTGGGGAAGCATCATGGAAGGAGATAAAAACAGACCTCTCTCTCCAACACTCTTCCTCTAACAACTAGACGCCCAAATCCTTCAATTATCCACAAATCAGGTTGGAGATTGATCACTCCCTAACTCTTCTATCACCTTCGAAAAAAATCTGAAATATCCAATATCATCACAACTATTTCTTTGAGTTGCTCCTAATGACGGTTCACTATCTCCACTTATGTTACATGGGTTAAAACGTTGATACATGGTTCACCACGCTACAAGTTTGTATATTCTACATGCACTCTACAATATGGCTTCTCTTAACCCTATAAATGTATGTTCCTCACTTCTTTTGCACTACTTGAATTTCATTCAAATAACACAAAGGGGGGAAATGAAGACACAGAAATATGCACATATCATTGCTTTACTATGTCATTGGTATGTTGTTATATGCATGAATCTTAAGTAAGAAAAGTATTCACTAGTGACACCATCCCCTGTCCATATATGCTCTTTGATTGATTTATATTGTGAATCTTTGCTACATATCTCATTTATGTATGCACTTCTGGTCAAGTCATGGGGATACATGTCTGTCTAAATTTTCACATCTGTCGTCATTTGTCTCTGGACACTAGCACCCACTTTAGACACTAACACCCAGGTGCTTGTGCCCATTTTAGGTGCCCCTGTCCTCTTTGTTCTTTTTACACATTTTTGACATTTTTGGTCTTCCTTATTACTTTTCTTATCCTTATCCCGCATTCTTAGTTGACCTTCGGTGTCACTAGTGTCAAAATTCAAACAAGAGACTCCTACACACACACACACACATGGTTGACAATTCAAAAGGGGCTATCATATCTACATACTACCACTACTATTCAAAGGGACTGCATTTTTAGGCTATAAACACTGCATAGGAAAAATGGAAGTGTTGAATTCCATACCATGCATTTGCATCAAAGTTAGTTATAGCCCTTTATCTTGGCATCATTCGCGTGAGGGAAAACTTAAAGACACTATTTCACACACAAGTACAAAGAACTACATGGACTATGAGATGTAGTGTAGCGATTGGTACTAAGTTCACTCATTGGGTGACCACTGGGGTCAATCCAACTTCACATATTGCATATTTTTATTCAGGCCTAATGTGTTTGTGAGCTTGTGTAGATAACTATGGTTTGTTTTATAGGTCGCGTGTGTAATCATAAACCTAACAATGAAGTCAGAGCGACAAAGAAAATATTGGAGAGAGGGCCTTCAAACCCAAAAAAAGATTAGATCTTGAATATTCACACAATCACTGGCACCCAAAACAAAAACTAACACCCTAACACTCCTATCCTCCTGTGGGTGCTTATGTCCAACACACTTTAGAGTCTTATAACTCTCTCCAAGCCACTGTGACATCATTTCTAGCTAGATCCAACATTTTGACAGTTGCAATCACTTCTCAATCACTCGAGATCATCTAATTCATCTTCATTTTCTTAAGTTCTTAAGGTTTTACATTATTAAATGCTCATTACTTGTATATTGTTGTGTTTTACCAGTTGAATATCATTTGTTGCATTAGTTACTTTGAAATTAGATTTAATTCAATTTATATTAAATCAGTTTAATATCTAGTACAAAGGAACAAAATTAGCAGCATGTTTCATACATTGGGCAAGGGAACTAACTACCCGGTTCACATTTTTCGTACCACTATCTAATAAGGAATGAAACTTGGGGAATATGCATGGACAATGATATGCCTAGAACAAAGTGTCATTAATGGCTAGTTACTATTAGGTTTGTGACCATTTGTAGTGGCACTTATCCATGGGGAAGCATCATGGATGGAGGGAAAAGATGACTGCTCTCCCAACACTCTTCCTTTGGTGGAAAGATGAAAAATCCCCAGATTATTCACATCAGTTTGGGGATTGATCACCCCTAACCCATCCTACCATCTCGTAACGAAAGTTCTCTAAGGAAACAATACACATGAACATTTTCTCTTTTTTCTCTCGACGTTCAAGTGTATTGTATCCTTGATTCTATTATTTTTATTACACATATCTATTTTGATTTATCTAAGTTAAATTTCAATTTCATATACCACGAGAATTGACTACACTTTTCTTCTTTTGCAAGTTCGTCCTTATCTCGACAAAAGGCAACACAACTGGAACAAGGAGCAATCTCAAAGACAAAATACTTAGGAAAAGGAACTTATTTAATTACAAACTCAATAATCTTTTTCACTACATGCACAAGTCATCCCTAGGGTCCTTATCCCCTCTTAGACTCCACAATACACATCCTACAATCTCCATTTGGTATATTATCAGTTACAACCTCATTTGGCTCTTCGTAAGGTATGCTCTTCCTATCTACTTTATGTTACCAACTATTCATTCACCAATATAAAGTGGGGGAAAATTCAAACACAAAATTATTTACTTATTATTATTACATTATGCCTCTAGTATGTCGTTATATGCATGATTCTTAAGTGAGAAAATTAGACACTAGTGACACATGTCATAGTCCTTCTATTGATTTCGATTGATTTTAATTGTGACAATGTCTTATAATTTCTAGATTTATACTTGATGGCCATGTCACAGGGATCCATGTCTCTTTTTGTGGTCTAATTTATGTTTCTCACCTTAGGGACAATAACGCCTAGTAGGGACACTAGTGCCCTTCCTGACGCTTTTGTCCAATTTTGTTTATATTTCAAATTATCACTTGCTGCCTGATTTTGGGTCTTTTAGAATTATTATTTCATATTTTTTGTCAACCTTTGATGTTATTAAGTGTTGAAATTCAAAGAAAGGAATCATATATATACACAGCCTACTAATTATTCTAAGTTATAATTGAGTTACTATTTTCTATCTATTACTTGGGCAAAATGAGCACTTGAGGACTGCATTTGGGATGCATTATTCAGTGCATAGTAAAGGTAAATTCTCAATTCCATCACACACATGATGTTGGGGGAAAAGTGAAAGGAATGATAAGAAGATCATTCCAAGCTGTGATGATCTCAAATGATCATAGCACACCACATTTTATAAGCTTAACGAAATTCACTAGAATAACTTTACAAAAGAATTTGCAAACAAAGAACAATAATATCATATATTATTATGGAACTCTCATATGAGTACAATGAAAATGGGCCTTGCTTATATAGGCAAGAAATATCAATCTAAGAACCAGTCAAGGTTGTAGATCAAGTCATAAATCAAGGAAAGAACTATACCTAACAACTAGATAATATCTTCCTTTAAATAAGATAAAAGAAATATCCACACACATAAATGGGCGAGGATAAATATAATAAAGGTAAATAAAGTGCTTGGGTGAACATGAGTTAAGGTAAATACCCACTCTAACACCCCCCTAAGAGAAGTTAAGGGCCCACAATAAAAGTGGCATATCCACAGTATGAGTCCTGACAACTAGGCTTGATGAGGTACTTGTGTACAATAACTGGGAAAAAGGGACACCGCAAGGTACCCAAAACCAGTAATAACAAAGTAAAGAGAGAAAAAAATCGTTGTAAGCCATCCCAAGAAGCTCAGCTCAAAAAAATCATACAACGTTGAAGAAGTTTGGTGTGCATTGTGATTAAAATCCACTACTTGATCAGAAAACTTAAAAACAACTGACATTGGGCTTCACCAGAATAGCTCCATACAAGGAGACTGTCAACGAAGTGATGTCAAAAGTGTAAAAAAACACCAAACATAATTCGATCAACTACTACAAATAGGTGTGCCACAATCCAAGAACAATAACTAAGGAAACAAAGCAAGGATGCAAGATCCAAGAAATAGGAGTGCCATTATCTAAGAAAAGCCAAGGTAACAAGGAAAGGACACCAACCTCGAAGAAGAAGAATCAACACCACACCCTCCCATACTACCGAATGGGTGGAGTGACACTACAAATTTGCATCAGTTGTCAAAATAGCTACTCGAACACTAATAAACTAACATTGGGCTTCACTAGAATAGCTCCCCCATAAGAGAGATTGTCACCATGCCAAAAGTGTTGAAAATACCACACATGCTAAATAAAATGCTCAAAAAAAAAGAGCAGTATAATGCAGAAGGTATAGAAAGTGAAACAAGAGGTTGAATGGTGGAGGAGCCATGCCTGTAGTGTCTTCTCAATGAATGCTTATGTCGCCACCATGAGTGATCAGATATCCACCCCAAACAACATAGATGGATGAAAAAGATGCCTTCATATGACTTGGTGCAAAATACACAATGGGTTCATGCAAAGGAACATCAAAATGTGTGTTAGGTTGATCATGTATGACACCTGAAATCTCAAGTTTCTCAAACCTGAGTGAAGGTGAAAAACTCATGTGTAGCTCAAGATCCTCGGAAAGAGTTGAGCGTACAAAAACAGGAGCCATGTCAATGTGTGATCCCATTAACATATGGAATAGGAGAAATAATACCCTGTGAATGTCTTCTAATACCTTCGCTAACGAAACCCGTATAATAGAGCATGCGAGAACCGAATGCAATTGTGTGCTTCTCAAAAGAGCCGTGCATGTGAGCAAAAATAGGATACACATAATGTGTTACTGCAATATGAATAAATGTGGAAGTACATGAGTAAAAAGCCTAATAAGTAGAGGAGGACCAGGAGTAGGAGCAAACTCAAAAATTGACAGTTCAAGGTCAGCGGGTGCAAGAGAAATAACTGCAAGTGGACTAGGAGCATGGATGTGACTATCTATAATACGAGGTCAATGTTGTAAGTGAGAAAGTGTCTATTGTAGGGAGTGTATTAGTGTATCCTTCCCACAAATGAGGTTATGAACAAGAGAGTTTTACTTTTTAAGTGATTTATTTTGTTCCATAAATTTGACCATATCCTCCCGAAGTCCGCACACTTCAGAGAAAAACATATCATTCTCAGAATCCATAATAGATACAAGAATGCAACACCCAAAAGTTTAGGATGTCGAGCTCAACCAAAGTTACATCCACAAGTGATTACAACACCCCCCCCCCAATTTGGCACTTTATAATTGAGTGCGTGTAAATATTACAATGAGTAAGAATACTTTTTACATTTGAAATATATGTATAAAAATGTCGCCAATGCAAAGATCTCGAAAAAATACACAATTTAAAAAAAAATCACCTTAATCTAATCTACAGATCGAAAGTAATGAGCTATAGAAGGTTTTGTTATTAAAAAATAATATTTTAATGCTGATTTTTTTTAAAGGTACATGCGACACCCAAATATCCAGAGAGTAAATAAGTGCATCCAAAACAAAAATATCCAGAGGGTAAAATAATGCATCTGGAGGGTACACGTCTATATTTAATGGATAAAAGAATGCACCTAGAAGGTATAGATTTGCGTCCAGTGGATAAAAGACTGCATCCAAAATAGAAATATCTAGAGGGTAAAAGAATGCATCCGGAGGGTACACATCTATATCCAATGGATAAAAAAATGCACCTTGAGGGTACAGATTTGCGTCTAGTGGATAAAATATTGCATCTAAAACAAAACTATGAAGAGGGTAAAAGAATGCACCCTGAAAGTACAAATCTACATCTAGTCGATAAAAGAATGCACCCAAAAAGTACAATTATTAATACAAACTTAGACTACAAATATCTCTTTTTTCTGGTACCTATATAAAAAAATAGAGAGAAACCTGGAATGTTTTTCGAAAAACCCATAAAATTTATATAATTTTTGTGTAAAAAAAATTGTTTGTACATAATTGTATGGATTTTTTTGAAAAATGTGCCAAAAAACCCTTAAAATGACCAAATTTTATTGTCTCAAAACAGGATTGAGTTTACAGTCAATTCTAGGGTTTTGACACCTTCCAAATCCAATGGCACACTTCGTTTTGCATAAAAATGCATGTTATAGAAAAGTACTAGAAAATTTTGAATACATGAAAATGATAAACCCTTGTTTGCAAAGAAAAAACTTACAAATGGATGTCTACATCATATATCACTCTAATACCATGAAAGGAATGATAAGAAGATCATTCCAAGCCATGAAGATCTTAGATGATCATAACACACCACATTTGATGAGTTGAAAGAAATTCACCATAATAACTTTACAAAAGAATTTACAAACAAAGAATAGTAATATCATATATTATTATGGAAATCTCATATGAGTACAATGAGAATGTGCCTTGCTTATATAGGAAAGAAATATCAATATAAGAACTAGTCAAGGTCATAGATCAAGCCATAAATTAAGGAAATAAGATAAAAGAAATATCCACACACATATGTGGGTGAGGATAAATACAATAAAGGTAAATAAAGTACCTAGGTGAACATGAACTAAGGTAATTACCTACTATAATAAAAAGTATTTGTAGCCCATTATCTTGGTGCAACTTGTACAAGGGAAACCTAGCTTAAAGGGACACGATTCTATCACACACATACACCAAAAATACATTGAGTCTAAAATATAATGTAGTGCTCAGTGAAAATCACATTGGGGTGATTGTCGAGGTTATTCCGACTCAAACATATACATATTTTATTCCATCTAATGTGTGTTTGAGCCTTATGCATGTAGTTAGGGTTTGTTTTGTAGATGCATGTGCGATATGAGTACCCTAAATCAAAGTAGATATGACACAAAGGAAAGTGAAGGTGATACTATCAAACCCTAAAAGAACCAAATTTGCACTCATTACCAGGACACTAGCGCCCATATTAAACACTAGCGTCCCGGGCTATCCTGTCCATACCTAGGCGTAATTTTTCAGCACACCTACAGATCATTGTCTCCCAGACGAAGCATGCAAAATCCAAATTGATCCTATTCCACTATTTTTATATCCCAAATTCAGTACAAACCGTCAAATATCAGCTAAGTCACTCTCATCCTCTTGTTGTTTGTACTTGATTATCATTACATGTTTGTATTTGTGTGTTTTTGATATATCTAATTGATCACTAGTTCTTTGACTAAGATTTAAATTTTGTTAAATAAAAAAATAAAAAATATATATACAAAATGCAAACACTATAAGGATCCTATAACAAACTTTCGATCAATAAGTGTAACACCCTGATTTTGTAAGGTATCTTGGTGAATATTTTTCATACTATTATAGCTACTGAAATGAAGGCAAACATGTTAAGATAAATTTTGATCTTAAAGGAATGTGTTGCTAACTTGGATTCTTGCATACTATAATTTATTGCATAGGACAACAGTTATTGTGCTTGTGTGTTTGCTGATGTGACGACAAATTGTCGTATACTTGCTAATCTCTCTTTGCTGATTGACAGCACACCTTGAATCAATTTCATTGATCCAAAGTATGTTGTGGTCTTCTTGTGATTTCTGTGTCGATTTACTTTTTAACCGAACCTGAGGATGATATAAATGTGCAGCGCCTGATTGCAGGTATGAGTAGCTGGCACATAAATGCCAACGACAAAGGTTTGATTCTTGAACCCTGTACTGTCAAACTTGAGACCTCGTGGGGCAGGAAATGTCTGGACACGGGTGGCTTTGGCATGTGAAACAAAGGACAGAACGTCCTGCACAGCATTAACGTGAGTATCAGTTGGAAGATTGGGTGAAGGTTGGTTAGTGTTAGTGGTTAGAAGGAATTAAATCCTAAGCTAATCCTAAGTTCTAACATGCATCCTAAACTACTATCCTAAGTGGATTTTTAAATTACAAAAAAAGAGGGAAATAAACCTAAGTCCTAATAACCTAAAACTAAACTATGACCTAGGTTGAATACTAATAAACATCCTAAACTAATCCTAACCTAAAGGGGGACGCGCAGACCCTTGGAGGGAGAGGATAAGGATGAAGGGGTATTCAATGGCATTAAATGGGAGTCCATACGTGGACAACACCAGTTTGGCGGGGCAGGTAAGTGGCGGAGGTATCTAGTTGGAGATGGAACCAAATTTGGTTTTGCATGTGAAATTTGAAATTTAGAGGTCGCCAACTCAAGTTGGCAGTGGCGTGAGAAATTTGGAAAAAGGCAGAGCCTTTAATGCATTAAATGTTCTTGGTCCTCGCGACCAGCTTGCCTTGGAAAGTGTATGAGGGAAATTTGATTGTTCATTGTGTCGATTTGGATTTGGTGAAGTTGCTCTGCATTTGGTTTTTTGTTTGGTTCAGTCGAACCAGTTTCTTTGGATTTATCACTGTTCTTGGGAGGTTTGGAGGCTGTTGCTGAGCCTGAAGAGGAAAGGAATTGTTGGAAAGATCGTGCTGTCGCCGAGGAAGGAAATACCTTCGGCAAACGCAGTTTTCTTCGAGTTTTGGAAAAGAAATCACAGGCATGTTAAGCCCTTCTCTTTAAAAATACTTGCTTTGTTTAAACGTCTCATTAAAACAACCCTGCTCTTGGGTTTTGGGTTTATGTGATTGTTATCGAGTTGACATGATTTGGATCTAGTCGATTCTTGCTGTTTTTTTTGGAAATGATAAGTAAAATCGTTTCTGGTTGTTATGCTTCGATTTGTCTTTGCATGAATCGAGTTGGAATATGAACTTGTTGTATTGGTTGTTGATGGTATTTGGGAATTCGAGATGGGTTTTTCTCTGCTTAAGTGTTATATAAAGAACTGGCAGACTGTGTGGGTTGTTTTCACTGCTGTGCGAATGTTCTTTTGTTATATGGTCTTTTGTGATAAAATTGTACAGGATGTACGAGTTACATGATGTCATTTCTATACTGAAATTTCTCTTAGAGGAAATAAAACTTTTCTCTTCCTTCTGCTGTTTCGGGATTAGAAGGAGACAACATTTTTGTATTTTAAAGGAATTGGCATTAGAGTTTTATCTAAGTATTGCGAACTCGATTAGACGGATATGCTAGTAATACAATTATTGTTGTGCTTCTTCCTTTTATGTGAATTGACGAATACAAATGAGTATTCGTGGGAGTTGGAAAAGAAATAGTTTTTCCTTCTGAACTTATAATGAATTATATTGTTTTTCTTACTGAGGAGGTAGGATGATTAGTTGTGTTCATTGATGTTGTTTGGTCTACCATTCAGACTGTAGACAAGATTAAAAATCTTGGCTTTGCATTCCTGAGAAATGAATGGATATTTATGTTCTGTACTTCTTCTTGCCTTGGAGGAAAAATGATTTGTTATGTCTTATTTGAGACGGTTTGATCTTACAGTTTGGACAGCAGTCGTGAAAATGAGCTTGACTTGTATTCTATGCATTAAATAAATCATGTTGATTCTTGCTGAAGGGGTTAGATGATTTGTTGTGTTTCATTGATGCTGTTCGACCTTTTAGTTCTGACTGTCTTTGTGAAACCGCATTTTACTTGGATTGCTGTGCAAAGAAGGAAATGCTTGAGAAGTTTTCTTGCTGTAGGACCTGTTTTGATTATACTTTGTTGTGCATCTGATATCCTATGCGGGTTTTTAATAATAAGGGTATTATTGGATGAAAAATCACAGTTTTGGGTTCTGTACATCATTGTGAATAGAAAAATGGATTCTGGAAGAATCATTTATTGGTAAGGAATTCTTCTTCTGTCTGCTGTTTTGATTTGGTAAAATCAGTAATCAGGTGGTTTATTGAACTTTACTAGTTCAGTCGGTAGAGAGGACAGTGGCATTTAAATTGTTTCTGAGTGCTGAGTTTTCTGTACAAAAGAAATAATTGAATGTTTCTTGTGGTCTCTGATTTTGCATAGTTATTTAGAAGAAATGAAACCGGCATGAATAATTCTTAGTAAGTTGAAGAAAATGGTCGTTTTCTTATTGGGTTAGTTAAAGAACGAATTCTTCTCATTAGCTGTCTGAGTTCTGGAAATAACATTGAAGTCTTACTATGCATTATGATGGGACTTGTTGTAGGTAACAACAATGAATAAATTTTATTTTGAACGGAATGCATTCATAGAATTAGAAAATCACGTGAATAATTGATTGCATGATTGTATAACTGTTTATCTGGTTTACCATACAGTGAAAGAATTATGGGTTCTTCTAGTACGGTAAATATATAGTATGCATCCTTGTACTATTTGATCTATGATAAATACGATGATATACTAACATGTCTTGGATATGCATATGAGCCTGATTTAAATGAAGTATTGATAAGGACGATAAATTCTTCCTTGTTTTCATTTAAAGCTGATTATGAATTAAATTATTCTTGCTGCTGGAAAGTGAATTCCGAATGGATTTTGTAAGTTTCACTCTGAACTGTTATCTTGATTGTGTCTCATTTGGATTCCATTTTAGGACAGTCATGAGGAAGGAGATAGTAATGTGGATGGATGACTTGGAAAATGATCTTTTCTTCTTTCATACAGTTGAAAATTTGCAATCATTATTAACAAATTTTGTAGTGCTTAGATATGAGCAACTATATGCATTGTTGTTTGCTTTCTTGTCTGTGCTTGATTGCTAGGAACCTAATATGATGCATGAACTGAAAGGAAGATAATGGGTTTACGTTTCAGTTAGTTTCAACCTTTGCGTTTATTATTAATGAAAGGTGTGGAAAGGATAACAATATTTTATATCAGCAGTATGCTACTTGTAGTCCTAACCTTACAAATATTGTAATTTGGAACTTGTAACGGTTATGTGGAAAATGGGACAGCAGTTCTTTGGCTGATTGTGATGATATTTTGATGGTTCAGTTGTTATGCTGATCTTTTTTTTTGTGCCTATTTCTTGATTGATGTCTTATTGTCGTATCATAAAAGCAGGGTTCTTTTATTAAGACAGTTAGTTGAAGCACCTCATTTTAACGATAAGTGCTTAATATGCTCAGTTCATTGAACTGACCCATG
This sequence comes from Taxus chinensis, assembly GCA_019776745.2. Classification (NCBI taxonomy): domain Eukaryota; kingdom Viridiplantae; phylum Streptophyta; class Pinopsida; order Cupressales; family Taxaceae; genus Taxus; species Taxus chinensis. The sequence continues at coordinate 9,561,526 of CM034147.1, forward strand.
CAAATAATTTTGCAGATGGAATTTGATTAGAAAGAAGACATGGGTGTTTTCTGATGCTTCTTGATTGGTTGAAGATGAATTGTATTTGTTTACTTTTATTCCACTTTGTGGAGTTGTAAAAAGAAGAAAGTATATTCTTCTATCTATGTGTTATAATGACGTTTTATGTAAACAATGTCCATTCAGTTGGATTGGCAAATGTATGGATTATGACATGAATTGATGGATACAAATACAAGTGTGATATTTTAATGACTATATCATTTTGATATTGTTGACTAAATTGGAAATATAATGTTATTCCTGATTTGGATTTATCTAATTGTCCTTGGATGGACATTAAAAAGAAATTGATATCTATTCTTACCTTATTGCAACTTTTAAGTTGAAATGTGCAATTAGTTCATACTTGGGTAAAGATGAATTCTTAATTGACATTAGAAAGGATTAGGAAGAATATGATTCCATAACTGATAGGTATTCAAGATTAGCTGGGTAGCTAAGGAATACCAATTAACTTCAGAGTAATCGAACTTCGCTTTCGAACTCCATTAATGACCTCGTATGTTAAATTTAGAATAAAGGATATGGGATGAGTATATCCATAACTAATGGACCTTAACTATGTAATGTTAAGGAGAATAAATGAATACATTTATTGGGAATTAGACCTCGTTTAAATGACGTCTAATAAGCTAGAATTCTGAATTTAGTTAAAGTTGGGAAAATCTTGGTTAAAGTTTAATAGGTTAAACTTATCACGTCCGTCGGTAACGGGCCGCTTAATCCAATGATTAAGAAGAGAACCAAGTAGAGAAAATGCAACCCTTCGGTACGAGGAAGATGCATAACAAGCTAGAAGACGGATTTAGTCTCTCTTAGCTATATATAACTGTAACGGGAACGAGGATAAAGGGATCAACATGGTTGCTGAAAGTTGATTTTAATTATTAGATCATATCCAATTCACTTGAGCAGGATGTGTACTCTCGATGGGAGGATTTCGTAGGACATTGACATACGCCAGCTATAGCAAGGTGTCTTCATGAAGACAGGGTCTTCATGACGACACAATGTTATAGTTGACATATTACAATGCCCTCCCAAATTAAAACATTAAGAATACATAGGCTGAATGTGAAGTTCTTGACAAGGGATAGGAGTATGATCACGTATACAGAGTGACTCCGGGATACTAAAGATAACTAGACACATGGAGTCGTGGGGAACGGTACCGCATGTCTGCGTATCTTTAGTTACCAGGAGTGCCTTCCTATATTTGTTCATATTGCTAGTTAGAAATTGGAAGTTTAAAACTGATCTTAAACTGAGAGGACTGGTAGGAACCAGGAAAAAACATTCTAGATAACAGGTGAAGTGAAGTGAAGGACGTATTCCATTGATGTGTATCACATCCAGGAATATGATCATGCAAAGCATGTGAAAATCTTTGGCCAAAGTATCGCAAGTGCTGGTTGCGTTGTCCTTATCACTTAATTTAAGATGCAGGATGTCAGATGAATATCAGTAACAGATATTCAGATAAGCTTCTTAAATGGATCACTTCGATAACCGGAAACAGTTAAGAGAACTGGTATATATAATATACTATGCATAAACGAACATGAAGGATCGGTTGTTGCCGAGTCATGAAATGAAGGATCGTTGAAACTCTGAGCCATGAAAATGGAAGATCGGCAATTCCTCAAGTCATTTACAACAGTATATAGAATCTGTTATAGGATTGAATGGCATTGAATGTGTGTTCCATATTGTAAATATGCGAACAGGGAACATTAGTTTTAAAAAGAAATTGTGTGATCCAAACTGTGTTGTTTGGGCAGAGAACAATTATTAAAACATGAACGTGTGTTTGAATTTTATAATTCATAACAGAGAACGTTATCAAAAAAAAAAAAAATTCCCTTGTTCTAGTATCTTAAAATGGGGATGTTACAATAAGCAAGTTCACTAAATTATTTAATACAATTAATTTTTAATCAGAGGACTAGAATAAAGCAAAAACATATCAAAACACACAATATACCAACATACAATGATCAACAAGTATAAGTAATGAGAGGGTAATAGTTACTTAATTTATGTTTAGTTTTCTAGATTGGATTGGGGTCAGACTGATGGTGGAACGAGCTCAATATGAATAATATATGCTTTGTCTAGAAAACAATGATCTAAGAACTATATTAGACAATAACGCCTAGAAGGGGACGATGTCACCTGGAGTAGTGTGGATTAGGCAGCAGTGTCTTGACGATGGGTGTAGGTTTAGTTCTTTCAGTGTCTGACAATGTCACGTTCACTACACTCTGTGTCGAACCCACTTCGTTGTAAGGTTCTCCTATCGCTCCTATTCTTGTAAAACAAACCCTAGTTACCTATACAATAATCAAACACGCATTAGACTAAATAAAATATGTAAATGCATGAGTTAGACTGACCTTGGTGGTCACCCCAATGTGATTGTCACTGAGTGTTACACTACATTTCAGACTATATGTAGTTTAAGTGTGTGTGTGATAGAATCCATGTCCCTTGAAGCTAGGTCGCCCTTGTGTAATTTGCACCAAGATAACGGGCTACAACTACTTTTCCCCCAAGATAATATGTGTCGTGAAATTTAGAATTTACCCTTCCTATACAGTGAATAACGCAATCCACATGTAGTCCTTAAGTTACTCCTTTTTGCCCAAATAGTAGATAGAAAATAGTAACCCAAAGCCCCTTAGAATAATTAGTAGGTTGTGTATATATATGACTCCTTTGTTTGAATTTCAACACTCAGTGAAACCAAGGGCTGACCCCAAATATGAAATATGAATTAGAAAAGATGTAAAATTAGGCGTCGAGTGGTAAATTAAAATATAAGCAAAAGTGGACAAAAACACTAAGAAGGGAAAACAACAACGAGCGCTATTGTCCTTCTTGGGAGCTACTGTCCCTAAGACATATAAAAATAAATTAGACTAGGGATCTTCGTGATACGACCAAAATCACATAAGTAAATCCAGAAAACATAAGACAAAAGTCACAATCAAATTCAATTGAAATCGATAGAAATACCAAGAGAGGTGCCACCAATGTTTATCCTTGTCACTTATGAATCATGCATATAACGTCATACTAGAGGCATACTATAATAGTAATAACTGCATACTTTTGTGTCTACATTGAGTATAATTAATAACGTTAATTTAATTATTTAAAGTTAATTAATTAATAACATTAATTAAATCAATATCATCAATTAATTAATATTAAATACTTAAATTAAAATCATTAGTTTAACATTATTAACCATTTTACGAAGTTATGAGCGTATGTGAAGCAAGGCGGGACAATAACGATGACGGGAATGCGACAATACAATATTGCGACAAATAGTGACCAACTTATTGGAGAAGATGAAAGACAAATGGCTTCTCTGAATGGTGCAGAAAAATGATCCATTGAAGCATCTTAATGTGAAAAGTTTCAAAAAATTTCAAAATTTTAACAATTAAAAAATTCGGGATAACACTTATGTAACTGATTTTTTCCATTTGTCCTCCATATGTTGATGTGTCCCTCATCAATCTCGTGTAAGACTGAAAAGTGAGTCATTAAACTTATAGTTGAAACAAAGATAGCCTTGAAGACTAATCACCGCTGCATGTCCTTCTTCACCACTTGTCATAAATCGATGTTTAACATACTTTGGGAAAACGTAAAAAATTTAACGTCAAACTCAAGCCGCACGAGAATCCCATGCTAAATGCTCATCTCAGGCTCTCAAATTCTTGGGTTCTTTAAGTTCTTCGTCGTTTAACCTCTTACTTTACTTTTTGTGAAACTTCTAGAGCCACGGGACCCCGAAGTGAAAATGCGTGTATTAACCTTTAAATCTCGGGAACTCTCAGAGCTCTTGGGTTCTCATGACTTTGAAATCCTCAAACACTTGTTATATCCTCATTTTGGGTTCTCAGGTTATCGAAACTTTAAAATCCTCAACACTCGTTATTAATTCGCGACCAAAGCGAATTTAGAACTCGAAAAAGATAAGTCCCAAGATCTTTATGGCACAATTTGTTGACACTTGTCCCAAATTTTAGGTATTAAGTTTGATGGCTTATATCTAATGCAAAGCCACAAGAGTTAGTCGTTTTTTGAACGTTTGTGAACGTTTCAAGGCTAATTAGGTTGGTCTTCGCTGAAATCTTTTACATCCACCATGTATGATTTTAGAATAAAGATGGGAAAGTTATTTTGATGAAATTCAAAAGAAGGGGAACTCCCAAAATGCTTGTTGAACTTCCATTAAAAGCCTTTAAGTTGTGAATTTGTAGTCAGTTGCCTAAAATGAAGTGAGACGGTCATTTTGCAACAATAGGGTGTAAATATAAACAAGTTGTTCTAATGGCTAAAGAGACAATGAGATTGGATTTTGAATGTGAACATTTGTATTAACAAGGATATGAGGTCAAACTTGACATTGCACAAGAACAAGCTATCTGATTTTAGTGTCTACACCCACTCATGCCAAACCATATTAAATCACCATGCACGAGCTACATTATAACTGCAAGCCCCATTACCCCTATAGGTACATCCTGTCAAAATCGCCTTGTTTGTTGTGTCGTTTCTGACCACCATTGCATGTACCTTGCTCACACCACTTCAGAATTCTGGTAAAAAATACAAGTGAGTCCAAGTCAGGAAATTGTCGGTCACCCTTGTAAATTAATTATTATTTTGTACAAATTCAAGCAATTTTGGGAGGGGTTATTTCTCACATTATATAGCTTATCGATTAATTACACAAATTTAAATGTATTTCACCAACATCTCAATGTTTCCAATTGTATGGGATGTTGTCTTCAAATTAAATTTTAATATGATGGTACAAACTACAATTATACAACCATTTAATTTACCCTTTTGACCATTCTTTTGGTTTTTAGTACACAACAATTTGAATTTGGATTAGGTGCATGTAGTTTGAGCAAAGAAGGGCATGCCCATAATGCTATTTATAAACCATAGCTACATAGATTGATTTACTTACAAACATGTTAAAGTAGAAAGTTTCATTGGGAATTTTCACATGAAGTAGTTGGATGCACATGTGTATGTATAAAGACATGGAAATACATATGGGTACATATTCCATTTGCCCGTGTTTATCGGATCTTTTAGTTAGATTTGTATAGTAATTTTTTATTCGATAAACATTGTGTTTTTTAATGTAATTTTTTAATGGTAAACACCTTGTCGTTACCAAAAAATTATGTGTGCTTATTAAAACAAGAACTGCGTTTTGACCCTGCCACCTACACCTAAACCCCAAATTGGTCACTACCCTTACATACTAACTATATGAACTCTTCCTATTTAATCAAGTATTGAAAAAAGGATGCAAAAACCATAGTATAAATATAAAATTGATATCTAAATACATTAAATCTAAAGCAATATCTTAATAGGCTGCGATTTATAGAAGCGGCTAAGCACTAAAATTAATACATGAAAAAATGCTTGTGAATAGCCGATAGACACTTGTATTTAGAGGCATATTGATGTGACCCTGTATAAAATTCCTTATAACAAATTAGTACTCATGTCCAGATCAATACACCTATAAAAATGAGTGCCTCAACCATTCGCAAACCCCTTTATAATTTAAAATTTATAATGACAAATTATTTTGTTGATAGTTATGTTGGTGTCATAAAAAAAATAAACTCGAATAAAAGGACCTTTTAAAGGTCTCCTTTCAAACGTATGACCCTTCGAAGAGGAATGTTAGGAAGTGGTCCCATGAGAGGAGGGTTCCTATTATTTCTTAGCAGTGCTGCAGAGTAATTTTAGGAGTATTTTAAACTTGAATGGTCTCATGGTATAAGACGGTTTTGAGAATGTGCTGCAATTTTTAAGGAGATATATGTAAAACTGTTATATTTTAATTTAAATTAAAAAAATGAAACAAATTTGGTTATTGAGTAATTGACATTTGGCAATATATCTTGCTAAAATATAGAAGCAGGTGTGGGAAACTTCCAGCCCCTCATTTTTATCATCAGCTTAAACTCTCCTCCTCAAAAAATTCTACTCCTTATTTTAAGGAAAAGATTTTAAAGTTTCTTGTTTACTTAAATTTTATTTTTCATAGGGTCACCCGCCGAACAAAAATAGGATCAATAGCCCCCTCCATGGGACCCCTCCCTTATTCACCATTAAGTCAAACTAAAAGCCCATGAAAAGTCGAAGAAATTATAACCAAAACCTTAACTCAATTCTAACACTAGGGCAAACATTTTAATCAAAACCCTAGGAAGAATTAATATAATCTTTAACTTGCGGCCAAAATCAAAACCCTAACGGTAGCCAAACCCGCGAGGCAGAGGCAGACAAGAGGCATAGTAAGCAAACCAGAGAGGCAGAGGCAGAGGCAGAGGCAGAGGCAGAGGCGGACGCAAAAGCAGAAGCAGAAGAGGCAATGGTAAGTAGATTTTGCAATAATCCTCGAAATCAGTTCGATCTTTAGTATTTGTTATTTTTTTTGGTAGTGAAATGAAGGGTAGCTAATTTTATTCATTTGCAGACCTTCAAGAGGCGTAATGGAGGCCGTAACAAGCACGGCCGCGGCCACGTCAATTTCATTCGCTGTTCCAACTGCGGGAAATGCTGCCCTAAGGTATTTATAAACATCATCCCTTCCTTTATCATTCCCAGTCACTGTCTGCGTTGTATAAATTGTTTTTGATATATAACATTTCCCGTAGGATAAAGCCGTGAAGAGGTTTCTGGTTCGTAACATCGTGGAACAGGCGGCTGTCCGTGACGTGCAGGAAGCATGCGTTTATGACGGTAATATTTGCGTTAACAGTCATTCCTGTAGGGTTTAGGGTTTGTAAGTGAATAATACTCTGCGTGAAATGCAGGATACACACTTCCCAAGCTGTACGCGAAGATGCAGTACTGTGTCTCGTGTGCGATTCATTCGCATGTTGTTCGAGTCAGATCTCGCACTGACCGCCGCAAGCGTGAGCCTCCTCAGCGTTTCAGGCGTCGGGTATGTGTATTCTCCTTTTTCTCCAATTTATTTGTAATTTCCACTTTAATGTAAGATGTCAACATCCGGGGATATCGCTTTTGTTACTTGTGCTTGGCCGTGTCCTTGCCCATTGTTTAATCTAGTCTTTATTTTACCCATGCATTTTACATTCCCATTGTCATTTCAATAAAGAACTTAGAAGTGTTGTCACGAAGTAATGTATCTCAACCATACCATTCAACACGGTATTACTACTTTCCTACTCTCCGCCAAACTTGCAGAGGTGCAAGCTGAGCCAGGAGTGATTCGGCGGACTCTGTCGTTGACTCTTCAGATAGTAATCTTAAATAAATCTAGCACTTTTTGAAAATATAGAATACACAGTATATTGCATAATTGTGGAAACAAATTATGAAGTCTAAACTCAGCTTCCACTTGAATATGCAACATGCACCAATAATAAGATCCTACACTTGTTTTTGCACCATATTTTCTGTTTCTATTCTTTCAATTCTTGGAAGAATGCTATTTTGTAAGATCTCCTTTTGCTGAACTTGCTAAGCAGGCAAGAGTTATGAGGTTACTCATCAAACCTAAGTTACCGAAACGTTTTGGATACGGGAGCGGGAGCGGGGTATCCGATACGCGGAAACGGCAAATTTTTTTTTGACCCCGGATACGGCGTAGGATACGGCAGTACAAAAACTATATAAAAATTAAAAAATATATAAATTTCAGCCTTCTAAATAGGAATTTAATTATTAACCACATATTATGCATATGAAAGACAAGTTATAAGCTAAATAAGTGAATAACCACAACAAACAAGCTAGGATACCGATAAAACTTAGAAACTTAAAAGTTTAAAAGTTAAATTAAAATTTAAAATACTTAAATCAAACACAATGTGAATGTCATGAATCTCATGATATATTAAATTCAATCATAGATCAATATTCAAAGCTCAAACTATCTTTCATTGTCAATATTCATCATATTCCTCTTCATCAAGAGGATCAAAACCAGCTACATCATCATCATTATGTGGTTCATTAGAACCACATGGGCTCGAACCACTCGCACTAGGGCCACTGCCAGTTGCACCCCCTTGTGCATGTAGGTCTCGTGGTGCCACAGAACCTGTCTCATCATCATATGCTCCATGGTGGGAAATGGAAGCATCCAAGTCAACTATCTCTGGATCAATGTCCCAATGTTTTGTTGACCCTTCCTTGTACTCTGGCTGCTTGTGGGATAAAAGGCGCAAGTTGGAATGTATGTATACCAAATCTTCAGCCCTTTTAGCCCCCAATCTGTTGCGCTTCTGTGAGTGGATGAAATTATACGTACTCCAGTTGCGCTCAGAGGAAAATGAACTTGCAACCTATTAAGGCAACCCAAACTTCAAAGTCAATGCAAAGTTCAACTTCAGATTTAAACACTCAAACTTAAATTTTAAAAAACTAAAAGAAAAGAGAATAAAAAAATTAAAAACTTACCTGTGCCAAGACCTTGATTGCCAGAGGTTGCAAGTAAGCCGATGAAGTACCATGGAGGTACCACCACATATGTGCATCCATCTTGTATTTGCTCCGAAGAGCGAGAAGGCTATGACCCGTTTCTGCTATGAAATTGCCAAACTCTACCATAACCTGGTCTTGGGCCTCAGGATCAGGGAAGAGCCTAGCTAATGCCACCATATATCCCTCACTGACTTCCGCATCCCTGTATGGTGCTACCCTCCTTGGCAAGGAAAGGATCTCTGTGCTATAAAATCTAGGAGTCAATGCAAAAGCTAGTAGATGTAATGGGGTGGTCATTTTGTTCCACCGCTCAATGAGGATTGACTTCACTTGTTTGAAAAATATTTCCTCGGGATCTTGTTCTTTTGCATTTATGACGGCTTTTATCTTCTCAATCATTGAGTCGATGCCGTCATATATCTCTCCTAGACATGGTTGATCCATGTCAGTAAACCGGATCATGCTCATAATGGGCTCCGTAAATCTCAACAGATAACCCACTCTATCCCACCAAGAGTCCTCTAAGATCAAGTTCTTCACTTTTTGAGCCCCTTCAGTGTTTGATTGCCTCCATACAGACCAAAGATTGGATGTTACCATCCTCATGAGTGCCTCTCGCACCTTCACTAGTCGTCTCAAAACGATTGTGTGATGCAAACTGAGTCTCAGCAACCTAATAAGAACGAGGAACAAAAATTAAAAATAAAATTTAAATTATGAAATTGAAAGCTAAAAGAATATTAAAAAACTTATATTAAATATTAAATTAAAAAGAAAGAAAGAAATAAAGCTTGTCCTTACCTTCAGTAGCTCCAACTGCGAGAATGATCTAAAAATGCCCTGTGACATGTGGTGGTTGGTGACAAACATTTGGATTTCTTCAGCTTCTGCATACACTTGCCGGATCCACTCTATTTTGTTTGCCATTTTCTTTAGCATTAAATTCAATGAATGCACAACACAAGGTGTCCAAAAAATATGCCCATACCGTGCCTCAACTAACATCCCTGCAGCTTTGCAATTTTTGGCATTGTCCGTTATCACTTGGACAACATTTTCAGGCCCCACTGCCTCAATGGACTCAAAGAGAATGTTGGCTATGAATTGAGCATCCTTCACTTGCCCCTCACAATCAACCGCTTTTAAAAACATTGCCCCCTTAGGGCATACTGCAATCACATTGATTAAAGGGCGGTTACTTGCATCTTTCCATCCATCAAAAACAATGGACACACCAGTTTTGGTCCATGAGTCCCTAATTGGTTGCAAGGAGGTTTCCACATTTTTTTTGTCTTTCCAAAAGGGTGGTGCGGATCTTCTCAAATCCTGGTGGTTTATACCCTTTTGGTGCCTCATTGATGGCTTTCACCATCTCATGCCAATAAGGTGATCTCACAACATTAAAAGAAATACCATTAGCATATACACACCTTGCAATGCATTCATCTGCAATCTCCCTGTACTCATTCTGAAAAGCCTTTTCCAATGGCCCTTTTGTCTTACTTTTCTTTCGTGCAAGGGAAACATCCTCATTTGTGGAGATAGGAGCCACAAATGGATGTGGCATGGCCACAATTGGGGATCCACTAGGTGATGGAGTAACTGGAGGCCTTGCTGAACGAGATGAACCTCCTCTTTTGGCCAATGGATGACCCGCTCTCAGAGCCACTCTAGCCTCTGCATCCTCCTGCTCTTTGATAAATGCCAAAACATTTTCTCTTAGCACCCCAGCATTATTCCTCCCCCTACATACTCTTATACCATTACCCGTTATGGCACACAAATGGCTTTTCACCCTACTGTAAGAGCCTTTGAATATTCCATCACACTCATTGCATTTCCATTCAAAACAACCACCACCTGCAAGTTGTTGAACTATTGTTACGTGCCTCCATAACGGTGAATTTGGGTCAAAGTCTTTGGCCAAAGATTGCCCAGAAGAAGCAGAACTTGTTGCCATTGTAGAAATACCTACAAGGTTTAAAAAACAAATTAAGCAAAGAAAACAATGGCATGCAATTGCATTGTGATTGAACAATGAAAATTAAAAAAATTAAATGGAAAGAGCAAAATAAAAATGAACAAAAAATGTAATGTGTGAAAGATTAAAAAAAAAAAAAAATAGAGGAACAAGGCTAGAAATTAAAAAAAACTTACCTTCACTTAGTAAACCACAAATCAAATCCTTCACAAATCCTCCTTTGCAGCTCCTCACACTCCTCCAAGCTTAGCAATAGCTCCTCACACTCCTCAAAACCCTAGACAAGCACAATGCAATTTTGGAGAGCCACAATGTGAGTTTGTTTGCTTTATGTTATGTTTGTGTGTTGTTCTTTTGTTTTATTGTTTAGATGTAGCTTTTAGGTTTTAGATTAGAAGAATTTATTATTTTTTATTGATCTGCGAGTTTAAAAAAGTGGAAAAAATTAAAAAAAAAATTAAAAACGCGTGTTTTTGCACGCGGGAGCGGCCAGGGAGCGGCCCGGCACTGTGGAAACGGCCCGGCCGTTTCCACAGTGCCTGGCCGCTCCCTGGCCGCTCCCGCTCCCGCTCCCGCTCCCACTCCCGCTCCCGAACGCTCCCGCTCCCGCTCCAGGCCCCAAAACCGGCGTATCCGGTAACGTAGCATCAAACCTCTTATTTTCAATATGGACAGTTTTGACTTCAATATGGACAGGTGTAATGGCCCATATTCAACTAAACTTGGAAACATACTATGAGAATGGACTGGCCAAAATGGAAACTAAAATATGGCTGGGAAATCCCATGGACCCATTTGAGGAAAAGTGTTTTTGAGGCGGAAGAATTGCTGAATAAGAGGCTGGTCTTTGATTTGGAGTTTCAATGACCACCAAGAAGCGATTGCCATTACGTCTCAATGTACTGTGCTTTGAATCATTTATTTATATATTTTTGGCTTTCTCAGCATGTTGGTCTGGACTGGCAATCTCAACATAAGTGGGTGCCTATTCCCAATCTTGTCCATTTAAAAAGAACCGCTTTTAATCCCTTACGTCTCAATGCACTGTGCTTTGAATTTTCTATTTATTTATTTTTGGCTTTCTCAGCATGTTGGTCTGGACTGGCAATCTCAACACAAGTGGGCCTGCACCCAATCTTGTCCATTTAAAAACTGTACTTTTTTATGTGATTGGTTGGTGAGGTGATAAATTGGCATGTTTTAATAAATCCACGCAGTTGTGAGTGCATCTCTAGCCAATATTCTTCTTTGGCCGGGTGCAGATGCAATAAAACAGAGAAATTTTGGTAAAACTTCATTTTCTTGTAAATTTATATATGATCAATGGGGGTTGGTGATAAAGATGTTCATGTTGGAAAGTCAAATCTTATTGGAAGTGGGTCTGTCTCTCAATTTTCTTTTTATACAGATGCAGATGCCAAAAACAAAACAAATAAAATGGCCATCAATAGGCCATTGCTCAGTGAAATTGTATATGATTAGTGGGTCTGGTACTAAACATATTCGTGCTATGAAGCACAGAAATGCCTAGGAGGATGCCGTTTCTGGGTTGAAATGTTTCAGAAACGTGAAATGTGAGGGAAACGGGGGGGAAATGCCATTGAAACGTGCCCTGGTCGCAATTGATTAAAAATCGTTTGAAAATGCCCTTGCAAATGTGGAAAAAAATGTCTCTCTTGTATTTGCCCTCTCGACAGGAGAATAGAAGAGGTCACGATGGTTTGTAGAGGCAGAAATTCTTGCTAAGGCACATGATTTGAAGGAAAACGCAATTCGATGGAGGTCATTGGTGCAGAAAAATGTGAGTTCGTTAAAAATTTCCTGTGCAGACTAGAATATGTTAGGGCACGAGTACAACAAAAGAGGAATAATTTTTGTGCCATAGAGAGCAGTCTTTCGTGTTAGTATTTAAATTATTAACTTTTAAAGTTTCAAGATTCTATTTGTTTATATTATAATTATTTAAATCTTATGTAATTTATGTCTTAGTTTAGGAGTTCTGTTATTCTATGTATATAAATTTTAAAAAAAAGTTATATTGTTATTTAAAAAGTAATTAAGATAGGCTACTTTTTAAAATTAGAGTTTAATGTCTAATGTATCAATTATTTTTTATGGTTCATGGAGTACAATTACAAAACGAGTACTATGCATATACATGTTAAATGAGTACTATATATATATAGTACGGACGTTTTTGGTAACGTTTCATATCTGAAGTTTTTTGAAAATTGCCGTTTCCGTGTTTTGTATCCGTTTCCGTTTCTGTGCAACATAATATTCGTGTTGAAAAGCCACTAAGTAGTTGGGTGTTTGTAATTGACTATGCAGTTTCATTACTGTTGATCAGTCAGACCCTAGCACTTAGTAAAGAAAATTGCATGTGTGGCTATTTTTGTAACGGCGCATGGCTAATAATAGCATGCGACCTATTTCGGGATTAGATAAGCGGTGAAGGGCAAGTCCCTACCCTTAGAAGTATGTAGAAAACTGTGTAGTAGATTCAAAGAGAGATAGATATGATATATACATGTAGAGAGAGATAGGTGTGGATACATAGGGAGATTATGTTGCTAAATCTGTTTTGCGCATACTACTGTTGTTGTAATGAAGCTTCTGTATACTTATTGCATTTAATATAATGGAGGATATTGGTTAAATCTAAGTGTTAGTTCTGCGTGTATCTGAATCTAGTATGTTCTTGATCTCATCATGGTCAATACTTAATTCTGTTCTCCCTTAGGTATAGATCTGGTATGCTCTGTAGAATGATGTGTTAGTAATGGAACTGCATGTATTAAGTCTTCATCATGCTAACATCCTGCAACAGCAACCCTAAAGAGGGACCTGGTACCTTTGTGCATTTCGGGTGAGCGCTCAGTCTGGGCTGAGTGATGTGCCAGCGCGTCTAGGGTCTTATTGGGTTTGTATTACTGAATTCTAGGCTGCATCAATTACTTTTTTGTAGGGATATATCTTAAGCTATGAGGATGCTGCTATTACTAGTACACCAATATCTTTCTTAGTTTACTGGATTGTTTCTCATGGTCATCCGTGGTGGTTGCTATGAACAACATTATGGCTGATTATGTGCTAGTGTGGTGATACAGATGGTGTAATGTCCCCTCTTCCAAATCGAAGACCTCTGGCCCTTTATGTCTACCCGATGGCCAAGAGGGAGTTTTTAGGGTGACATAACTTTATTATTTTATTATATTGTGCTATTGTTCAAAAAAAAATATAATAATATTATGAAAAGCTCATATAATAAGTGATAAAGTCTAAATAAATTAAAATACAATCAAAAGTAATTGTAAAAGAGAAAGTGTGACTTGCCTTGGGAGGCATTTTTGGGAAAATGTGCCAATTTGCCCAAAGAAGGAAAATGCGACCAGCCTAGGCATTAAAAATAGGACTTATGTTTAGATATAATCACTGATTGTGATTGGTGATTGGGGAGGTTACTTTGGGGCCATTTCTCCTATATAAGGGAGATGTCGACTTGAAGGGAGAGCACTCACTCATTTTATCAAACTCTGATTTTTGTCTAAGCTTTGTGCTTATTGAAAAACTCTAGAGGACGAAAACCCTCTGAGAAAAAGAGAGAGATTTTCACACAGGGAATCTTATTGTGCTTACAAGGGAATTTCAGTATTTTCCAGTTGTTGATATTGAGCTTTTGGGCTATAAAGGGACTGAAGAATTATTGCAGCTGTGTCATGACATTTTCTGTATGTGGAGCGACATATAGGGAGGCTGACTGGTATTGCAGATGTAATATTTGAGGCTGCATGCTACTGTCCTCTGTTCAGCAGTACCTCAGAACTTTAAATCACCTACATTCCGTATTTTTGGCGCTGCCTAAGGTACCTTTTTCAATGCTTTAAGTCTGCAGATTTCTGGGTGCTGTTACAGTTTATATATGTACTCACAATTCAGATTTGTTCTCTATAATAAATTCTGAGTTGATATGGCCAGGATAGATACGGCTGGGTATTGTTTTATTTGAGTTTCCATCATCAGACTTAGCCGCCATTATTAGGAAAAATCTACATCAGTTTGGGATTCATTCATAGGGCTTGTTATTGTATGCTTACTACTTTGGAATAAGAAATCATCAAATTAGTTGCTAGCTGAGTTGGTTCTCATGATATTTTGAGTCACTTTTCAACACTGAAGGTTCTGATCTGTTGTACTAAAGTTTGTGTATCTTTTATTAATCTGAGCATGAGTGTGGAATTACCTAGAATCCATTAAAGGTTTGAAGTGTCCCATTTAGGGGATATTTCAGATGGTTGTGTTGGAAAGTCAAATCTGATAGGCACCGATGTCTCTACTTAATCTTCTCACGTCAGTTCCAGATGCCAAATCCAATAACAGAATTTGTTTGTCATAAGTTCATTACCTTGTAAATTTGGGTGTGATTATTGAGATTGGTGGTAAGAAAGATGCTCTATGAAAAAGCTACCTGGTGGGTGTGTGTGTGATAGACTTTGATGTGGCTGTTTTTTCTAAAGGGAAATATTAGAGTGTGGAGATAATCTAATCTTTGAACTTCTTTGGCGTGGCTGTCTTTTTTGAAGGGAAATATTAGAGTGTGGAGATAGTCCAACCTTTGAATGTGTCTTTTCGCTTTAAGTTTGGTGCTAGGATTATTTCCATAGCCTAGCAGGTGTCTGTGAGAGGCAATTTTTTTGGTTCAGCTTAATTCATTTTGATTAAAGGTGAAATTAAATTCCCTCCACTTCCAGGTTTGCTCAGGACTTGACCTGAACCATGTTTTACTGTTGTGCTGTGGTCTTAGGTTTGTTAGACTGTGGTAGTAGTCAAAGTAGTTTATAACTTTATTGCGTCGAAGCCCATAGATTGGACTTGTCAATGTCGTGTAATCCAAATTTGTCGATGTTAGACTGTGGTAGTAGTCAAAGTAGTTTATAACTTTATTGCGTCGAAGCCCATAGATTGGACTTGTCAATGTCGTGTAATCCAAATTTGTCGATGGGTTGGCTTACACAGTGCAGTTGCAGGAGTTGTGTCCTTACTAACAGGATGAGTTGAGATTGGCCGTGACTTGTGATGCTCTCAATCATGGTGCTTCATAACAAAGTAATAACAGATTTCATTGAAGTGCAAATATAACCAGGACTGTTGTTATTTAGCAGTCTGTTTTGTTGAGGATTTTGATGAAATATTTTTGCTGAAGAAAACTAAAATCTAGTTAGGTCTTCTCATACCACATGTTTCCTTACAATGAAATGCAATGGAAGTCATCAATGGAATCCCTGTAGCCTAGAAATTCCATCATCTAATCACATAGTTAACTTATTTATTCATCAATTAGTTTTTGCTATAGATAATTGTATACATTTATGTTTGGAGTGCAGTGCACATGGCATTGTTTGCCCTGAACAGAAGCTTTGCTGTACAACGTGCAAATTTGAATAGATTGAAGAGCACTCTTTCTGGGTTGCTAGTGTAGGCAATTGGTCATTTTCTTATTTAACTTTATTTTTTTACTTCATTTCTCTGTTTGGGTTCTAACATGGCTTACTGTGCTGTCTTGCTTTGTGGATTCCTTGCCCTGTGGTTATGCTTTTTGAATTGAAAGCTACGATCTACATGTGCCATACTGTGATGGCAGGACTTAATTTCATTTTAATAACTCCTCTCCTGGACGCAAAAGCAGCTTTTAATCTTTTTTTGGTCGAAATGACAGCAGTAATGGTAATGCTTAGCAACACAAATTTGCACATAACTTTAGTACTTAAATCGCATGCTGTTTTCCAGTATGTCCATGTCTCTAACCTCCCACAAGATTTGAGTGCTCAACAACCTATGAAATTGATCTCGAAATACACACTGTTTCCAGTAGGTCCGTGTCTAACCTCCCATGAGATTTGATGCTTAACAACACATGAAATTGATCTCGACTTGCATCGATTTTACTTCTTCAGGTTTTCCATACCTCGTTTCCATGTTCAGATACAGTTTGATTCTTTGATGTTACATGGTGTTTTTTATTAGAATGCCAGGGAAATACTCAAAGACTCAAGAGTAAAGCATAAGTATCTTAATAAATTCATCTGCGCTTTTAAGAATTATATGCAATAAAGAAATTTTTTTATGTAAAAGCTAAGAGTTCACTCATTATGTCAAGGTTTTAAATTTGATCCAGGAGTATTTTATTCTCGTAAAAAAGATCATGTGCAGTTTTAGTTCAAGATTGTGGAAAGTATGCAATTATGATATTATCAATAAACAAGACATAAAGGTTTGCCAGCTTTGAGTATATATTAGATCCCTCTTTCATTTATCTAGAGTCTAGACAACAGACTTTGTGCTTCAAATGGAATAAGTAATTTGACTATTCAAGTACCATCCAAGCTATCTTAATATTTTGGACCTCGAATAAAAAAAAGGATGCCTGCGTACAAGTTTAAGCATCCAGGAATCTAATCATTGTCAATTTGACATAGTTTTTCTGGATTATCTTTATCTATAGAGGAACACAATGGTAGTGAATTTTCTTTACCAGTGCTATTCAGGCACAGAACATGGTTTCTTATCTTAATATTGTCGGTAAACAGATTGCCTTTGAAGGCATGAGTTTGATGAATACCTAGGCATATGAACCATGTATACTAAGTATTCATTAGTATCAAATATATGATACATGCTTTTGCAATCTCTCAAGCTATCGAACTCCAGATTTCTGATTCCTAGACAAGAGAACGAGTAACCCCTCATTTGGTCCACCTTCAATCAACTCAACAAGCAGGAGGGTAGTCAAATTTCAAAATAGTCACAGTTGTATACATCTTATATACATCTTAATCTTTAGGTTCTCCAAAATTGGGGAAGCAGATTAGATGAGCCAAAGTCTATATAAGGCTTAAACTTGCATTTTATTTTTGTACACAACAATTATAATTTTGGAAATCGTAAGTCTGTATACCATCCTGAGAAATTCTGTCTTTTTATGATGTCCAAGAAGTTTAAAATGATATAAAATGATATAATCTAAATCTCTAGCTCAAAGCATGTATGACTAAAAACTAAATACAACAAAGAATGATAAATTATAAAATTAATTATAAAAATATCAACAAAGCTAAATAAAAATAAAACACAAAGCTAAATAAAAATAAAACACAAAGTAACATAAATAAAAACAAACAAAATAAAAACCGAAACAAACAACTTTAAGAAACTATTAGAGTCCAAAATAAATTTCAAAGAGTGAGAATCGTATTACAGAGAAACCCTACTCTGCACAGCGGCTGTGGCGATTCCACTATGACTCGATCCAGACTACTACAGTGACAAGTCTGCTCCTCCCGCAAGCCGATTCCACTATGCTCGACCCAGACCACTCCAGGTGATTGAACTGGAAGGACTCGCAACTCCTCCCTTCCGTTAGGCACTCTCCTGGTTCGACTGGTCCAACTCACGGCGCGACTTGGTGGTTTTAACTTTTATGCTGAATATGTGTTTCTCCTGTGATTTTACAGACCCAAGCTCAACCTATTTTCCTGTTTTTCCTCTTTGGTGTCCATGGAAAATTCCTTACCAAATTGGCATGATTTTCCACGAACTTTTGGTGATTGGATTAAATTCGCCGAATTTTGAACTTTTTTCAGAAAGTTCAGCGAACCTTGTGACTTAGATGTGTACTACAGATGTTTTGCTTTGAATGCATAAGAATCACATTTATGTATTGAATTTTGAAATTTGTGTAAAAATTAGTAGTTTAATTTTTTTAATTCGCTGAGTAGCTTATGACTAGTCCGAGTCTCTAAACCTATGTCACAGGGTATGGCAAATGTTATAGAAAAAGTCCAAACTTTGCTGAACTTTATCCTTCCAATTTCCAAACACGCACACATATTTCTACAGGGGGAGGTTTTGATTGGATTACACACACACACACATATATATGTGTATATAATATATTATACACAGATATACACACACACACACACATATATATATATATATATATATATAATATAATACACTTAGTGAAAGCAGAGGATGGAAAATTCTCTCCTCTCTCTCTCTCTGTGACAAAAAATTCTTTTGATCAAACTTTAAGATTTTTTTCTGAACTTCATCCACTGGTGAACTTCAACCAATCTTTATTAAATCGAATCTTGTGACTTAACACTTATAAACACTTAGTGAAAGCAGAGGATGGAAAATTCTCTCCCCTCTCTCTGTGACATATTTATGCATTTTTTTAGAAAATTAAAATGATAAAAAATTCTTTTGATCAAACTTTAAGATTTTTTCTCTGAACTTCATCCACTGGTGAACTTCAACCAAACTTTATTAAATCAAATCTTGTGACTTTATACTTAACAGTGCCTATTCATTAGTACCTAAAAATGAGAAATTTAGTAGTTTATTTTTCTTACACTTAAACTAGTTAAATAGAAAGAAATTCCCTTGAATGATATCATACATCATCTAACAAGGATTTGATTGTTATTTGTCCTGTTAGAACCTGAGTAGTTCCCCAGTTGCCTAGAATGAAACCACTGGTTCAGTGTTGAAGTCACAGGCTGAACTCTGTAGGCGTGCTTATTCACAAATCTCATATTGCTCTAGTGTTGTCTTGAGGGTATAAATGTCACTGTTGGCAAATGCCACGAGTAAAAGCATTCCATGTTAAGTACACAATTTATTCCATGGGTATAAATGTTGCTGTTGGCAAATGCCACCAGTATAAACATTCCATGTTAAGTACACTTTATGCCACAGCTATAAATGTTACTGTTGGCAAATGACACGATTAAAAACATCCCATGTTAAGTACACAATTTAGATGAGCAAATCAAACTATTTATATAGCAGGTTACACCTGTTTTAGTTCACTTACCTGCCAGTGATATTATACTAGGCTCTGGGGTTTAATATATATATAGTTCAGGTTATAATAATATAACTTTTGAACAACTGATCGCCCATGTGCAGCCTTCTTACCATGATAAATATTAAATACTATAGTAAAATGTACAGTCTGACCATGATAAATGCATCTACCAAAAGTGTTCAAATTTCATCTAATCATGAAACTATACATTGACACCTCATCTGATCATGTTGCCTAACAAACATTTAAATTGTATAATTAATTATACTTCGATGCACAAATGACCATGTTGCTTATTAACTTTTTGAAAGAGTCATCACATCTTTGGCTACTTCATTTATTGTTGGTTTTGAGGTAAATGTCAGATCAGAAGATCAGGAGCAACTTAAGATCCTCCTAAATTTGTGTTGAAGTAGTCCTGCAAGCTTGTTAACTTTCACCAAAGGGGATTTATCCTGCTCTATTGGTGGTTACACGTTGAGGGTTACTGACCCTCTTTTTCATACACATTGCTATTTTCCGAGAACAATTTCACAATGAAGCCTTGAATAAATGACTCCCTTCTGAGGTCACAAGCAGTAAAGGCTTATACCCTGCTCTATTGTGGTGACTTGGTGAGGTTAACTGACCCTCTCTTTCATACATATTGCTATGTTCCAAGGATGATCACAACGGAGTTTTGAATAAATGACTTCCTTGGAGGTCGCAGGCAGTTAAGAAATGGCAATATTTGTAAACACCGTCTGTTGATGTTCTCTCCTGCTAATAGATGAGTACAATCTTTATTGCTGTAATGAAAATGTTCAATTATTTTACAGTTAGATCCTGATATGTTACATCATGTCACCAGTTTCAAACTTGCAGCGGATGTCCATGAGGAATGGAATCAGGTATCAGCATGCGATTAGTTGTCACTATAGATAAAAAAACTGAACTTCAAAATTTGGACTTTATTTGCATAAAAAAAGTTAAATAACTGACAAATACTTAAAACATGAAAACCACATTATCCAACGTGTAGTGGTGTAACGGTTCTTGGGTCTCCTTCTAATTGGGAGGTCCAAGGTTCAAATCTTGGCTCCGTGTTAAGGTTGCCTACTACCGTCGGTTTGGATACCCTGGAGATAGGGCACCTTGATAATGTGGTTTAATCCGTGGGCTAGCCGAGAGCTTAAAACTTCAATCCTTAGATGGTTCCATGGCCGGTGTGGGCTGTTGATGCCACAATGGGCTAGGGTACTCACCCTAGGTAAACTAAATAAGAAAAAAAAAACGAAAACCACATTTAGAGGTGTAAATATATTTCTATCAAACAAAAGATAATGCAATCAGCACTGGCAACTGATGTATTCTTCAAATATCCTGCAAATGTTATGTGATCACTTCAGAACATTTTTTGAAAAAATGAAAATTTGAAAAAGAATTGGGCCGGCTTGTGATTTTTTGCTGCATGGACTAGTGAGTACTCGTGAGTGCAAGAAACATGTTGCGCTGGTTCACTTGTTAGTCTTTACCATATCTCTAGACATAATTTTTAGATTTGCATGTTGTAATAAACATCTCATTACCATTCCAAGTAACAGCAGCAAGGCTAGTAAATGCTTGTCATAGTTAATCATTTAATGTGTAATGTATGAGGAGTCTTTATTTTACCTGTCGATTAAGTCATAGCTTAAAAGAGTGCCTTCTGTGTTTTATAGGATTTCAAATAATTGCAACCCAATAGGGCTGATGGATTTAATCTGAGCTTTTTTCTATATTCAAGCACAATATAGTCTAGATGAGTGATGGTGATACCTGATGAAATGAGTTGTTTTTTTACAAGCAGGAGGATGGTCCCAGGCCTGGCCAGCCGCCCCGTCCCGGTGTTGCAAATCCTACCGGTGCTCCTCGATAAGCACAAACAGAGCATGTTTAGGGAATGTTTGTTTTTTTCCCTTTTTAATTTTTTACTGTTATTGTGAATGGTAGTTGGCAGGATTCTACCACATACATTTTGATCATATTTGACACCACGATTCTGTAGTTACAGCTGTAAGAGGTGGAGATTTTGTGATACTTTTAATAAGATTTTTATCTACAGTATACTGTTTGTTTTCTAGATAAAATCTGTTTTTGGGGTGGTCACAAGCTCAAGCAATATGATTTCCAGTACATCTGCAGCAATGCAATTTTTAACATGTGATGCTTCAAACTTCCAACCCTTCGTTTACATGTTACTTTCATACCTGGTTATCATTTGATGTTTGATTCTAGTATTTATGATGTTAGATTTTATGAAGCAAATAGTTCTTGAGTAGAAATATTTAAATAATGTTAATGATTTTTATGCAGTATCTTTAATCAATGTCAAATTTCATTAGAAATATTACCAACTAAACCCATATTGAAAATTTAAATACTAGTTGCTAGTTCTTGTCAACAAGTTTACATAGATTGAGAAAGGGCTGAGGAATGTTACACTTGGGATGCTCATCTTTTTCATGGATGTGCTACCAAATTGCTAGGGCTGAATGTTTTTTTCATAAAAATGGTCATGTTCTTGTAATGTCCAAACAAGAAGTTTGTGTTGCATATTTTTCTGGTTATATGATTTTCTTCACCTGTTCTTAGCGATAAAACTTTAACAGGATTCAATATGGGTATATGATGAGTTGTTTGTATTGTTGAGGTGGCAAGTTTCTAAGTGGATCATGCGATCCAGGCCACAAGAAAGTTAAAACCAGCTCTTGCACTGAAAGGACGTGCAAGGGAATTGCTGATAGGAAATACAAGAGAAATTATAAATTCACTGTAATTTGTTTTGAATAAAGAAATTGAATTCCATATTCACTCCTAAACTCCATAAACAAAAATGAGGAGTATGTTGAGTACGAGGTGTCCTACTTCAACTTAGGACTCCAGAAAAAAATAGAAACGGAACTCTCAAACATGTGAAGGATCCAAACAACAAGTTTGTGTTGCATATTTTTCTGGTTATATGATTTTCTTCACCTGTTCTTAGCGATAAAACTTTAACAGGATTCAATATGGGTATATGATGAGTTGTTTGTATTGTTGAGGTGGCAAGTTTCTAAGTGGATCATGCGATCCAGGCCACAAGAAAGTTAAAACCAGCTCTTGCACTGAAAGGACGTGCAAGGGTAGCTCTTGCACTGAAAGGACGTGCAAGGGAATTGCTGATAGGAAATACAAGAGAAATTATAAATTCACTGTAATTTGTTTTGAATAAAGAAATTGAATTCCATATTCACTCCTAAACTCCATAAACAAAAATGAGGAGTATGTTGAGTACGTGTCCTACTTCAACTTAGGACTCCAGAAAAAAATAGAAACGGAACTCTTGAACATGTGAAGGATCCAAGGATAATACACAAATGGAAGGCTCAAACATATTGTTTGTAATGAACTATGTTATGGGTGTACTGCAGGAATGATGGGTGCACCACAGGGATGGCCACAAGAGAGTAAAAACTAGCTTTTGCACTGAAAGGACGTGCAAGGGAATTGTTGATAGGAAATACAAGAGAAATTATAAATTCACTGTAACTTTTTTGAATAAAAAAAGTGAATTCCATATTCACTCCTAAATTCCATAAAGAAAAATGAGGAGTATGTTGAGTACAAGGTGTTTTACTTCAACTTAGGACATCAGAAAAAAATAGAAACGGAACTCTCGAACATGTGAAGGATCCAAGGATAATACACAAATGGAAGGCTCAAACATATTGTTTGTAATGAACTATGTTATGGGTGTACTGCAGGAATGATGGGTGCACCACAGGGATGGCCACAAGAGAGTAAAAACTAGCTCTTGCACTGAAAGGACGTGCAAGGGAATTGCCGATAGGAAATACAAGAGAAATTATAAATTCACTGTAATTTTTTTGAATAAGAAAAGTGAATTCCATATTCACTCCTAAACTCCATAAACAAAAATGAGGAGTATGTTGAGTATGAGGTGTCGTACTTCAACTTAGGACTCCAGAAAAAAATAGAAACGGAACTCTCGAACCTGTGAAGGATCCAAGGATAATACACAAATGGAAGGCTCAAATGTATTGTTTGTAATGAACAATGTCATGGGTGTACTGCAGGAATGATGGGTGTACCACAGGGATGGGGAGGGTGTTCAATATGGAACAAAGGGACAAGAAGGCAGCTTTGGATTGTCATATTGAGTTTAGAAAACAATGCATAAAACATGTCACTGAAACCATCAAGCATAGTACAGGTTACTCCTTGCAATGAAACAGTTTGGATTTTCAGCAACCTGCAAAAATGCATAAACTCCAGTATTGGAGACAATTATCCAACTGCAAGCATTCAATAAAATATAAGTAGTACTGAACTTTGTGTAAACATTCCTCTTTGCCTGATCCGCAATATGACCATTTGAAAATAACATTATTTACAAATTTTAACGACTCAATTACGACATGCTTACCCCTAAAAATATATTTACATATTTTAACAACTCATCAATGAATTGAATTACACACATGTTATATATTCGTACATGATAGAGGACGTTTGAAACAAAAGTTGCATGACACAGGAGATTTAAAACAAATGTCAATATCTTATGGTATACAGGCCCAGAATAAAACCTTGTCAATCAGACAAGTGTCCCAATCACATAAAAATCAATTATTTGTCGTTTCTGGAACTTTGGTAGATAACCTCTGAATCAAATGATTCATGAACCAAATGATTCAACTGCCCACCTTTTGGTTACTAAGCACCTCAACTTCTGCCAAATACATAGCTTTGACAAGACTATTGTTAGAAAAAGCCTAATCTCTTCCCCTTCGTCAGAGACTCGATTCAATTTCTTCCCAAACAACAAATGTGGTGATTCAAAAGGGGGAATATCTGTGTATGCAGGTGAAAATTGCACAGGCTGTTAATGCCATCCTACGACCAGGCCTTTCTTGTTTAACTCCATTCTAAGTTTCATTTGAAACCCAGTAAGTTGTTGATGTATTTAATATTAATTTTGGCCACAATAAGGAAGTCCCTGCTAACAAGAAACCTATGACAGACCAATAAATGCTTTTCATACATGAATATAAGATGATCAAAGGTGGGTTAAACTTTTCGCTATTTCTTCATATATTCAGAAACAAAACTCATTCAATCTCAACTAAATATGTCTTACTACCCCAAATATGATACACGTCTTCATTGTGTCTTTGGATTTGCACTCCTCATTGAGAATCCCTTATCCCTATGTAATATTCTGAATTCTGTAGCACTTTGGACGAAGATTTTTTTAAATAACCTTTTCTTTTTAACACCCTAGGGCCAAAATTTTATCCCATGTTTCTTCAAAGCATACTGTGCTTTTGTAGTCCCATTTTACCTACATTGGTCATTTGTTGACGTCAATGCATTTTAATTGTAGAAATTAAATTCGGGGATTAATATGTCTGAAGTTCGGTTCTTTGTGCCTTGACATCTTTAGCTAAAGAAGGTTCTGATAAAGATATTGCATTATTCAAACTGAATGGTAATGTTTCAATGACATATTTTTACCATTAACAACAAATGTGACTTGGGGCTAGTTACTTGATTGCTTTGGAATAAGTGCTTTCCAGGCCTCTTTTTCAACCAATGACCTTGTCTTAGAGTCTTGTAGGGTAATTCTATAGTTCAAGACAATTAACCAAATGTTTCAACTGTCCACATTTGAAAGAAGCAAACATCACATATACGATGGTATAATTAAATCACATGATTTGTTTGAATTGGAAACAATGATGACATTTTCTTAACCCGTATTAAGATAAAAATGCCGGCATTTGCTTGCTTGCATTACGTTTATACCTCTTTCTTGGCATGAAATGCTTGTAATTGTAATGGGCAGAAACAAAGCAGTTGTCTTAACACTCACCTAGGTAAAATTGATCCATTTCTAACATTTATATGTATTAATCGTCATATAAAGAGTAATTTGGTTTTATTGTT
The DNA here is from genome assembly GCA_019776745.2 of Taxus chinensis. Classification (NCBI taxonomy): domain Eukaryota; kingdom Viridiplantae; phylum Streptophyta; class Pinopsida; order Cupressales; family Taxaceae; genus Taxus; species Taxus chinensis. The sequence goes on from CM034147.1 coordinate 9,586,926, forward strand.
AAAATACTTGATTCCCAAATAAAGTTTGTTTGAACATATTTGTTTAAATAAACTATGAGGTGGTTGTTTATAATCTCTTTGTAAAGCCTTTTTAATTGACACAATGGGTGTATGTACTAAAGAGAGAATATAACAAGCTTAGTTTTTACAATCTTATTTTTTCTGCACATTGTATGGATCTATGCTATTGGGGTGTGTGCCTTGTTTAGCTTTGCTTAGATGTCTCCGTTCACTTATACATTGTGTTAGAGCTTTTGGTTGTAGGAAAACTTGGTTTTCAAAAACTCCTCACAATTCTGTTGTTGGGGTGAAGTAGCAATTAATTGATTTTGCTTTTCGTGGTTGTCTTGATCACGATCCTTTCACTCCATTCAAGTTGGTTGAACTTACTAATTGTGGCATTTGCACTATTTGGTTAATGTTGATTGTTGTAGGGTTGTGAGATGACAAGTTCATAGCCAAATCGAGATTTGTCTATGCCATACCAAGCATTTCACTTTTGTTCTAGTTGAATTGTCATAGTTGTTGTGATTGTAAGGTTTAAAAGGGCATGTAAGTCTTGTGTAATTTTTGTTGGATTTGGGCTTGTAAAGTTTTGATAGTTGTCCACTGGAGGAAAATTCATCTTCAAACTACGCAGAGACCTTAACACGACATTCCATCCAGCATCTGATGCAACCTTTGAAGCCTTGAATGCACATATTTTGGGCATCTGGTTGTAAGTTGTGCCTCTTCTTGGTTCGTGGCTTGAGTAAGCAGCTGAGACTTATTTTTTTGACAACAATTGACTTCCACTGACAACTTTTCTACCAAATAATAGATCAAAAGGGATGAAACCTTGATTTCTTTTATTTTACCATGTCACAGGTGCCTTGTACACCCTTTAATTCGCTCCACGTGGCAAGTGCGTAGGAAAACAAAGTTTTTTTGAGCCTTAAAAACACCCAAGTAAGTGTTTAAATGGTACCTTTGTCACATGCATTTTCAATTAGCCTTGTACCCTGATTAATGACTACTTTTTTGCTAAAATTCTCATTTGCAAACTATGAGGTTAGAGGTTCAACTCCCAGTTTGAAAATTTTGATAATTTTTAGTTGGAGATTCTTTTAGGCACCAAATTTGAGGTGAAGATAGATATTAATTTTTTGAACATGTGTAAAAGATGGAATTTCAATCCAATTTTTTGTGGCCATTATAATTTTGTTAGCAAAAATAAATAAATTTAGAGCTTGTTTTTCTATTGAAAATGGGATTTAAAAAAAAATTCTAAAAAATATTTTGCACATGTCATGTGGATTTTGTCTGATGGAAAAAATTCAAAAGTCAAGTTATTTGAGAAAGGGGATTTTCGTTTTTTTGCAAAAATTGTTTTTTTGGGGGCTTTTTTTGTGATATAATGTTGAGATGTGCTTCATCTTTTGCTGCAACGGACACCAGACTTCTTGATCCTTTTACTTCTACCAATTATCATGTATGTAAACAAAAATGCAATAACTCTCATTTTCAGGGTTTATGTCAAGTGTCAGAGGTAAGGTGGGAGATGGTTTAAACACCAAACAACTAAATCTTCATTTTTGCATGGAGGGAGGCCAACACGTCTACCAGAAAGAGGGATTTAGAATAATTCAAATGCATCAAACACCTCTAATAATGCTAACCAATACACCTTGACACCACAAAATTTTCACAAGCACTGATAAAAACACTTATTCGTGCAAACACCGCCACAATTCCTCTTTAAACTAAGAACAAAAACCAGAATGCCTCCAAAGCTCCAAAACAACTTTCACAGGGTTCAAATGCATGAATTTGATCTTCTGCTCATCTTAGAGCTTCGAAAGTGCTTCACAAACTTAGAAATTGGAGGCAAAGTGAGAGATTTTCACAGATTTTAGCTATACATTGTCTTTTGCATGCTTTCATTAATAGCGGAACATGCTTCCATGGTTTCTACATTCGTGATCGTTGATGTTTTAATTTGAATTTTGAATTTCAGCCCTACAAGTGGACCCACTGGCCATATGGAAAACTTGAATATCTAGTCATGAGAGGGATATGCAAACTCTTTCCCCATAACCCTATTCAACAATGTGATAATATCTCCAAATTCTTCTACAAAATCAGCCCTGTTCAACTTTTTGGGGGTCTTGTGGCACAAATTCTTGGCTTTTCAAGCCAAATTTTGTTCAATATCATGGAACAATTTGCATTATTTGCATTCTAATATTCTTCTACATTCACAATGGCTATATATGCTACTTTTAAAACATAAGGAAGGCCTAGTAATTCCTCAAAGGATTCAATAGTCAATGACAGGACCAAAGACTTACTTCCATCCCTAACCTCCTTGGTCACTAGGTTATGGTTTTTTGCACACATCCATACCAACTTTGGATATTGGGAAGACGGGGGAAAACAACATCTAGAGCAAACTCACTCCAATCAATCCTTCTCATTGTCTCATTTCTGTCCATTGTGTACAATCTTTGCTGGAAATCAACTAAATTTGTATTGCCCAAGTTGATATCTATGACTTTGTCTAATGTAGAGGTGAGGTGGGAGGTGGTTTGAGCACCAAACACCTGAATCTTCTTTTTTGTAGGGTGGGACGCTAAGACATCTGCTAGAAAGAGAGATTTAGAACAATTCAAATGTGCCAAACACCAACAATGCTAACCAACACACCTTGACACCACAAACTGTTTACAAGCACTGGTAAAAACACTTATCCGTGCAAATACCGCTGCAATTCCTCTTTGAATTAAAAATAACCACAAGAATGCCTCTAAAGCTCCAAAACAACTTTCGCACTGTTTAAATGCACGAATTCGATCTTCTGCTCATCTTAGGACTTCAAAAGTACTTCACAAACTTTGAAATTGGACGAAAAGTGAGAGATTTTCATGGATTCCAGCCAATATTATCTTTCGCATGCTTTCATTAATGGTGGCACTTGCTTCCGTGGATTCTACATTTGTGGCCGTCGATGTTTTAATCTTAACTTTGAATTTCAGCCCTACAAGTGGATCCATTGGCCATGTTTGATTTTTACTTAGATGATTTGTCTTTCTCTCATTGTCTCGGCTTAACAATTTACCTACGTGGCATCTTCGCAAGTTTTAATTTTACTTAGTCACCTTTCTCGGGCTTCGGAGCTGCACAAACATTTTGCGAAATTGAAAAAATATAAAGGTGCAAACTTGCAAAATGTGAAGTTGCTTTCCCTTTTAAATTCCTAGGATAATGACACATATCCACCTTATCGGACTGTGGGGACGAAAATGTAGTTTGCAAACTTGCAGCAATGCAAAGTTACAAACCTGTAATACTGCAAGTCTGTATTCTTTCTCTGCAATCTCCATATTACGACATGTGTCCTCCTTGTCAAGATTTGGGGATGAAAGTGGAGTTTGCAAACTTGTAGGAACTGCAAAGTTGCAAATTGTAGAGCTTCCTTCTTTATCTCCGATCTCCAGATTCGATCAATATTCCATTTCGGGACTCGGGGGAAAAACTACAGTTTGCAAACTTGCAACAATGCAAAGTTATAAACCTGCAATACTACATGTTTGCATTCTTTCTATATGGTCCCGAAATTCACCCGAATATTCGATTTTAGGACTCGGGGTGGAGCTTGCAACTTGCAACAATGCAAAGTTATAAACCTGCAATACTACATGTTTGCATTCTTTCTATATGGTCCCGAAATTTTGAATTCGGGTGTGAATTCTGTACAGTTTGTTGAGCACCCGAATATTCGATTTTAGGACTCGGGGTGGAGCTTGCAACTTGCAATTTGCATCAACTTTGACCTTCCTTTAAAGAATAAGAAAGTGGAGCAATATTCCTGGGGGTTCAGACTTGTATTTGCAACTTGCAACTTTGCAAAAATGCAAAGTTGCTTCAATGTCCCGCTTTCCCCTGATACCTCGGATATTCCACTTTATGCACTTCAGGAGTAGAAACGTAGTTTGCAAACTTGCAAGAATGCAACCTTACAAACTTGCAAAAAGACCAAGTCCTTCACATGGACAACTCTAATTCAAACGTTTGATAAAAACATTAAGATTTAAACATATCGCTTACACCATTGAACCTGTAACTTCGTTAAAACATCAAAGTCAAAGGAAGTGTGAAGATGTTAGTATAAAACCACGTGGCAGGGTTGAGCCACAATACAATTACGACATTAAGGACCAGGGAACCACTAAACAACTCACAGATTGTTAGGAAAATAATGGACTGACCTAGTTAGTCCAATATACTCAAGAAAATGCACAAAACGTGCCAAGATTTTAACCAGGCCAAATCAGGCACCAACACCAGGTAAACAAAAGATGCCAGGAAGAGAGAAGAAAGAGATAATAATATTTTGGGAGGGTTTGGAAGGGCCAAAGAGGGATGTAAAGGAGTCTGAAGGGGTTGGAAGAAGTTGGGAGGTGGTTTTAAGCACTTCTTAACATCTTGTCATGTTTTTGGATATCCTTATCATCATCATTAGGTATTTTTAGTTTAGCACCATGCAAAATGGGGTGTGTACAAACACCTCCACATTAGATGTGTTCATAATATTAGTAAATTAATTTTTATCAGTAAATACTTAAGTTAGAGATTTTAGATATACAAGTGCATTACATGTTAGAAGTTTGACCATTAGGTCTTATAGGCTAACAAATTCCCTCATAAGCTTATTTAAGCTTGATGAAATAATCTAATATGGTAATGGATATTTTTTCATTTTTCAATTTTCCCAAATTAATATAATGCATCTTTGTTCTTATATTTGTGTGTAAAAATATTGTAGACACAAAATCATGCACTTGGGTACATTTCTAGGTCTTAAAAGCATACTTGCATTCATATGATTCCTAAGTGAGAAAACTAGTAGTTAACAACTATCTTTGGCCTCTTTGCTTTGTTTCTCATCTCCTTTCTGGTCTTTTACACCCTATAATCCAATCAGTATTTCACTTGCTTATCTTTTATGGCTTCGGACACTAGCGCCTAGGTGCCCTCGTCCTTCTAGGCTCCCCTGACCCTTTTCTACTTTACTTGCTTCTTTTGTGTCTCTTTTATCTTTTTGGCATCTTATTTTCTTATGGGCCGGCCTTCCAGTTGTCAATTATGAAATTCAACCAAGGGGATCATATAAATACAAAGTTATGTGACCAAAATAAAGGACCAAGCTCTAAGCATCTACTATCACCACCTAAAGTTGTATCCAAAGGCATCTAAGAGCATTAAATGCATCCATCTAACACTCATTCAAGGGACAAGAGACTCCATTTTCTACATACACTGCATAGGAAGGGGAAGTTCATTTTTCCATCCACAAATCTATTTACACTGTTACATCTAGCTACTACCCGCTATCACGTGCACTTGCATAAGGGCTTCCTAGGGCACGGTTCTATCACACACGCACAAGAACTACATGGACTACGAGATGTAGTGCAACGCTCGATCATAAGTTCATTATGTGGGGTGACCATCGGGGTCATTCCGAATCCCCATATTGCATCTTTTCTTTTTGGGATTTGATGTATTTTGAGGGTTTTGCAGGTCAACATCTCTTTGCAGGTTACATGAGACTTCTGCAATCAAAGTGCGACATACAGGAAACCAACAATGTCTATCAACGACAATCTTGCGACACCAAAAAAATCAGGTTCTGGGCCCTTGGACAATCACAAGCGCCCATATGTAGACTTTGATGCCTAGGCGCCCGGGTCTAGCCTTATTCGAAAGCTCCATATTTCACAGTGCACAGTTGCGATAATTTTCCCTTCTTGTTCATTGGTTTTCCTGTCCAGATTAGTTCTAGGAATAATGTGACTCAGTTGAGTCATTCTTTCCCCCTCTTGCACTTGGGGTTTTGTATTTATCTAGCTTATTGCTTGTGTCAAATCTATACTTTAGCATTTATTTATCATACACGACTCTGCAATATTAGGGTTTAACATAAAGTTTAATTTTGTTGAATTAAATATATCAATGTAGTGTTTTCTATATGTACTTTTATGCTCTATGCTTTGTTTGCTCAAATAATATTGATGTCTATGGATAATTTTCTATGACTTGTTCACTTTATACTCACTTTAATTTATTACCACCCCTCCATATTCCTATGATACATTAATTGTTATAGACTTAGAACATAATGAATATCCTACAACATGTTACTTGTTATATCTTTTAATAGGTTCAAATGTTATATGGCATAATGTTTCTCTCTTGAGTGATCATTAGATACATAATACTATGACATATTTTTCTTATGACATGCATTGTTTTAACACACATAATGTATTGTACACATTATTTAGCACACATGGATTATTGAAATACATGATTAGCATACATTACTTGATTGTATTTTTAGCTCTTGGCCCCATTATTAATTTACATTACGATTATGCCTTGTTCACATTGCTTATGACACATTTAATTTCAACATATTGACTGATAAATCATTGCTTATTATACATTACTTATGACACATTTGCTTGTTACACTCTATGATTAGATAAGTGCTTATAACACATTTCTTAGTACTTCAAGATTATGTCATTACTCGCGACACTTTTATTATTATATTCTTACTCTAGGAAAATTGGTTGTTGTACTTCAAAATTATGACATTTTTTATTACATAAATTTCCTGTCATTTCTTATAGCATGACGATTCTATCACTGCTTATGACACGATGCTTCTTTCACTACTTCTTCCATGATGATTGTTTCGCTTCTTATTACATGTTTATTACTGCATTGATTCTTACACATTGCCTATATGGCCATTGTTTGTTATACTATCATGATTATATCATTGCTTTTTACATACTTGGGTTTATATATTTTCTTGTTACATATTTATTCTTCCACACACAAGCTAATAAGTAACACTACTAATGTTGATCAATTATGTCATGTCTTGTTGGTTATGTCTCTTTAGTATGGGTTTGTCATGTGATGTTGCATCATTTCATGTCATAGGTCACTATGGATTTAGGTGTCGAATTGTGTGTCGTGATCACACTACTCATTCTATCAATGTTATACTATCTTATGGAATTACTACAACACTCACATGTCATGTTTCACTATTTTGATGACACATAAACACTTGTGATGAAATACTTTTATCTTATGAATTCTACACATTATTACCATGTTAGTTGATATAGTAGATATGGTTTATATCTTTGATATTGTTGCTTATCCAATTTTACACAACATCCCTCATCTTAAGGGGGGGGCGGGAATCTTGTGGTCTTTTTAAAAATCATGTAGATTGCAAATAAAATACTTCTTATGATATTGTATGATGGCATTCACGTGGTTATCCTAAAAAATTATAAATATTTTTGACATATGATGAATTACCATATTTACATGACATTACGACGTTTACATAATCATGAACAAATTTACCATGTGGAAAGCTCAAATGTTCACAAGATGGCTAAGTGGCAGGTTCAAAAGCACATGTGTTGTATTCACACACCATGCTCAATTGATATATTACTCTTATATTTTAACATTTACAACCCTTACATTTTAACACTAGGGGTATACAAGTGTACATGTTTCATGATTTAATTTTAGTTTATGTTATTTATTATTTTTTCATAAGTATCCTCATTGATCATTAATGCATGTTTTTGCATGTGGAATGTAGGTTCACATTTACATCAAAACAACGTAGAAGGGAAAAACACATTCCAATATTTTCCTTACGGGAGTCTTGCATTTACAATTCAATTATTTTAATAAAAAAAATTCAATTACTAGATTAAAATGGGGGCAAAATGTAGTACTCTAAATATGGAGCAATTGAGTATGAAAAATTTCCCTTCCATTTATCCCATCATGTTTCCTATAGTACACTTAATTAAATTATTACTACCCACATTTTGCTCAATTATAATACTCCATAGCCATTGGGTCACACTTGTTACTCAGTTAATTCCCGTTAAAAATATATTTAATACATACAAAGCATATCTTCATACATGTGGTCACCTTCTCCAACTATCAGAACAAAATTTACAATTCTTAGGACACAGTCACATGTCAGACAAAACCAACCAATGTTTTGACAAGGGAAAACATTTTCAACCGCTACTAATGCAACGATTAGTTTTTCAAATGCATAAGTTACCACAATCAACTAAAATTCAATTGAGTGGGAGAACCTTTCAAAAAATTCACATATATAATCACAATCACCCCACCCATTCAAAGGGCCTCAATGTATGACATATTTGGGTTACTTAAGAGATCACAACAAAGCAACCAATTGTAAAATCACTCTCTTAAGCACATCTTCTAGCTATCAAGTTTGAATACATCTTGCAAGGTTTCCATAGGTCATTATCAAAAGCTAAATTCTACACCAAAGATGATATTTAAGTGTTAGGAGTCCTATATGGGTCTTCATTTCCAAACACATTGTTATTAAACATTTTGCATACATTCACTAGGTAGGAAAACTCCATGCCTGAGGCCTCTTAAAATTATTGTTATGTAGGAATCTCTCAACTTAGTGGGGCATTGACGAAGATTGAACACTATATACTAACCCCTTCTTAGGTCCTTCAAGTGAAGATGAATATAGGGGTTGAAGAAGAAGAAGCCCTAATGTACTATATAGATGTGATTATAAAAATATAAATATAAAACATAGAGTTAAAGACAAAAAAGTTCATAGTACCAACTAGAATTGAGAGAAACCTTGCATTGGACAAAACCAATCAAAAGGACAATCCACCTAGGCTACTTCATCTAGGACAATTGAATTCATCTTTCATACACTGTCAGATTGCATAATTTTGCACATATCCATGTCTCTTCATATATAACCTAGATCCATCATCATGGTTGTTATATCACTTATAGAAATAATCAATTAGTACAATCTTATCTAACACTAACCCACTCTTTCAATTATTTAACTGATAATAATGAACAATACATGATTTAAGATCTATAAATTTACTATATTACACTCGCAACCTTTTATCACAAACTAAATGATTCTTAAAGACTCCCGCTTCCTAGACTCTTACTTCCTAATTATCTGATATAGTGAATGAATCTCAGCAAGAGGCTTTTCACGGGATAACCTAAAGACTGGGAACCAAAAATCCCATTTACCAAAATATTCTCACTAAGAGATAGTGTAAGACAACAATGACGAGTACACACCACTCATCTTTATGCCTTTAGAAGGTGGGGAGGTCCAACACGCTTCAATGTGACATAAAGTAGGTCACGCCATATTTGATTCCTAAAGGACTAACAAGACAAATGACAACAAGCATGTCATCGTAGCTTTCTCTTTTTAATATTCCTAAGGACTATAATGGACCCTAGGACTATTGTTGGTGTCAGAATCTAATGAGGATGATGAGACATATCTTTTAGCAACATACTAGTCTCTTTGATATCATTCCCACCGCCATTTTGATGTGTTAGATCTCATACGATTATCCCATTCGAGTCGTTTGATAGGATATGTGTATAATTTGGAATGGTTAGCATTCTTCGTGGAGTTAGAGGAGGAATATTTGTAGAATGGAAAATATAAGTCTTTTTCCACAACTGATATTCAAGATTTTGTTGATGATGAGTGACACCACCTTGTTGAATTTTGGATTAGCATTCCTTCACATACCATGGTATCTTGCATTGAATTATAATATCCCTGACAATATCAGGACACATTTACAACAAAGGACCATCAAACAACTTTGTCGGCATATATTTGGCAAGAAAATATTTTAAGTAGTTTGGAATATAATTATGAGCTCAAGCCTAGGATGTCTGTTCCATGCATTCTCTTTTAGGGGATGTTCTTCTGGCCACATTATTGAAATCTCAAATCTCCACATTTTATCATGAATATGAATTAACTGTCTAAGTCTAATTCCCATTACTAGAAGTTTTGGACACTCTGGTTCAAAAAATCTGTAGTGTCTCCATGACAAGTTTAGAGTACATACCATTAAGGGTTTTTGTACCGTATGGTACAAAACATTTATGTATTATGGATCAACAAATTTGATAAATTTCTCAATCATAGCATATGGTGTAAGAAAAATAATTATCTGATCCAAAAGACTTTTTTTAGCTTCATAAGACATTCTTCTGTCATTTTCTTTAAGCACTTGAATGGTTCTTTCCCTAGTAGCACCGCTCCAAATGGTATGAACAAACTCAATAGAAACCTGAGTGTAATTTACATATTTTGAATGATTTAATTCTCTAGTGACAAATTCAACTAAAGAATTATTTTTACCTATAATTTACTCGACTTCAAATCTATAGTTGTCAAACCACATTCCCTATCTGTGTAATCTATTGAAATAATTCTTATCAGAGGGGTCACCATTCTTGAGTCGAGCCTTGAAATCCTTGAGATCATATCTCAAGATGAAATGTTTTGTTTTCAGGAAGAATAAGAAAGCTTTAATAGACTTATTTTATACTAATATTTCTCTATGGGTCGAATGATATTTTAGCTCCGATCTTGGGAAAGATCTAGATACATATCCGCAGACTTTTTCTTTTCCATCTTCAAGTCTTTCTTTTAATACAACATCCCATAATTTTTCGCTGACACCAATTCCAATATTTTTTTGTCCATTTCCTGCTAGGGACATAGCTAGAAGATTTTGAACTTGTCTCTTAATTCTTTTGATAACTTGAGTCATTTCAGGCACCCAATTAAGAGCATTTTTTCTTAATCACTTATTAAGAAGAATTCTATCAACAACAATGCCTTTGTAAAATCTTACAACATAGTTTATACATCCAAAAAACCTTTGCAACTACAACTTATCAGCTATTTGATCATGAAATTCTTGGATTCTTGAAACAATATGGGATTGCATCTCAATTGAACCATTCTTTACAATAATACCCATGAAATTTATTTCATCCTTAAAGACCTCCATTTTTGTTGGAGATAGGCACAAACCATTCTAGTAAACAACATCATAATTTTTTTGGAGATGCTCAATGTGTTCCTTAGGAGACTTGGAAAAAAACAATATGTCATCTATATAGACGATCAAGTAATCAGACAACTCACCAAAGATATTGTCCATGGATTTTTGGAAAATTGATGGAGTTGTCTTTATGCCAAATGGAAGTACATTCCATTCATATTTTGCACTGGGTACAAAAAATGTTGTTTTGTAACAATCCTTAGGATTCACGAAGATTTTCCAAAAACCAATTTTGAGATCAAATTTGTTGTAGACCTTTGACCCTTTGATTATAGTCAAAAGATCTTTTTTTGCTGGAATTGGGTGTTATATTGAATGAACATATTTGTTTAATGGTTTGTAGCCAACTACAAGCCTTTTCTTTGTCTGAGTTGTTCACTTCTCTTATTGATGTAGACTAATGCACAACCCCAATGAGAATTACATTGTTGATTAAAACCACCATGGAGGAGCTTATTTATTTATTTTTGACATTCTCTTCGATCTTCTAGTTTCATTCCTTCTTGGTGAGATTTGAATTTTGGGATGATCTTGTTGCCATCAACATCCTTGGCAAACTGTAAATCAAGTGAATAGAAATGTTTTCATCTGTTTACAAAAGCATGGGGATTTTCAGAACACAAATCCTTTTTAAATCTTTTTTACTATATCATCAATGTTTCCTTTACAAAGAGCTATTAAATTATGAATTCATTCATGATTGAATTATTTCGTTTGGTTAGGTAAATTAATGATAGTTATGAATGCGTATTTTCTTGGGATCTGGACATCAGGATTGAATAAAGATATAAAATCTTTATTGAGACCGAAGGTTCCACATTATTGGATGGTATGTACTCCTAACATGCAATCATAGCAGAACATGTCATGTTGATAAAACTGCAATGTTCTTTGGAAACCTTCTATTTGAACTGGGACATATGCTGTATACCTAGATATGAGTTTTTTAATCAAAGCTTATTTTGAGGTAGGTTTCTATCCAACAATCTGGAGGGACAACTCTAGTCCTTAACAAACTTATAGCTGCACCAATATCTATCATTACATCTATGGAGTATGGCTTGATATTTGGAATACAAATACTGATTGAGACAACAAGATTTTGAGCACATTTGATAGTACATACCTCAACGTTGATTTCTTCAGTTGGTACTTCTTGGTGCAAAATTTCTTGATATGCTCCTTTTAGGAATTTTTCCGTTTCTTCCGTCTCTTTTTGGCCCAAAGATTATTTTTCAAGTAGTTTTTTATATTCTTATGTAGCTTTTGCTTTGACCTTTTGGAGAAACTCTATTCTATTCCTTCACCATGTTCTTTTGTATTTTGACTTAGGAAAAAAAAAATTTTGATTTTGGATCAACTTGAAATTCTTCTTCAATGCTTTCTTCTTCTAGGAATAAGAAGGGGAAATTCCTTCCTCTTCCACATCCAACACCTCTTATAGCTAGTTGTCGTTGATGCACTTGTCTTTGTATGATAGGCCTAGAAAATGAGGAAGATGCTCTAGAGTTGTGTTGTTGTTGATTGCTTAACTTTTTTTTTTTATTCTCTTTGTTGTGTATCCAATTCGGCACAAAGTTGGGAATGGTACCTTTCTTCTAGTTCTTGAAGTTTTTGAAACATATATGTCTTTTAGCAGTGTCCTATGGGGGAAAACTTTCATACTTTCTCCGTCTTAGCTCAAGTTGTTTCTTCAAAACCTCAACAAAGGGTGGAATAAATGGATGTGGAAAGACAACAATCATGTTCAAAAATTATGGAAATGAATCATATATTGATTATTTTCTACCAGAATCAGAATCTGATTATTCAACAATATTTGAGAGTGCTATCAGAGCATTGTTATTGTAATACAACTATTTGGTTAATAAAAGAAGATATTTCTATTTTTCTTCAACTCTCTTTCATTGTGAATGTTTTTGTATTTGAGTTTCCATCTGTGAATCTAGTTCATACATCGTAAATCAGGTAAAGAGGTGAGCTTCCTTTATAAGTCGTTAGGGTGAATGTAATTTTGTTGAGGACGATACCGTAAAACTTGCTAAATCATTGCTAGAAAGTACCAACATTGGAGTTTGAAGACCACACTCAGATGCAAGATGAGGACTATGAACAAGATCTAGTAAGTCTATCTAATGTCTTTCCAATAAATTCTGGAATAGATGTGCAAGAAGAGTATGATCCCTTTCCGACATGGAAGTTACCTGAAATTCCCTCTAATGAAGTATATGATAAATTGTCTGCTTTCCATTTAATATCTGCTACTACACTCAAGACATGAGAGTTTGTAATTCAAGTATCCCAATCTAGGAACCATGAGTACGACATCCTATTAATAGATCCTGCACAGATAAAAGCCCTTAAAAAGTAAAATACTTTCAATTTTTCCCATATTGGTTACCTATTTGTATTGTCAAGGTCTTAATGACTCAGTATTATGTTGTATGATGGATCTACGCTTTGATAGTTTTAAAGATTATTTGCTAGTTGCTATCTAGATTGGTTTACACAATGGTCCTATCTCTTTTGAAGTCTTTCCTAATTATCTTGTTAGCCTGCATAAAGAAGATCTACTTAAGAAATTTCTTCATTTGCACCTTGCCACCGCTGGTTTTCATAGGAAGCCTGAATCCTTTCCCTTAGCCATTGAATAATTCAGAAGCAAGAGTCTAGGAAACATGAGTCTTTAAAAGTTTTTTAGTTTGTGATAAAAGGTTATAAGTGTAATCCTTTTATCAAGGGTACTTTGGTCTTGCTATCAGAGATAACATTTTTGGTTATTGGATCTATGTTTATGATATTGTATTGAAGCTATGATTGGAATATTTTTATTGAAGCTATGATTGGAATGTTATTATGATGGGCACTTTGAGAGTGGTATCAGAGTGATGTTCTTATAATACATCTATTTTGTAAATAAAAGAAGATCTTTCTATAATTCTTTAGCTCTATTTCTCTGTGAATGTTTGTGTATTTGATTTTCCATGCGTGAATATGGTTCATACATCATAAGTTAGGAAAATAAGTGAATATTCTTTATAAGTCGTCATAGTGAGTGCAGTTTTGTTGAGGCCGATACTGTAAGACCTACTAAATCGTTTCCAGAAAGTACCAGCAACAAAGTTTGAAGACCGCACTCAGATGGAAGGTGAGGAATTTGAACAAGATCTAGTAAGTGTATTTGATGTCTTTCTAATAAATTCTATAATAGATGTGCAAGACGAGTCTGATCCTCTTCCAAAATGGAAGTTACCTAAAATTCCCTATAATGAAGTATATGATAAGTTGTCTGCTTTCCTTTTAATAGCTGCTACTACCCTCAAAACATGAGAGCCTGTAATTTAAGTATCCCAATATAGGAACTGCAAGTATTACATCCCATTAATATATCATGGAGATATAAAATTTCTTAAAAATAAAAATACTTTTAAATTTTCCCATATTGGTTGTGTACAAATAGAAATTACTCCTTTATTTCATCGAGGTCTTAATGCATTAGTCTTATGTTGTTTGATGGATATCTGCTTTGATAGTTTTAAATATTCTTTGCTAGCTACTATCCAAAATAGTTTACATAATGACAATATCTCTTTTGTAGTATTTCCTAATTATCCTGTTAGCCGACATAAAGAAGATCTGCTTAAACAAGTTCTCCGTTTACACCTTGCCACATTTGGTTTGCATATGAAGCCTGAATCCTGTCCCTTAGCCATTCATTATAAGGTCATTTATCATTTGGTAAATACCATGTATCTGATAGTAAAACATGACATAACCAAAGGTAGCAGCATGGTGACTCATGCTAGTTTAAAAAGACATAAAATAGAGCTAGAACTGATATCCTAGTCTCAAATCAAAGTCCTAAAGGAATGAACCCTCTCGAAAAAGGAAATAGATAAAGATCAACCTAAGCTTGAAAATGCTACAACAGTCCATGCATCTAAATCAGATACAACTTTATCTTTCAGATCTTAAATGTCTCTCCATGCTTTATCCAAATCCAGTTCCTCTAGATACGATATCTCATATTTCTCTACAGCTGAGACCTCTAATAATAAAGACAAAGAAAAAATATATGTATGTAGCCATAATAGTCAGATCCATGACCTAAACATTGATTATATTTTGTGTAAGGATTGTGAACATATTATTAAACATAAACAGGTTCCTTCCAATGGACCCACAATAAGTAGACATCTAAAAACAAATTCTTCTAAAAAGTTGTCCCAGTCTACCTCCTTTAGAAAGTAGTGAGATTCTCTCTTTTGTTGAAAAGCATAAAGCCATTTTCTCATATTAAATAATGGTAGACAAACAATTTTATCCTTCATAATCTTCCAAGATGTTGAATTGGACTAACAAAGTTATTAAAATAGTCCATGATAGGATTAAGAACCAAGAAGCCATGCTGGCTGAAATGGAAAAAAATCTTAAAGCCATAGAATTAAACTAGAAAGGCGATTTGCAATCTGCCATTCATTCTCCAAATACCAAAGTTGATTCTTTGTCCCCCTCTATACAATTTTTTGATAAAAGTCTTGAATTTGTATCTCAGTATGTGTCAGTTTGTCTTGAGATTACTAAATTTGCGTTAAATGAAGTCCCAAACATTACCCAAACCCTTGCCAACCAGTCTAATGATACAAAAAGGAAATATCCTCAAAGATTGGAACTAATCATACGATTCTGCAGAATAGCTTGCACCAATTATATGAGTCTTATGTAGAAGTCAACCAAAAAATAAATCATGCCTAGGAATTAGTGAAGCTAATCCTAGAGATTGTTCCTCAAGTAGAACAAATAATTGAAAAATATAAAGAAACCTGAAGAAATTATTCTAGATTGGTCTAAAAGGTTTCATGGAAAAATGTTACTAAATTAGCTGATTCTCAAGGGAAACATAAGGTTGTTTTACTAGGAAGCAGTACTATTGGTATGTCCACTATTACTCCTGAAGTTTAAGAAAGTATGGTTCTTGCAAATGAGTCAGCTGGAGCCTTTTCCAGTGAACCACTACACCATACAACAACGAATAAACCCTTGCAACCAAATTGGTATAAGTTGGATTGTTACACTCTAACAAAAATCAAGGAAATGATTCATGGAATGTTAGGATGGTCCAATACTCAATTTCTCCTATATTGCAATGATCCCTGAACTATTGCTGAAACTATCACCAATGAGTTTGTTGGCATTGCAAGAGAATGGTGGGATTCTAACCCACAACAAGAAGCAATAATTAATGGAGGTACTGCTTCACTTTCAACTGCTCTTATTGATGAATTCTTAGGCACTGTGGGTAATGATAAGTATAAGAATACTACTCTGTTCCTCAAAGTAGGAATATGTGACATGATTAGAATAAAGGAATATCATTTCTATATGCAACAATTATACTATAATTTAGGAAATATAGTGATCCTAAAATGAAGCTTAGGTATATTGTTTTAGGTTGTGGAGTCTATTTTCATGTGTGAAAGTGTTGAAGACTATACACTAAGAGTACTGTACACTTTTCATGTAGTGTTGAAGAAGGTTATTGTACATTTTTTTTGGGCCTTAAAACGTGCCCGATATATCAGGAAACGTGATTTTCTCATATGGGCAGGATTTTGACCCATAGGTTTATGGGACAGTTTTTGCCCATGGTTTTGATACCCACAGTTTTGTAAAACTGCTTAAGCAGTTGTCTATTTATATGGTTTTGTGCATATGGTAGAATAATGAAAAACATTGCAGATGTGCTTTGAATTCGGGTGTGAATTCTGTAGAGTTTGTTGAGCATAGCTCCAAACAGATCTAGGTATTGTATTGAGAGAGTGGTGGCTTGTAATAAAATATGAGCAAGTGATTCTTGGTGGACGTAGCCCAAATTGGGTGAACCATGTTAAATACTGTCTCTTTGTGTTGTGCTATTTTATTCTACACTTTTATTTGAGATCTGTAATATTTTCTGCATATTAGTTTCTACTGTTGCAATTTTGTGAGGGATTATTCCACATATTTTATCCCTTATTCCCTAACAATTGGTATCAAAGTCTGGTTTGGTTTGCTGAAGTGTTGAATCGCAGGGAAAGTTTTATCTTGAGTGGGAGCTATGGTAGATGATGGAAGATCTAGGGTTGATAAATTCAACGGGTAGAATTTCAGTCTTTGGAAGATGCAGATGGAAGATTACCTTTATCAGAAGAATCTTTATACTCCGATGTCTGAGAAGGTGAACAAACCCTCGAGCATGACAGATGTGGAATGGGATTTGCTGGATAGGAAGGCACTTGGGACAATCCGACTGTGTCTTGCATCTTCGGTATTATTTAATGTTTCAAAGGAAAAGACTACAAAAGAACTGATGGATGCATTAGGGAAGTTGTATGAAAAACCCTCTGCCTCTAATAAGATATTTTTAATGATTTTTTTTTTTAATATGAAGATGTCTAAGAATGGTTCAGTAGCAGATCATCTAAATGATTTTAATACGGTTGTAAATATGCTAGCTTCGGTTACAATAGAATTTGATGAAGAAGTTAGGGCTTTATTAGTTCTGTGCTCTTTACCTGAGAGTTGGAATATCCTGGTAATGGTGGTAAGCAACTCAGTTCCAGCTAATTCAAAGGTGAAGTTTGAGGATGTTGTAGGGGTGATTCTAAGCGAGGAAATGCGAAGAAAAATATATGGTGAATCTTCTACTTTAGGGAATGCTTTGATAGTGGAAACTAGAGGGAGACAGAAGAATAGAGGAAATCGTGGAAAATCAAAGGATCAGACAAGGTAAAAATCCAAAAGCAAGATAGTATGTTGGCATTGTGGAAAGTCTGGGCATGCAAAGAAGGACTATTGGGAGCTTCAGGACAAGAAGAAACAATAGGAAGAAAACAAGGAGGCAAATGTGGCAATGAGTAATGTATGTCAGGATACTTTGATTCTTTCTTTGCACAATATTACTGAATCTTGTGTTTTAGATTCGGGGGCTTCTTTCCATGCTTCTCCACATAGGCATTATTTTGTTGATTATGTTCAAGGAGATTTTGGGCATGTTTTTCTTGGTGATGATGAGCCTTGCAACATAGTTGGAAAAGGTTCTGTTCAGGTTAAGATGCAGAATGGGAATACTTGGCTATTGAAGGATGTCAGACATGTGCCTACATTAAGATGAAATTTGATATCGGCAGGGCAGTTGGGAAGTGATGGTTGTACTGTGATATTTACAACAGACTCTTGGAAGGTTACCAAGGGTGCTCTTGTGGTGGCAAGAGGTAAGAAGGTTGGAACCTTGTATTTAACCACTTATAGCACTAATGTTTGTAATCTTGTGGCTTCAGAAGTAGATACAACATTGTGGCACTATAGGCTCGGTCATATGAGCCATAAGGGCATGGAGATCATAAAGAAGGATTTTCTCGGATATACAATAAATAGGTTTGGAGTTTTGTGAGGACTGCATATATGGGAAACAAAAGCGAGTAAGGTTTCTCAAGGTTGGACCTACAAAGAAAGAGAGTAAGTTAGAGCTGGTGCATTCTGATGTGTGGGGGCCGGCTCAGGTATCATCTCTTGGGGGTTCAAGTTATTATGTTACTTTTATTGATGATGCAACAAGGAAAATTTGGGTTTATTGTATTAGAAACAAATCTGATGTATTTGATACTTTTGTTAAATGGAAAGCCTTGGTAGAGAATGAAACAGGTCTTAAGCTAAAATGTCTCAGGTCAGATAATGGAGGGGAGTATTGCAGTAATGAATTTGATGATTACTATTCTAAGAATGGAATCCACAGGAAAAAGATGGTTCTAGGAACTCTGCAGCAGAATGGGGTATCAGAAAGGATGAACAAAACAATAATGGAATGTGCTAGGAGCATGAGGTTACATGCAGGACTACCTCTTTCTTTTTGGGCAGAAGCGGTGAGCACAACTGTGTACTTGATAAACAGAGGACCCTCAAGTGCCTTGGATGGAGGCATACCTGAGGAGGCTTGGTATGGTAAGAAAGTTAATTATTCATTTCTTAGAGTCTTTGGATGTGAGGTGTTTGTTCATATAGACAAGGATGATAGGACCAAGCTAGAGGCTAAGTCAGAAAAATGTACTTTCATTGGTTATGGTGGTGATGACTTTGGATATAAATGTTGGAGTATTAAGGACAAGAAAATCATTCGATCTAGGGATGTGGTCTTTAATGAGAAATTCATGTATAAGCAGCAGTTGCAGGAAAATATGGAAGAATCCAAGAAAGAATATGCAGCGGTAGAGGATCTTCCGGATGGAAAAGTGACACATGAATCAGTTCAGGAACCTCCTCAACAAGAACCCCAAACTCCTATATTGAGGAGGTCTTCTAGGGTAAGAAGAGAACCTGAACATTTTTCTCCTTCTCTTTATTATTTATTACTCACTGATAGTGGAGAGCCAGAGAGCTTTGATGAAGCAATGCAGGTAGATGCAAGGAAGAAGTGGGAGCAAGCCATGGATGAGGAGCATCAGGCTCTCATGGAGAACCAGACATGGGATTTGGTGAAGCTACCCAAAGGAAAAAGAGCATTACAGAACAAGTGGGTGTTCAGAGTCAAAGAGGAAGAAGGAGGCAAGAAAAGATACAAGGCCCAATTGGTGGTCAAGGGGTTTGCACAGAAAAAAGGTATAGATTTTGATGATATTTTTTCTCCTGTAGTAAAAATGACTTCTATTAGAATTGTTCTAGGAATAGTTGCAGCAGAAGACTTGCACTTAGAACAGCTTGATGTAAAGACTGCATTTCTCCATGGTGATTTGGAGGAGGAACTATATATGCAGCAACCAGAGGGCTATGAGGTCAAAGGTAAAGAGGAGATGGTGTGCAAACTGAAGAAGAGCTTGTATGGCTTGAAACAAGCTCCACGTCAATGGTATAAGAAATTTGATAGCTTCATGATGGAGCAAGGTTATATTAGATGTCATTCTGACCATTGTGTGTATACAAAGAAATTTGAGGATGACAGTTATATTATCCTGTGTCTGTATGTGGATGACATGTTGGTTGCAGGTAAAAACATGTAGGAAATAAAAGTACTCAAGAAGTAGCTAAGTGAATCCTTTGCTATGAAGGATTTGGGGGCAGCCAAACAAATCCTTGGTATGAGGATATCTTGGGATAGGAAGGAACGGAAGCTGACTTTATCTCAGGAAGAGTACATTAAGAAAGTCTTGGAGAGGTTTAATATGTAGGATGCTAAACCGGTTGGGACTCCTTTGGCAGGCCATTTCAAGTTATCAAAGGAGCAGTGTCCCAAGATAGAGCCAGGAGAGAAACCAGATGTCCAAGGTACCTTACTCATCAGCGGTTGGTAGTTTGATGTATGCCATGGTGTGCACTAGGCCTTGATATTGCCCATGTAGTGGGAGCGGTAAGTATATTTATCAGTGATATAGGTAGAGATCACTGGTAGACATTCAAGTGGATTCTTCAGTATTTGAGAGGGACCATGGGGATAGTTTTGTGCTACAGTGGATCAGACACCACTTTGTGTGGTTATGTAGATTCAGATATGGCTGGAGATGTAGACAGTAGGAGGAGCACGACATGTTATGTTTACATTGTAGGTGGGACAGCAGTGAGCTGGATTTCATGACTACAGAAGCTGGTGGATTTGTCAACCACAGAGGCTGAGTATGTTGCTGCCACAGAGGCAAGAAAAGAAATGATTTGGTTACAACAATTGCTTGAGGATTTGGGGCATAAGCAAGAGGAAGGAAAGCTGCATAGTGATATTCAGAGTGCTATACACCTAGCTAAGAACTCTGCTTTCCACTCTAGGACAAAGCATATACAGTTAAGGTACCATTTCATCATGACAACTTTAGAGGAAGAGAAGTTGAAGCTGGAGAAGATTCATACCAGTTAGAATCTTGCAGACATGATGACCAAGGTGGTCACAAGGGAAAAACTGAAGTTGTGTTCAGCTTTGGTTGGTCTTCACGGAAACTAGTGAAGGGTTGAGAAGCTTGCTCAGAGGAAAACTAGTCTCCAAGTGGGAGATTGTTAGGTTGTGGAGCCTATTTTCATGTGTGAAAGTGTTGAAGACTGTACACTAAGAGTACTGTACACTTTTCATGTAGTGTTGAAGAAGGTTATTGTACATTTTTTTTGGGCCTTAAAACGTGCCCGATATATCAGGAAACGTGATTTTCTCATATGGGCGGGATTTTGACCCATAGGTTTATGGGACGGTTTTTTCCCATGGTTTTGATACCCATGGTTTTGTAAAAATACTTAAGCAGTTGTCTATTTATATGGTTTTATGCATATGGTAGATATAATGAAAAACATTACAGATGTGCTTTGAATTTGGGTGTGAATTCTGTAGAGTTTGTTGAGCATAGCTCCAAACAGATTTGGGTTTTGTATTGAGAGAGTGGTGGCTTGTAATAAAATATGAGCAAGTGATTCTTGGTGGACGTAGCCCAAATTGGGTGAACCACGTTAAATACTGTCTCTTTGTGTTGTGTTATTTTATTCTGCACTTTTATTTGAGATCTGTAATATTTTCTGCATATTAGTTTCTACTGTTACGATTCTGTGAGGGATTATTCCGCATATTTTATCCCTTATTCCCTAACATATTGAATCCTTTCCTGCATAATTTTATACTGAATATAAGAAAGCTATGCATGGAAGGACTCCAGAACAACTAATCTTTGGAGCCATTAATCAAATAATTGATGAGACAAATGCTCATCTCTGTCAAGAAAAGTAAGAAAAAAAGGAATCTGTAAAGGCTCAAAAGGCTTTAGGAGCTAAACTATGTCAAATAATGTATAATGATCCATTCAGGTGTAAGCCCTCTCGTACTTCTTCTCATAAGAGAAAACCTTTTAAAGACTGTTCATATTTTTCAAAGGGGAAGGGTAGGTACAAATCAAATAAGAAATAGTTCAAGAAAATATTTTCCTCTAAATATCCTCCCAGTAGAAAGACATATTTCAGGAAGAAGAAATATTTTGGTAAGAAAAATAAATTTTTGCCTACACGTTTCATCTTGTAAAGGAAAACATTATGCTAATGAGTGTCCTAAAAAGGATACTGATAAGGCAAAGACAAATATCAATATGCTAGAATTTAAAGGCATAAATGATCATGAATATTGTCTAGTATTTGACTTAGAGTATTACTTTTCAGATATATATTATGCATCATCTAAAGACATACAGGTTAATATTGTTGAACAATCACATTCAAATTATGATAGCACATGATCATGATATGATTCATTTCCATCATTTGTGAACATTATTACTAGCTTTCCACATCCATTTATTCCAGCCTCTGTTGAGGTTTTGAAGAAAAAACTTGAGCTCAGACATAGCGAGTATGAAGTTTGTCCCCCATGGGACACTGCTAAAAAGACATATCTGTTTCAAAAGGTTCGAGAACTAGAAGACATATACCATGGCCAAATATGTGCAAAATTGGATACACAACAAAGATAAGAAGAAAAGAAAAATTTAAGCAATTAACAACATCACAAATATTGATCCAGAGGATATTTTTTAGTTCAGATGTTCCCAAATTCTCCCTAAAACATTACAGTATGGAATATCATTCCGAGAGCTTTATGTCGGTATAAAGAATGCAGAAAACAAAGCTCGTATGCAGAAGATATCGCTCACTGAAATTTTTGGCCAACTAGAAAAAATAATGGGTATGCGCACAGGTTTGAGTTAACATGGACACGTGCACGACCACCAAGTGGACCAATCACGAAGTGACAAGTGGCACATAAATATTTGAGCAAAATTGGGTTTTTGTGACGTTGGTCTTTGACACTCGTTTACGGACATGTGGGCCGCACTATTTACTGGCTGGGGGTCCTTCGCAAGGGTCGACACACTCTTTTTGTGGAGGGGTTCCTTGGTCTCCGATCTTCATATCTCCATGTTTGAGATTATGTATATATTTGCTAATGCTTGTGTTAACAAGATGCATGTGGGATTTATTTCATTGTAATATTGAAATGCTTTGCATTATATTATAATTATGCTATGCAGGATCAAGTTTATTCGGGTCTAGCTAGCCCGAGATAATTAATAACTTGACACATTACTCAGGCCAACTCACCCACAACTCGGGCCTTATCCACAACGAACCAACCATCAACTTGGAATTCCAACAACATAGCTCGACATAACGTGGCAGTGGCCCCTCTATATTTAAACACTAACCTCATCCCTTGTCCGACACATGTGGGACTAAGTCCCCAATATAGAAAATGCAAAGCACATGGGGAGGCTCAAACCCAGGTCGATGGGGTAAAAGGATAAGGGTCTCGCCAATGTGCTGGGGGTGTTGAAATGATATATAATGAGCTCACTTATATTTAAAGTGACCTTTTTGACAGACTGCGTAGGAGGAAGATTGAGAAATTTACAGAAAAAACAACATTAGAGGCACTTAGAGACATTTTCAGTCTTCGGTCAGAACTAGTAAGTTGTTCCAATTTTTTTTTTGATTGGTAAACGCTTTTGACCGGAGCTATGAACCGGTGGGGAGAGGGACCCCAACCCTACAAATACAGAGGAAGGAAGAAGGATAAAGAGAAGACGAGGGGGAGAGAAGGAGAAGAACTGAAGCAAAGAAAGGAAGAACGAACAAAGACAAAGGAAGCTCCGACGAACGAAGGACCCAAAGATGTCGCTACCGACCCGCGGGGTGACCCGCCCGTGAGGAAGCCGCCTGAAGCAGGACGTTGAAGGCATGAAGTGCATGATCCTTGAGTGCATTCAGCTGATCCACAGCTGAATGAAGAGGAAACAAGGCCGCATCGATGTCTACTGCAGGCAGGAAGCGCTGATCCAAAGAAGGGTGGAAATTTTGGGCAAACGTAGCCAGTTCGCGGTATTGTCCGCTGAGCCAACGGATGTCTCTGCCTGAACCGATAGCAAGCTCATCCACTTCTTCAACCCAAAGAAGTGGGTCAGGAATTGAAAACTCCGCGAGCTGGTCGTGAAGACCCATGCAATGCACAGCATATATGAAATCAGAAGCAACTAGTTCCACATCCGCTATGACAGGGTGAAGCAAAGTGCAAAAGGATACGAATGCAGACGCGACATCAGAGTCAGTGCGCGGGCGACTGGCATTATAGCAGAACGAATCACCAAGTATTGCTTCTATGGCCTCGGCCTCGGCATTGGTCGAAAACTTGAATATCATGGCTAATTGCCTCCTGTCGATGGCCGACGTATCTGCGATTTCTCGGAACTGTCCTCGCAGAGTCACAAAAGGAAAACCCAAGAAGGACATGGCGTAAGCAAGAAACAGGCGAATGCAAGTAAAGACATGCCATGCAGACAGCAAAGCAGGATAAAATAGAAAGGGAAGAAGGAGCAGTCCCGAGGGAAGCCTGGCAAGAGACGCGGGAGGAGACAGGAGCCAGAGAAGCATGTGGGGGAACAACGAGGGAGAGGAAGGACGCCGCCGAAAGAAGAGATGAGAGATGGGGAAGGATGAGACCGATGCACGGGTGAGCTGCAAAACTCATTGTAGGCGCGTGTGACTTAACTGCAACAGATGCTCCGATCGAGGAAAAGGATAGAAGGCAGACCTGGCCACAAATTACCGTCACTGGAGGAAAGTGAGGCGGAAGGATTGTCAATAGCGAAATTGGCCAGGAAATCGGCTGCCTTGTTAGCTTCTCTGTACTTGTGAGAAATGTTCCAGGAAGGTATTTTGCCAAGCCAGTAGTGAATAGAAGGAAGGAATAAGTTCATTTTCCACGAATGGGAAGCGCCAATAGAGACCGCTGAAATGAGAATTTGGGAGTCCCCTTCGATACAAAGTTCAGAGCAACCAAGATGGACCGCCATCTTGACCCCTTCCAACAAGGCCTGAGCTTCAGCAGAATTACTAGTGCCAACTTGTAACGGGAAGGAGCCCGCGTGAATTAAGAGAACTCGATCGTCTCTGATGATGCAACCAGCCCCAGAGGGACCTGGATTGCCTCTGGAGGCTCCATCGAAGTTTAATTTCCACTGTCCATCTGGGGGGGAACGCCATCTAGTATTCTTCCTAAGCAGCAATTTTTCAATTTGTGAGAGCTCCTTTCGGATAATAGAACCAGGAGTGGGGATTTTTATGAGAGACCAATGCTGAAGAATGGCGAAGTCTTTGGAGGAAAAGGAATGAAAAGAAGAACTCTTAGTGTTAATACACTCAGAGATTGCCACCTCCAGCTTGGAGAGGAAAGAAGGGAGCTCAACTTTTTTCTCTCTGAAAAGGCGGAGGTTTCGTTCCCACCAAACGTGCCAAAGCAAGAAGTAGGGGCTTACAAGCCAAATAGAACTGTGCCAGCAATTTTGGGAAAAGGTCGGCCAGGAGGAAAGACTAGCTTCAATACTGCTACAATGAACCCAAGCAACGTTTAGCTTACCAAAGAGCCAATCCCAACACTTGGAGGTGAAAGGACAGAAGAGGAAGAGATGATCTAGATCTTCCTCAGCTTCGCCACATAGAAGACATTTTGATGGGCCAATAAAGCCCCACACTCGCCTTCTTGCTTGAGTGAGAACCTTTCTCTGCAGAACCAGCCAACCGAAGTAAGCTATCTTTGGTGTAATGTGGGGGTGCCAACATCCAAAAGAACTTGGAGAGCCCTTGCCGAATTGAGAAAGGAGTATGTTGTAACCATTCTTGACATTGTATTGGCCAGAGCTATTTCCAACCCAGAAGATACAATCTGAACAATTAAGGAATGAAGCATGGCGCTCCTTTAGAGTGGAGGAAAAGAGATCAGCTTCCTGAGTAGAGGCGCCGATTGACGAGACATATTTCCAACACCAAGAGGGCGAGCCGTCGGGATGCTAGAAGCCATAATCATCGACAAGAGAACCCCAAAGTAATTTGGAAGAATTCATAATACCATTGAGAGATGGAATCAAGTTGAGGGGAGGGAAGCCATTCCAGCTTTCATCCCAAAAGGACGCAATCCGACCATTATTAATCTTCCACGAAGCTCGATCAGCAATAAGATTTTTGGATTTACACATAAAATTCCAAATGTGAGAGCCCATAGGAAGCTCAGAACTGGATAGAAAAAGCTCATTTCGTTGCCCTTCCATGTATTTATGAGCCAGGACTTTAAAGGCAAGTCTACTTTTATCTGCAATGAAATTCCACACCAATTTTGCTCCGAGAGCTATATTCTGAATGGCCAAATCAAGAATGCCTAGACCACCCAACCTCTTAGGAAGTTTGACCAGGTCCCATTTGGCTAAATGGAATTTCCGTTCAGAGTTGAGACCTTGCCAAAGAAAGGTACGGGACACCTTCTCAATTTTGAGGAGAACAGAGTTGGGGATCTGTAGAATGGAGAGTGTGTAGATAGGAATGGAAAGAAGCACCGAATTTATGAGGAGCGCACGACCAGCAAGGGACAACCATTTTCCTTTCCAAGAGAGGAGTTTTGCAGAGATGGAGTTGATAAGCCCGTTCCATAATTGAGCCTTACCCTTCCCGTGAAACAAAGGAACTCCCAAGTAAGAGTGGGGAAGATTGCCCAAAGAGAAACCAAGAATCTCTTTAATTCTCCCCTGAAGCCTGGGGGCCACATTGAAGAAGAAGATCACTGATTTATGAAAATTTAGTACCTGACCCGCCGCAGCAGAATATGAATCCAGAATAGAGGAAATGCGTCTAGCCTCCGGGACAGTCCCTTGGCCGAAAAGAAAAGTATCGTCAGCGAATTGCTGATGAGAAAGAGGAGGAATATTGGAGGACACGTGAAGGCCTTTCAAGGAACCATCATGAATTGTAGCCTTAATGCTGCGACTGAGAGCTTTTGCCACTATTGTAAAGAGGGATGAGGAGAGCGGGTCGCCTTGACGGATGCCCCTGCTAATCTGAAAGAAGCCTTCCGCTGACCCATTTACGAGAACCGAGAAGCGCGGAGAAGCAATGCATTCAAAAATCCACTTACAGAACTGAGCACCAAAACCCAAAGCTTGCAAAGAAAGAAGAAGGAATCTCCAGTTTACTCTATCATAAGCTTTGCTGAAATCTAGTTTTAGCAGCATTCCTGCTCTGGAGGAATTATGAAGGGAGTGAATGAGTTCATGAGAAATAATTATGCCTTCCGTGATGGATCTTCCGGGAATGAACCCACTCTATTCCGGGGCTATAAGCTTATGCATCAAAGGGGAAAGTCTTGTGGCTATAGCTTTGGAGATGATTTTATATGTGGTATTGCATAAAGAAATAGGCTTGAAGTCATCCAACTTCTCAGAATGGGATTTTTTAGGGAAAAGACATATGAAAGTGTCGTTCAGGTTCCCAAGAATCTTCCCAGTAACTCTGGATTCCTCAATCGCCTGCCAAACATCGGGACCGATGACATCCCAGAAATCTTGGAAGAAGGAAGCTGGGAAACCGTCCGGACCAAGTGCTTTATCACGCTTCATGGAGAACACAATTTTCCAAACCTCTTCAAAAGAGAAGGGGGAAAGAAGCGAAAGATTATCTGCCTCCGAAATACATCTAGGAATTTGAGCGTGAAGAAGTGATTGCGGACCAAGAGGGGAATCAGTATCATTAAGGAGCTTGCGGAAGTAATCCACCATTTCTGATTTAATCTGAGCTTACGAGGTGGCGTACGTGGAATCATCGAGTTTGAGAGAGGAGATGTAATTGAAGTTTCTTCTGGCTCGGACCGAAGAAAAGAAAAATTTGGTGTTTTTATCCCCGTCCAATAACCAAGTTTCCCTAGATTTTTGTCGCCAAAAGGTTTCCTCTTTGAGAAGAATATCCCCCAATTCCTTTAACAGAGTTTTTTCCTTCTGGTGATCCTCGTGAGACATCTCAAGAAGCAAAATAGACTCATTAAGGGAGTGAAGAGACTGCTCGACACGGAGCTTTTCCTGAAAGATATTTTTGAACACTGAATGGTTCCAGCTTTGAAGTTTGTCTTTGAGCAAAGATAGCTTTCTAGAGAGTTGGAACATCCGGGTTCCTTTAACAATAAAGGAGTCCCACCAGCCCCTTATCAGCGTCTGAAGAGAAGGGTCCTGAAGCCACATATTTTCAAATTTGAAGGGGGAACGACGCGGAGGGATGTCAAAGTTAAGAACCACAGAAACCGGAAAATGATCCGAACCAGAAAGAGGGAGGACAGAGCTTTTGAGAAGAAAATTCTGCTGCAACCAGAGTTCGGAAACCAGAAAGTGATCAAGGCGTACCACGAGGGAATTGAAACCAATACACCTATTGTTCCAAGTGAACCAACCCTTGCACGGATCCAAATCGACCAGATGAGAAGAGGAAACAAAGGAAGAGAAGTCCACCTGCGAACGAGGCTGCCATTGAATACCACCCTGCTTATCTCGATCAGAAAGGGTAGCATTGAAATCACCTGCAATAATGAATTTCTCCGCTGACACGGCTGTCAACAGCTGGCTAAGGTTACCCCAAAGAATCCTTTTGCTGGTGGGAGTGGATGGGCCATAGATATTTCCGAGGTAGAAGAAATCCTCAGAATGCTTGACCGAAACCTTACACCAAATGATGTTGAAATCTATGACAAGGGGAGCAATCATGCAACTAGTAGCTTTCCAAAGAATACCTAAACCGCCCGAGGCTCCGACAGAATCCGAGAAGTAGCCTTCCCACCCTTTCCATTTATTGAACCAGCTTCTTTTACAACCTTCAGCCGACATTTTAGTTTCTTGAATCAGACAGATATCCACACCCTCTGCCAGGGCATAACGTCTTAACAGACGTTGTTTGTTAGGAGCATTGAGGCCCCTAACATTCCATGAAAAATGATCATATTTGCTTCAGAGAGGACTTGCCTCTCCTACTGGTAGACGGGAAAAAAGACCGTAACTGAAGTTGCTTCCCGAGGGTGACTTCGTTGAGAGAAAGCTTACATTTGTTGGGGCGACCAAGAATACTCTTAGGACCAACATCGACATTGAGAAGAGGGGGAGTGGGAAGAAGCGGTCCCAATGGTCGCGAGGGGGGGGAAGGGGACGAGATGAAGGCAGGGGAATCCCCAGGGGGGTCAACCTCGGAAGACAAAAGCAAATCCTCTTTAGTTGAAATCCATTCCTCAAGTTCCTCTGAGCTGCCACCCTTGCCGATGGAAATGCCTTCATGGAACAGGGATAGGATCCGGGTGGAGTCCTTGACAACAGCCGCTATTTCTTTGACTAAGGAAAGCGTTTCGGGTGCCAAAGCAAGGGGTTCAACGGCAGGAAGGGTGACCTGTGGAGCAGGGGGAGGAGGCGAAGGAGGAGCACCGGGGGGAGGGGAAGACGGGTGAGCAGGAGGGATGAGGGACACTTTCCGCCAAAAAGGGGCACCAGGTGAGGGAGTGGAACAAGAATTACGAGTATGACCAGGCTTCAGACACTTGAAACAAATATTGGATAAACCTTCATAAACAACTTTCTGTTTCCAAATACCCTAAGGGGTGTTAATGAGGATCAATTCCTTAGGATTAGGAGCTGAAGAAGTGGAAATGCAAACTCTGGCAAAGGAAGAAAGATTACCATTCAGAGTAACAGGATCAATGCGAATAACCCGTCCGAGACTGGAGCAAATTTTAGAAAGGATGGGAGCCAACCAAAATTCGCTAGGCAGGGAATACAATCGAATCCACACTTGAAACCCATCCTCCGCCGCCTTGTGACAGTCAAAGTGAGGCTCCCATTTGCGAATCGCAAGCCCCGAATCGGAAAGAAGGGAGTTTTTCCTTTCCATAGTATCGTCTCTCTGAGCAGCGCTGCGGAACAGCACAAGAAAAAAACCCTTTTCCAGGGAACGAATATTAAGGCCGCTGCCCCACTGTGTTTCGCACCAATTCCTTATACTCGAAAAAGGGAGACGTCTTCTGATGAACTTAGCAAAAATAGCTCTCGTAGCAAGACAAAACGTATGCTCGGAGAAAGCAACATCCTCGATAAAGGACACGGATGGAAAATCGTCCTGCGAGGGGGATGAGTCGCTGTCCGTGGATAGTGGATCAGCGTCAGGCCCGCGGGGACCAAGACGTTTGAGCAGAGCGTCCGACAGGCCCTGGCCCGCCTGGCGCACCATTGCTGCACCCCGAAGGGGCAAGACCAGTGGACCGTTGAAGGATCGTAAATTCAAAAAATTATGACCGTTCTGTTCCGTCTTCTCGCTCCCTCCCCGAAGTTGTTCCAAATTTTAAAACAAAGAAAATGTTGTCTTTAGTTTTTCATGAAGTGTTGTAATTTTCTTGGAGGAAGAGTTTTTTTGGATCAATTTCATGGAGAACTTACTTTGGATATATTTACAGAGCCACAAATAGATTTAGGGATGAATTTTTCATAATATGTAGAGTCTTCAGATATGAATAAGCTCTTTCGCAGGTGACATGATCTATTTTAATCATTTTGAAAGGTTAAAATTGTATTTCAAATGCTATTTTAGTAGATTGATTCACGTTTATAGTGAATCCAGAGACGTAGCCCAACTGGGTAAACTCCATTATCAAGTTGTGGATTTTTGGTGATTTTATTTGATGTTTATTATCAGTTTTTCAGTTTCAGTGTAAAACGAATTGAATGATTAAACAAGGAAAAATAATGGGAAATTCATTATAAGTTGAATTTTTGAATTGTTTATCCACAAACAAACAAAGTAATTACACAAATCAGTTTGATCGCATAATTTAGTTTTGAAGATCTTTATAAATCAGATTTGGACCAGGTTATACACCTTATGATCAATTTTATTTGTGGTTTATAATTGACTAACTGAATTTTATAGATAATTGATGTGAAATAAAATTGATCAAATAAGAGAATAATTAAGAACAATGGATTTGAAAACACTTAAAATTGAATCCACAACATCTCTTGTCAGACTTAAATCATATATTTAAAGTATCTGGAATAAATTAAAAATCACCCAGGGGGTGAAAACTATTTACGGATCACTCTAAAGCATCTTGCTCATCTTCTAGGCCTACCATACAAAGACAAGTGCATCAACGACAACCAACTATAAGAGGTCATGGAAGTGGAAGAGGAAGGAATTTCCTTGAAAGGAATTTCTCTTTCTTCTTCCCAGAAGAAGAAGGCATTGAATAATAATTTCAAGTTGTTGATCCAGAATCAAAATTTGTTTTTCCTAAGCTAAAATACAAAAGAACATTGCGAAGGAATAGAATAAAGTTTCTCCAAAAGGTCATAGAAAAATCTACATAAGAATATAAGAAACTACTTGAAGAAAAAACTTTGGACCAGAAAAAGAAGAAATTAAAAAATTCCTAGAAGATGCATATCAAGAAATTCTACACCAAGAAGCAAAACAAGAAGTACAAAAAAAAGAAATCAAAATTGAGGTATGTAATATCAAAGGAAATTAAAATCATTTTATCTCAATCAATATCTACATTCCAAATATCAAGCCATACTCCATAGATGCAATGATAGATACTGGTACATATATAAGTCTACTTAGGACTAGAGCTATCCCTCCAGATTGCTGGACAGAAACCTACCTCAAAATAAACATTGCTAAAAAAGAAGTCATATCTAGGTATACAACCTATGTCTTAGTTCAAATAGAAGGTTACCAAAGAACATTGTAGTTTTATCAACATGACATGCTCTCCTATGATTTTCTGCTAGGAGTAGATACCCTTCAACAATGTGGAACCTTCAGTCTAAATAAATATTTTATATCTTTATTCAATCTTGATGTCCATATCCCAAGAAAATACTCATTCAGAACTATCATTCATTTACATGACCAAAAGAAAGGATCCAATCATGAATGGATTCATAAGTTAATAGCTCTCTGTAAAGGAAACATTGATGATATAGTAGAAAAGATAAAAAGGGATATGTATTATGAAAACCCTCTTGCTTTTTTGAACAAAAGAAAGAATTTTTGTTCACTTGATTTACATTTTGCCAAGGATGCTAATGGAAACTCAAAATTCAAAGCTCGCCATAAAGGAATGAAACTTGAATATCAAAGATAATGTCAAGAAGAAATAAAGAAACTTCTCCAAGGTGGTTTTATTCAACAATCTAATTCTAATTGGGCTTATGCGACATTCTAAGAAAATAAGAGAAGTGAACAACTCAGACAAAAGAAAAAGCTTGTAGTTGACTACAAATCATTGAACAAATATGTCCAGTCAATACAACACCCAATTTTAACAAAAGGTGATCTCTTGACCATAATCAAAGTGTCAAAGGTCTACAAAAAATTTGATCTCAAAAGTAGTTTTTAAAAAATCTTATTGAATCCTAAGGATCGTTAGAAAACAACATTTGTTGTACCTAGTGGACAATATGAATGGAATGCACTTCCATTTGGCCTAAAGACAAATCCATCATTTTTCCAAAAAGCCATGGATAATATCGTTAGTGAGTTGTTTGATTTTTTACCTAAAGATATTATGAAGCTGAAAAAAATCTTTTGGATTAGAGAATTATTTTTCTCACACCATATGCTATGACTGAACACTTTATCAGATTTATTGATCCAAAATACATAATTTTTCCATATCATATGGTACAATACCCCTTAATGGTATGTACTCTAAACTGGCCATGTAGACACTACAAATTTGTTAAAACAGAGTGTCCATAACCTCCAATAATGGGAATTAAACTTAGATAGTTAATTTTTATTCTTGATACAATGTGGAGATTTTAGATTTCAAGAATGTGGCCAGAAGAACATCCCCTGCAAGAGGATGCATAGAACAAACAAGCTAGGCCCGAAGCTCAGAATTATATTCTGGACTACTTTAAATATTTTATTGCTAAATATATGGCTAAAAAGTTGTTTGATGATACTTTTTTACATATGCATCATGATATTGTCAGAAATATTATAATTCAATGCAAGATACCATGGTATGTGAAAGAATGCTATTTCAAAATTCAACAAGGTGGTGTCTCTCCGCATTAGAAAAATATTGAATATTAGTCCATGTGGAAAAAGACTGATATTTTCTATTCTACAATTATTCCTCCTCCAACTCCTAGAATCTATACCTCTATCCTACTAGACGACTCAAATGGGATAATTGTATGGGATCTAACACATCACGATGGTGGTGGGAACAAAATCAAAGAGACTCGTATTTTGCTGAAAGATACGTTTCATCATCCTCAACAGATTTTGACACCAAAAATGGTCCTAGGGTACATCATAGTCCTTAGTACAATCTTAAAAATATAAAGCTACGATGATAGGATTGTTGTCATATGTCTTGTTATTCCTTTAAGAATCAAAAAACATTTTTGTGTGACCTACTTTATGTCACATTGAAGCGTTGTGGATCTACCCACTTTCTAAAGGAATCAAGATGAGTGACGTGTACTCATCATTATTGTCTTCCAATATCTATTAGTGGGAATATTTTGGTAACCAGGGTTTCCAGTTCCTTGCTCTTTGGGTTATCTAGTGAAAATCCTCTCACTCTCCTATTAAATAGAGTCTAGGATTCATTCACTACATCATATAGTTAGGAATTAAGAGTCTAGGAAGTAGGATTCTTTAAGAGTATTTTATTTTAGTCTGTGATAAAAGTTGATAAAATTTGTTTTGTATTAGTGGTTATAATTATTAGATTAGATAAAATCAATGTCAAATCATATAATAATGTTGTATTTAAAACTCCATAGAATATGTGTCATGTTTGTGTTATCACACACAAGACTATTCTCTAAAATTCTTCATTAAATTCTTGCATGCCATCTCACAATATATATATTAGCTCTTAAATTCAAAGGGTAGATGTATGCCATTGAATATAACATCCATTTTTTACATGAGTTCTTATAAGACCTTGATGATTTACCATGCACAAATCATGTGACTTTGACATGCATTATACTCAAGTTACCTTCCTTCGCACCAAGAGATGCAACCTCACACTATCGATCTGATGTTCTTTCTGATCTACAAAACTTAGTTACAATTTCTAAAAGGTACCACAATCCTTGATGAAATCCTCTGAAAATGCCTCAACCACATTGAACAACTAGTCTGACAATACTTATGCATATCAACTAATAACATGAAACAATGTACATATTTTGTGTAATTTAAACTATGAGAGAAACATAACACAAATCATTATTAAATTAGCATGCTTGCAAGTGATAATGAAACATAACAATAGAAATTTATACATGAAAAGACTCACATAAAACATGCAAACATACTCTTGCACAAAATAACACTTACATAAAATAGAAAAAAGACATGCACAATCTAGACTTGCATACAACTAAACTGTAATGTTTTTGGTGATGTAAGATTATTTTGAACAAAAATGCTCCGACATCATCCACCCCAAGTGAAAATAAAAATCATAATATACTATATATTGTGATGTTGATTGTATTCCATGCTTCATAGATTCGAATGTGTTTATCCAATTTACACCCTCAATGTCGCAACCCTTCCACTTGACCAAATTTATTTGCATTCTTTGTCTTGAATCTTCTTGTTTAACCTAGTGTCAATCTCTCTTTCCACCTATTTGTATTTTCTCTTTGGAGTAAAAATTCTCTAAACAACCTCTTATCCTAAATCAAAATAGACACTTCCTCCTCCATCTTACTTCTCATGATACGAATACAAATTCACCACATTGAATATAAGTGAATTATCAACTCCCTATGATAAACTCAATTTCATACCCATTTTTCACATACTTCCACATCACTTTACGTGTCCCAATATTCTTCAAGTTCAATTTAGTGTAATTATATTTTACAAAACTCCCTTTCCACAAATATGCCAATACCACGTCTCCTACTTGATATTCAACTTCCCTTCACTTGATGTTTGTTTGTTTCTTATATTGCATCCAAATCATCTTTAATTGATTGAATACTTGATCATGCACTTCTCTCATACGATCTACAAAATCTTCTACATCCACACTTCTTATTTCTATCTTCTTTGTTTTATACAACTCTACAAAACCTCTTGTATTTATACCACACATAATCTATAATGGTGTCTTTCTTATGATTTTATTGTAAACTCATCTTTTGTCAAAATGTTATCCCATGTACCTGGATTACCTATAATCATACAACTTAAAAAATTACCATTCCTATTGATGACCTTTATTTTTCCATATGTCTATGGATAATGTGAAAAATTGATTTGAAACCTTGTGTTTAGTTTCTTCCATAATGTTATTCAAAATATTTATATAAAATTAACATCACTCTTTGATACAATACAGTTAGATAATGTGTCATTGTTTTTGTCATTGATGTCAAGTAGCATTGATGTCAAGGTGTCTTGGTGGCATAGGAGTTAATATGTGATGTCAAATAAGGTACATTTAGTGAATGTTGATTGGTAGTGAAGTGTGATGATGTGTTGCATGGTTAAAGTAACATAGTGTCATGGTGCATATGCATGTTCTTGATGCATGGTCAAGAAAACATGTGTTATGTGTGAGCTCAAAATGTTTTCCAAGGTTGCTACATGGTCTAAAATGTTTAGAGATATGTGGTAAATGTATAAGAGTGTTTAAAATGTGGCAAACAAGTCAGTCTACATGAAGTATGGGTTAAAGGAAGCCATTCTAGGCCTAGTCCTAGACCTAGTGCAAGCAGATGGTGCGACAGTTTGAGGCATGAGAAAGAGAAGGCTAGTATGATCATGTGAAGTGTATTGTGACATTTCATATCAAGTTGAGAAGCTATACATGGCCATATATCAGGTGTATAGTACATGTTCAAGGTCCTTTAGAAGCAAGATCATAAAGAAAAGGTAAGAATACATAGGTAAACCAACGTGCAAAGTTACTTTTAGATGTTTCTGACATGGTTAAGCATTAGATATCATTAATGAGGCCAATACAAACGTGTATGCCAAGTTTCATATCAAAAGTCAAAGGAAAAAGAATGAAAAATTGTTTTGAGCTCTACTGAGCTTTCAAAACTGCCATTTCCAGTTCGAAGGTCAAGTTTTAATGCTCACCCACACATGTGTGATTTACATGGGAGTCTGATCCTTTTGTGGATGTTAGGAAATGGAGCTAATAATTTTTAGAAAGTAAAATGAGTTAAAATGGACATCAACCTTTTATCAATCATTGTTAAGAAGCTAAGTAGGTTAAAACCCTTGCTAACACCCTAGTCTTGTAGTGATGACAAATATATAAAGTATTTGGTATCCAAATGACTTGGGTAAGATAACGTGAAGGTTTAGGGATGTAAATGACTCCTCATAGCTCATGTTAGTGGCATTTGTAGGTTCCAAGTGTATTGAGAAGCTACATCAAAACCTTTGTTTTAAGAATATTTATAGGTACAGTCACGTGTTGCAGGTGTCATAATGAAAGACCAATAATGGGAGAAGCTTGGGATGTATTTTAAATTTACATAAATATATTTGGGTAGGTTCTGTGGAGAAAATGAGTGAAACCTTACTCACATGTGTGTCTACTGGTATTGACCTAATAAGGTCAAAACCAATAATGGAGGTATGAGAAGGTTTGTGATGAAATGCATGATGTAGCAATGATATATGTGCTTGGAAAACTAGTAGACGTCTAGTATGATATGTTTGAGCTCTTGGTGTGATTAGATGAGGTGGTGTCATTTTTAAGCCCTAATGGCCTAATCAAACCTATCAAGCAAAGGTTTGTTGAAACATATATGCAAGTGTGGTTTTCTCTATGTGACATATGCATGTGAGTGTTTGAGAAGGAGTGTCAGGTCCTTGGTGAATTTTTCCAAGTAGTGGTTATTATTAGAAGTTTCATTTGAGATGTTAGAGGTCAGATTTCTCAAGACTGGTTCTTGAGTCCTTTAAGCGGGTTTAAGCAATTCCAGAGATTGAAGTGTTTTGAGGTATTATGCCCTAAATTGATGATTACAATTAGTTGAATAAATTTACTAACATCAAAACCTTTCTAGTTATGTGCCATATGTTCCTTGACATAATATTTTTAGGTGTGAAGTTTCTCTCTTTTGAGGAATGACCATTTAGGTGTTAAGACCCCGTTGGTGCTGTTTGCCAAATGGTGTAGTCCACATTGAAGATGAAGGTTTTAGAGTTGTTCAAGCTTGTTGATGGAGTCTAGAGGATGTTGAAAACATGTTTGGATCTGTTTAATTCATGATTGTGTTGTCTCATACATTTGAAATTCACATTATGACAATTAGAATGAAGACTTATGTTTTAGGCCTAGTTGTGCATGTTTGGGCTTGTAACGCTTATGCCGAACTATATGGTCCCATTAAGTTATTTACATGAATGTGAAATGTTTCTTGTTGTATTTTTTATGATCTACCTTAATGTTCTTTTTCAACCTAAGGTGGTTTATGAGATGAGTCATGTATATAAAGCGAGTTATGTTTGCTCATTTGAGCTAGTTTGTGGAGTGGAGATGAGAGAGGTTTGAACGAGCAAGAAGAGATGTGAGAGAGTGTTGTAAGGGATCTATAGCAGAGAAAAGAAGAGTATGAGAAGTTGATTAGGGTAGAGAAGAAGGAGCTACAAGCTCACTTTACCTAATCAACATTTCTAGGTGCATTGATGCATGAAGAAGGATAAAGAGTGGTTTGAGAGGGTCTTGAGTAGAGAGAGCTGAAAAGGTGATCAAAATCAGTTGTTGGAGCAACGATGACATTAGGTGATCTTCATATTTAGGTGGCTAAGTGGGTGCTTGGTCATCTTGGAGGGTTGTAGCCTCCTTATTGAGTTGGTGCTCTACTAAATTAGGGGTTGGTGCTCCTTGTAGGGTTGGTGCCCTATTAAACTAGGGGTTGGTGCCTCACTAAAAAAATATCTTGTGATGTGTAATATTCATGATATTCCTTTGTATTGAATAATATATGCAAGGGTTCAATGGGTTTTCTTCCCATTGAGGTTTTCCCACTTTATATCTTGTGTTTATGTGTTCTCTCTTGCTTCATGTTCTTGTGGATGGTTTTTTTTATGATTAATAAGCTCACATTGATTAATGAATCTTGAATGGATGCTTTGGATAATGTATTCAAGATAAGTTGAATAAAGTAAAAGTTTCAATAGAAAGAATCACCCTCTCTCAATCATTGTGCTTCAAAAAAATAATTATTTGAAATCCATGCAATATGAAAATATCCTTGAAAAAAAAGTTAGAAATATTAGTTGTCTCACTAGTTTCCCTACATGCCATAACAAGTGTCATCTTGGAAAAAAATGTTACCACTATAAATATGTAATAATTCCCTTTTTGTGATCTAGGTAATTCTAAAAAAAGTCCATATTAATATTTTTTCATGGTATTTTTGGGATATGTAAGGGCTAACATAAACCTACATTTGAACTTTTCCCCTTAGTTGATATACATACTTTCACTCCTACACATATTTGCATACATATAAACCCATTCATGAAAAAAATACATTTGTGCTAACTTTGTAAATGTTTGTAAAAATGTGATGGTGATCCCTGGAAAAAAATAGGACAACTATAGAGAAAATATGTTGTGAAATGAAATAAAAATAACTTTATTATATTTAAATATTGTAATTATATTACAATATTTGAGGACACTTTAAGGGGGAAACCTCATTTGAGAAATCTCAATATAATAAATTTGTGGATACCTTCACGCTAGCCTATGCATCTCTTTTATAACAATTCTACTTGAGCTAACGATGTTTCCCATGCAAATGGGATTATTCTTAATAGCTCAAGGGATGAATTACAAATCATATATATTCATTGTTGGCATGTTCGTCCAACACTCCCCATGATTTCGTGACATGGACTAACCGCCTCTTGTAGATCGTAACTCTAGAAATTGTAGCGGAGACTAACACCTATGGGTTTTGGTCTAACGACAATCATGGTCCAACAAATGGTATCAGAGCGACATGTATTGAGTTTGAAACTCCCTCGGGTAATGCTAAGGGGGAGATTTTTGGCATGTGTGTCCAACACTCACCGTGAGTTTCGTGACATGGACTAACCGTTTCTCGTAGATCCTAACTCTGGCAATTGTAACGGAGACTAATACCTATGGGTTTTGGTCTAACGACAATCATGGTCTAACATTCATAACCTTTATTACCGTACAAATTATAAAGAAAGAGTTAGTAAAAAGGGTCCTAACATTCCTCCTCCCCCCCAAAAAAATTGACCTTAAATTTGAAGGTTAGAAAACTATTGTTGAACATGCCCTGGAAAGAGCTCTAATACCAAATGTGTCGATCCTCCATATAATAAATTTAGCCAAAAATAAACATAGAGAAAATATGCTACAAAATGAAATATAAATTATAAAATAATTGAAATATTGAAATTTAATTGTACTATCATAGACCACTTCGAGGGGGAAACCTTCTTTTAGAAATATCAATACAATAAAAATTGTGGATGTCTTTAGACGAGCCTATGCACACATCTATGCATCACTCTTATACTAGTACTCCTAAACCTAAAACTATTTTCCATGCACATGGGATTATTCTTAATAGTTCAAGGGATGAATTACAAATCATATGTTCCATAGCCTTTATTACAATGGGGATTATAAAGGAAGAGTTAGGATGGAGGATCTTAACACAAATCTAGAGTGTTACCAATCCCCAATAATATTTCTCTCTCCCTAAGTTTTTCCACATTGAACCTCACGAATATACATTATTGATTTACTCAAAATAAAAATCCTTCTTGAATATGAAATTCTAGCCATAATGTTTTGTCTCCACCCAATGGTTCTATAAATGCCTTTTACGCCTTACTCAAATCATCATCTTCAACATATTGTGTCTACATTATATCAAAGCCTATAACTTCAAATCTTAATTTGATTAAAAGGAAAAGACTTCTAATCAAAGCATCAAAAAAATTTCTATACTTTTCAATTCTATGCTTAAACAAAAATGAATATGCTTGCAAAAAATCCACTCAACCAATTCATGTGTCTTTGGTTTAGTTTACCCTAACTGATGAACTGTAATGCCTAATGGTTAATATATAGAATAAACTCCTTGGGAAGTAAGTAATGCCTTTATTTCTTCAAATTTAATACCATTTAATTTAAATCATGATCATATATTAAACACTTATAATTTACATCATTGATTTTCTTACTAAAAATGTCATAGATCTCCCTTCTTGACTCAAGACAACTCCTATTGTAGTTCCATTAGTGATGCAATCCACTTTACTGAAATTTAGTAGTAATAACATTAGTTGTTCAATTACTTTACATTTTAAATTTTAGAAACTACTTTTTTCTTTTGTTGCCCATATAAATTCTTTTTTATCTTTATGCAAAACATCTATGACAGTTTTGTGAGTTCCACTAACATTTGTGATAAACTTTTTGTAAAAATTCGCTATACCATGAAAACTTTGTGCCTTAAAAATTTCTCTGGATGAAGGAAAATGAATTATCGCATGTGTAATTTTCTAATACATCTTCAAACCTTCTTGATAAATCAAAATTCATATACTTACTGATTCTTCTTTCACAAAACTACACTTTTTCATATTTATGACCAATTTCTCATCTCTAGTTTCATTAACACTTTGCAAATGTTGCAAGTTCTCTTATTTTTTCATACTAGAAATAAATATACAATCCAAGTAAACAATAAACAACAAACCCAACTATGATTTAAATACTTCATTCATTGAATGCATGAAAACACTCATTCAACCCAATTGAGATAACCAACCACTCATAAAATCCCTCTCAAGTCTTGAACATTTTCTTCCTTTATGTGGATATGGTGACATTCACTCTCCATACCAGTCTCAGAGAAATAATTTGTGCCACTCAAGAAATCCATCAAATCATTCATCCATGGTAATTGAAACCTATACCCGATTATGATCTTTTTTATTACTTGATTTTCTGTACACATTATCCATTCACCATTCTTATTTGATTAACTTGGCTCTGTAAAACCCCTCAGAGCTTGTTTTTGCAAAATTATTTTGCAGAAGGGCATAATAATCTTGCTGGGCATTTTTTTCTACCCGAAGACATATTTCTTCCTCGCATTCAATTTTTGAGGAAAATTTGAACGGGAGAAGAAAACAAATATTGGAGGACCTAAAATTTATTTGAGCGGGAAAAGTTTTAGAGGAAATTAAATTTTAATTTTTTATTACATTTTTTGGTGAATTTTTGTAAAATTATCTCTTCCACCTCTGTTATGGATGTTTGGCTATTTTATTCTCTTAACTCATCAAATTACCATACATGGAAACAAAAAATGCAACAAATACTTTAGTCTTGGGGCTTATGGCGAGCGCTTCAAGCTACTAATCCAACTTTCACTTCCAAGAAAGACAAGTATTTGTATACATGTTAGTAGGACGAGGCACTCGATTGATCACGTTGAATGTGGTGGAAAATTTAAAGTTTCACATCTCAGACATAAAAGCACCACAAGAGGTATGGGACAAATTCAAGAGCTTATTCAGTAAAATAAATGAATTTAAGTTGTAATTTTCCAACTTTTCGTCTATTGAAGAATTTTTGACCAAATTTTAAAATTTTAGAAGTAAATTGAAAGGTGGTGGTAAAGATAAAAAGGATGAAGAATGAATTCTCTTGATTTTGTTAAAATTTAAAGGTTCTTTTTCCTTTTTCACATCTACCTTCTTTTCCACTATGGATGTGTTGTCATGCAAATGTGTAACAAGAAAATTGCCAATTTTCAAGCATGACAACCATACCCTACCTGAATTTTCATTCTGAGCCCTCCTTCATATCACCCTAAACCCTTGAGTCAATCCTATCCCTTCCATTTGAGCAGTCCAAAGTGTCGTGTCAATGTGCCCATATGTGATTTAGGGATACCTAGTCATTCCAAGTGCTTTCAAGGCAATATCCATCAAAACAAACTTTTTGAAAAACTTGGGAAAGGTCATTTTATAATCTTCTCAAAGCTGATGCACTCCCCCCAGAGTATAAAAAAATGCCTAAACTAATCAAGGAGGCAAACTAGAGAGCCAAGAACATTGTGCAATCAGTTTTGGAAGGTTTCACAAGTTTTGGAGCAGTTTTAGCAAAAGTGGGTCTAGGAAGCCTAAGCAAGAAGTGATTTCGGGAGCTCCAAAAGGAGTTACGAGTCAACCAAAATATCGTCAGAAAGGTATTTCAGATTCCTTTAGAATAGTAATATCAGATTCTTCACAACACCTAGGCACATCATGTCCACAACCAGTTTTTTGTATGCACAACATTGGAGCCTAAACAAAAATCCTATTTTTAGGGATAAAATGGAATAGAAAAGAGCTAATACTCCCATCTTTGGATTTAGAAGGTCATTTTAAGGCATAATCATATAAAATTTTATCAAAAAACTCCTTCGGAAGCTCAAGATATGGTCTCGACAGGTGGCTCCCCAAGGTAAAAGCTTCAGGAGTTACTAAATTTTTGAGTTGAAAATCCAACCAATGGGAGAGTGGCACACTTTTTTGCACCAA
Source organism: Taxus chinensis (assembly GCA_019776745.2). NCBI lineage: Eukaryota > Viridiplantae > Streptophyta > Pinopsida > Cupressales > Taxaceae > Taxus > Taxus chinensis. Next base: position 9,629,369 of record CM034147.1, read on the forward strand.
CTGTCCTAAGGATTTGTGCATATGGTGCAAGAAAATGCACCCCCCTCCCTTTTAATCCCTCAATCCACCATGTGACCCTGACAGTGAAAAAAGGTGCTATTTTTAAGCCCCCGACTTAAATCCAACTGCAAATCCCTTCGTGACACATGGCCCGATAGGGATGGGGCACAATTTTTTGCACAAAATGCACTAAGCCATTGGTGCCAAAAGTGTGATCCTTCCCAACCATTAAAAAAATACAAAATTTTGTAACTGTTGTGCTGCCACCAGCTACTTCCCTTTCTTCCTTCACACACACACATGAAAGCTTCCACCACCGGAAATTCCTTCAACCCTCCATTTATGCTGCTGCCACACCTTCAAAATCACCTCTATCATCCATTCATCATCCATAAACATTAATACAATGATAAAATAAGATATTTTCAAGTAAAACTCATGAGTATGAGCTGTCAGAAACCCTAGGCTCCAAAACAAAGAATTACTCATAACTAATGAACCAGTGATTAAATCTTCATGAAATTTTGGGAAAACATTCTTCATCCAAATGCCTTGAAGCTGAAAAAAAATAAACCTCAAAATATGTCCCTAATTTTTAATGGCATCCATTTGATTTTTTGTGCCCTAGGGTGTTCTTCCTTCATTTGCTGTCAATCCGGGAAGCAGTTTGGCTTGCAAATTTGTATAGAGAATCCAAATAAAAAACCGATAAAGAATCTAGAGTTTTCTCGTTGATTTGACATGGTGTTTTTAGCTTCTAAAAATATCACGTGCCGCTAGTTTACACCTGCCATTTTTAGTAATTTTCCAAAAATGACAAACTCCCTCCAGAAGAGAGAACAATGAAAATAATACAAACTGAAAACTAGGGCACGCCCGGGTCAGAGTAGTGGCGACATCGATGGTGCATAGGGGTGCCCAAAACCTAGTAATGTTTGTATTGTAGGGCTCTTTCACCATCTATGGTTTGAAAATTCAATCAGTTGCACAATGAGAAATGTACAATAGCGAAGGTCCAAATTACAAACATGAGGAGATCAAGAAGTAGTACATAGACCCATAAAGTTTCAGGAGCTAAAAGTACAGAGGGATATGGGCATACATGAAGGGACATATCATCCATACGCTTTGGGCCATGCCATACACCTTGGTCCAGGAAGCTCCACATGACACAGTTTCAGAGATGAAGCCTTGTCAGATCATTTCTATCTCTTTCTATTCATTAGAACATCCCAGATCAACACGCAATCTAGAATATCAGCTATGTATTCTTCTACCTTTCACTGCTAGTAATTTGTTTCATTTTTCTATCGCTATTTATCTTTGATTCATGTATTATCTTGATATTTCTATAATTAGCTTTAAAAACTAGTTGATTAGGATAATATACCATCGGTTATTACCCCCTATAAATTTAAACTTTTAGCCTAAACCATTTGGTGAACTCGATCGATCAAATCCTTCACTGGATATAAAATATTGCCAAGATTCTATAGGTTAGACTTGTTGATCATCTTGACGTATGATACTTCTCATCTTTTAAGTTTTCTTCTTATTATTTTTTGGGTATCATAATGGCCCGTCTTCATCCTCTTGTTGTCATTGAGCTCCCTTGTTTAAGTTATTATGCACAACACTTTGGTTAAACATGTTCTTCTTGATAGTGGATCAAGCCTGACTATTTGCGGTATCTCTTTCCTTTATTTTTGGTTTCTCTGTTGCAAATCTTTCTCCTATTAATTTTCGTATTCAAAAATTTGACAATATTCCTCACAAAGTCTTTGGTTCTATCACTATTCTAATCACTATTGGCTTGAAAACCTTGGATACTACTTGTGATGTACTCCTCGATGACCCTTCCTACAATATTCTCCTCAGTAAACCTTGGTTACATGATAACACATCACCTGAACACTCACTAGTCTACATATTGATCATCAAGGCTCTACTCCTCTTTACAATTGGGATATTATACAAGATATCCTTGATGTAGATCCTTTTGAATATGATATCCCTTATCTCAAAAGACTATTTCAAATACTTGTATGCAGAATTTGGTTGCAAATGATATATGTGTTCCTTTCCTTCCTCCTCAAGATTATATTGTGTCTACTCATGCACAAACCGTTATTGCAAATGTTGCTAGTGTTCCTTCTCCCTCTTTGCATCATGATGTCTTAGCTACTTGTGAAAAAATGTTATTAAAAATGACTATTGATTTTCAAAAGGATATTTTATATAATGGTGAACATAATGATGCATGCATTTCTTCTTATTTTTCCTATGCTAAGGCATGTTTCGATAAGGGGATCCTGGTTTCCATTCCTTCTAGACCTTCTCATAGTCCTCTTAGTGTCAATGCAACTTCTCTACCAACTAACCCAAAGATCTAGTCCCAACCCAATATTGTCACCATTACTACATATAATGACAAGATGCAACCACTCAACTAGCTTCTTACTACCTATGTTATTCCTCCATAGGAAGTCCTTTCTCTAATGCATGTTGTAAGTGAATTACAAAATTAAATTCCTAAGCTTGATTACACTACAATTTATTCCCTTCTCTATGCTATGTTGTCCAATACTTGTATACACACTGTCACTCATGATAATTTTACATATGCTACTTTGTGAGCACCTTGGTATGTTTTATTATTCCTAATGCTTCTATATCACCTCTTATACTTGTGGTTGGCCTTTTGTTTCTCCCTCTTCCTGAGGGTGATACAAGCTACCTTCTTTACATTGATTCAATTACATATTTATTATATCCTCATGTTCCTCCAAATCATACACCGGTGCTTAATTCATACATGGTTCAACATTTTTTTGTTATAGCATTCTCCCCTCATACTCATATTCACCGATCATCTAAGTCACACATGGGTTCTTGTGGATCTCGTCCACCTTTCTCTCCTCCAAAATATTCTATAGAATATACACCCGAGTCACATTATTTGGCACAACTAAGGCCCAAGCATCCATCTCCCCCAATAGCCTATCCACCTCCTTAGGAGGTTCTCATTAGATCATTCATATGTTATTCACCCATGGGGGATATATGAATTCACCCTTATTCCTCAATTCCACACTCCGTGTTATCCCAAATTTACCCCCCGAAAAATTGGTCAAGACAACCTCGCACAGAGAAAATATGAAGGAAACGGCTCAGACACACGAGCTCACATTCCAGGATGAAAAACATGTTACAGGTAGGCTCGGAAATGAAGGATAAGTGTCGCAGAGAATCTAGGAGCAAGAAGGGGAAGAAATGGAAAAGATTCAAAGCCCTCGGGCTCAAAACCATTTAGGAAAGAATCCAAAATTGACTAAGTATGGAAGACCCAGCAAAGGGAACCACGTGTCCTAACGACGCTCCTCCAAAGATGAAACCATAAAGGGAGGCTCAAACAAGTCCCGCATCTCCATGTGTCCTAGGTCAAAGTGGGCCGTCGGGGGGAAAGTTGGTTTTTTTCCCCTTGTTATTCCAAAAGGGGTAAATGTTGCAAAATGGGCCGCAACTCCGCCTAAGGGAAAAAGTCAGCGTTTCAGCCCGAGTCAAGCCAAAGTGGGGAGTTGGAGGAAAAGGTGAAAATTTTCAATTTGACATAAGGCACAAAGGAAAAAATTGAAATGCATCTTCCTAGCCAACCAAAGGCTGCCACGTGCCCATATCAAAAGGGGACCCACTTATCAAGCTGTTTTCCCATCCATTTGTACGGACCCCATACAAAATTCGAAGGGGGCATATCTTTCGACTCAGGGCTCGAAATATTACAAATCCGACACCGTTGGAAAGATCTTAGCCTCACCTATGCCATGGAGGTCTGAGACTTATAATTTTTGAGGAGGTTAGGTAAGGAAAATGGAGGAAATGTCTTCAGGCCTTCAATGCAAGATCCATCTGTCTCAACAACCAGATCGGGTTCGATCTGTTTCCGCCGTTTCCTCTTCCTTCAAGGCACCGAACCAAGGATCGATGCAATAAAGTCATATTTGGGGGCAGATTTAATCAGAAGCATTAACAACAGTGGTTGAGCTTCAACCCACTTTTTTTGCTTCCCTCTCTTTCTTCTCTCTTATCAAATCTATAAATACAGGGGCAATATTCATTGTAAAAGTTTGTTGTTCATTCTTCTCCCCTCCGCCCCTCTCTTCTTTTCTTCCCCAAGGTCAAAAATGGAGTCTGAACCTCCTTTCACAGCTCTGTAATGGAATTCTCTTGCCTCTTTCCCACTAACGATGTACTGTGTGAAATTTTGGAGAAATAAATTCTGTTTTGTGATGCATCTGTCCATCCTTTGCTTACTTTATTGTCTCTCCTTGCCTCTCGTCATTGCAGGGTATACTGTGCATATTCTGATGTTTGTTACAAGTCATGGGAGCTGTGTTTACTGGGTTTTGACGGGGTGTTCTATGTTAAATCTATCTCTGGTTTGTGGTGCATCTTGTCCACCCTCTCCTCTGCTCACCTCTCTCCACTTCAGGTAGCTGAGATTGTGACCAACACTTCCCTTTTCTTAGTGCTATCACCTCTATAGTGTAGGATTTCTTTATTTTCATGCTCTCTCTCTCTCTCTCCTTGGTCCCTTGGAATTATTAGATTAAGAGTAGATAGTTGAATTTCCTTCCTTAGAAGTAGTTTAGCATTAGGATCAGGAAGAAGAAGCCAAATTTCTCCAGAGGGCAATCTCAAGTCCGCAAGTCCCACAACTTGAGAGATGGTCCCATGTTATGCAAATCACACCAGATGAGTCTGCCTTAGAAAAGCAGACCTTATAACTCATTTGGGGGTGCTGTGATTTCACACTAACAGTTTCGGCACGCTCGGTGGGACATGTTTGAAGCACCTTACCACTTCACTTCATCAGGTTTGATGTGCTCTTGGTGAATATTTCAGCCTTTAGAGGCACATTCAAAGCACATCTAGCGACTCCATCTAATCAAAAACCCATTCTCTGAGTTGCAGACCTTTTCCATCCATTTCCACTCATTTTCATCCATTTTTTTCTTCCATACCTTTCATTCTTTTCCATTCCATGAATTTATGCAATCATGAATTCATTTCCTTTATGGAACTCACACTTACAGCAGCAGAACAATCCACCCCCAATATGTTTTACAACTCCTTCAAATCAGCATTTTGAGCAAAGACAAAATCAGTATATCTACCCCTATGAGCAACAGTGCCAAAATTAGTTTGGCTATGGAGCTTTCCAAGAGCAAGGGTATGTAAACAACGAAGAAAATCAAATACAAGATGTTAGTCTGCTGGAGAAGATCCAAAAAATAGAGGTTGGCATGGTTCAGTCAAGGGGCATAACATAAATGAAGGCATTTCAGATTGGTTTCAGGGAACCCTGTCCATGGGAAGGGCCTTTTCCAAGACATTACAACCCTCAAGAGAATCTTGAATTCATGGTTGAAGTGTTGCCTCAGCTTACACAGTGAGTTGAGGAGATCGGGGCTTATGAGTTGGAGTCAAGACAACCTTGTCAATGGGTAAGTCAATCACCAGCTCCCTGTATTTCATTTTCTCTCCCTCAATATTTATCATTTCAGCAGAGGCAAGAGTCAAGATTCCCACTTTTTGCCCAAAGTTTTGATTCCATTTCTCCATTCCCTAGTCTTCCACCCCATCTCAGTTCTTCCGTCCTTTTCCCTTCCAAACAGTCATCCCCTTTGAACAAACAAGAATTTCCACCTCCCTTCCCACCAAAAACAATTGCAAAGATGGTTGAACCCCAACCTGCCACTCCTCTTGCTTTTCCAATCCCATGTTGGGAAGAGACTGAAGAATCTAGTCAAGGAGAACATCAAACAAAGGAACCCAATAGAGAAGAAATGATAAAAAATCTGAAGAGTTGGGCTGCTAAATTTGAATTTTCAAAGGTTCCCTTGTTGGTTAAGCCTATGGAGGAGGCTGAGGTCAAGCCGCAAGTGGTGGAAGCTCCAACTACAACGTAAGAAGGGGAATAAGGAGCTACTCCTAATCCAAAAGAAGAGGATTACATTTCGGCTATGGAGGAGGACCATACAGTTTCAGAGGCTCTAAGTTCAAAGAAGGCCATAGAAGAACCTTTAGTTCTTCCTCCCACTTGATCCCCTTCAAGATCTGATGTCGAGGAAGAGTTTGAGCTTTCAAACTTCATGTTTTAAGATGACTGTAACTTGGTGAGAAAATTATAGATTCGAAGGACACCATGGAGGAGGTCGAACACACGCAACAAGACAATGAGGAGGCAGATTATCTGTTTGACTTGGAGGATTACCTTGATGGAGGGGAACCAATGGAGATCACATCATTTTTTCCTCCATCTCTCACATCCAAAGCACATGAGCCTACTGCCATGGAGGAGGACATTCAGGAACAACATCTTGCACTTCATAACAACCCTCTGGAACCAAGATTGGAAGACATGGCTCTCCCATGTTCTTCATAGGAGAAGGAAGATAAAAAGTAGGAAGATTTTGTCATCCCTCTCACACCATCCATCCATGAGAGTCAGCAAGAAGGCTCCATTCTTGGAGTTAGAGTTCAGAACCATGGGCAGATTCAAAGGACCATACCTTGCCCAATCAGATATTTGGCTTCATTAGAGCCAAAGGAGAATCTAAAACTAATCATGCCTACTCCAGGGCATGAGGATGAGCATTAAAGTACCAAGGGTCATCATCAACACCTCCAGAAGTCTGATGCAAGTCAGCTTGAGGAGGTATTTCCCATTAATGTTGATACCTTGATGATTTGGGTGGAAGACCAACTTGTAACCAATTTTTCACTCATCCAACCAGCCATGTTCAGTGCCAAATTAGTTGCATGACTGCCATTTTTGAGGAAGGGAAGCTATTTCTCCCTGCCCATTGCAGGTTTTGTTTGCGTTACCTTTGCTCTTCGTTAGAGTAGAGTAGGTAGGTTTGTTTTCAGAAAAATAAGTGCTTTTGCACACTCTGCATATCCCACTTGGGGTATGTATGATTTTCAGTTTGTACATAGTTTTTGGTGCTGTTGTTTTGCTCTTGCATAGTGCATTCAGTTGGCTTTTGGTGAAGTCCAACTTCAAGTTTCAGCGGGTTTCCAAGAGGCCCAGGGGTCAAAATTTTAGATTTCAGATCAGAATCAACTTATAAGGTTGGACTTCATGCCCAATGGATGCTTAAAGGCCACTGGTCTCTTCATTTAGCAGGCAGATGTCCCCGTGAGTTTACAAATTGTTATCCCAAATTCACCCCATGGAAAATTTGGTCAAGAAAACCACGCACATAGAGAAAATATGAAGGAAACAACTCATACCTGAGAGCTCACATTCCAGGATGAAAAACAGGTTACAGGTAGGCTTGGAAATGAAGGATCAGTGTCGCAGAGAAGCCAGGAGCAAGAAGGGGAAGAAACAACAAAGATTCAAAGCCCTAGGGCTCGAAACCATTTCAGGAAAGAATCCAGAATTAACTAAGTATGGAAGAGCCAGTAGAGGGAACCACGTGTCGTAACGGCACTCCTCCAAAGATGAATCCATAAAGGGAGGCTCAAACAAGCCCCACATCTCCATGTGTCCCAAGTCAAAGCAGGTTGTCGAGGGGAAAGTTGGTTTTTTGCCCCTTGTTATTCCAAAAGGGGTAAAAGTTGCAAAATGGGTTGCAACTCCGCCCAAGGGAAAAAGTCAACGTTTGAGCCTGAGTCAAGGCAAAGTGGGGAGTCAGAGGAAAAGGTGAAAATTTTCCTTTTGACATAAGGCACAAAGGAAAGAATTGAAACACATCTCCCCAGCCAACCAAAGGCTGCCACGTGTCCCATATCAAAAGGGGACCCATTTGTCAAGTTGTTTTCCTATCCATTTGTACGAACTCGATACAAAATTTGAAGGGGGCATATCTTTCAACTCAGGACTCGAAATATTGCAAATCTGACACAGTTGAAAAGATCTCAGCCTCACCTATGCCATGGAGGTCTGAGACTTTAATTTTTGAGGAGGTTAGGTAAGGAAAATAGAGGAAACATCTTCGGGCCTTCAATGTAGGATCCATCTATCTCAACAACTAGATTGGGTTCGATTTATTTCCGCCGTTTCCTCTTCCTTCAAGGTGTCGAACCAAGGATCGATGCAGTAAAGACAGATTTGGGGGCATATTTTATCAGAAGCATTAACAGCAGTGGTTGAGCTTCAACTTACTTTTCCCACTTCCGTCTCTTTCTTCTCTCCGATCAAATCTATAAATAAAGGGGCAAGATTCATTATAAAATGTTGTTGTTCATTCTTCTCCCCTGCCCTCCTCTCTTATTTTCTTCCCCAAGGTCAAAAATGAAGTATTAACCTCTTTTCACGGCTCTGTAATGACATTCTCTTTCCTCTTTCCCACTAACGATGTACTGTGTGAACTTTTGGATTAATAAATTATATTTTGTGATGTATTTTTCAATCCTTTGCTTATTTTATTGTCTCTCCTCACCTCTCGTCATTGTAGGGTATACTGTGCATATTCTGATGTTTGTTGCAAGTCTTGGGAACTTTGTTTAATGGGTTTTGAAGTGGTGTTATATGTGAAATATATCTCTAGTCTATGGTGCATCTTGTCCACCCTCTCCTCTTCTAACCTCTCTCCACTTCAGGTAGCTGTGATTGTGACCAACACTTCCCTTTTCTTGGTGCTATCACCTCTGTAGTGTAGGATTTATTTATTTCCATGCTCTCTCTCTCCTTGGTCCCTTGGAATTGTTAGATTAGGAGTAGATAATCACATTTCCTTCCTTAGAAGTAGTTTAGCATTAGGATCAGGAAGAAGAAGCTGAATTTCTCTGGAGGGCCATCTCAAGTCCGCAAGTCCCACAGCTTGAGAGATAGTCCCATGTTATGAAAATCACACCAGATGAGTCTGCCTTAGAAAAGCAGACCTTATAACTCATTTGGGGGTGCTATGATTTCACACTAACACTCTGTTTATAGGTTCAATGTGACTATTGGGGGAGTGGCTACACACCCAAAACTTAATTTTCACGCACATACTGGGGGGAAACCTTTCTTTCCCACATTTGGTTACATAGTATATGAATCCTAAAAATGCACTAAAACTCTAGATATTTCCCCCCTGGGGGAATTCTTGGATCAATATTCCTTCTCTTTGGAGAATAGGTTTTCATCTATTCTCTTAGGGGGCCTAAAAATATAAAAAACATTCCTATTTGCTAAAAATCCAAAAACATTCAAACATGTACAAAGATCCAAAAATATTTACATCGCTCTTGTTTGGTTTTTCTACTACACAATTATATTATTCATGTGGCACACTATTTATCATGTTAACTTGATACATAGTATGTTGTATCCTTTTTCTATACATACGTATGTTCAAGTGGTACATTGATTTGAATTTAGGATACACATAGATTTTTTACACGATGCAGGATGTTTGACACTACTCTCTACTATTTATTTCACAACTACTAGGGGCATCTACTTTACACTTTCCACATACAAGTGCTATTATTCCAATCCTTACTACTTTAATTTCTTTTACCTCATTCACTCAATACATCATGTAATATAATTTATTAATCTAACATGACAATGGGTGCTTCATGTGTAACATTTATTTTACAGGTTACTTCCAAACCAAAACCATTTTCATATTATGGCTTGTTTCTTATTTTACATGTTTGGTTTATGATTTCACTTGTTTTCATGCAATTCCCTATGTTACTTGTTGGCCTTGAATGCCTTGATTGTCTTGAAATATATTGAGTTGTGTCCCATATATGTGGCATCTTGTTTTCCATACTATCATATTTGTGTGTCATTTTATGATTTTTCTTACATTTACTGTGATGTTTCCCTATTGCTTGATACTAACACTTTGCTAGTTTTTATACTATTAAAAGTAAAGAGGGGAGTCTATAGGGGCCCCAACCCATGGAAGTGTATACAAAAACATATATGATATAACAAAACATACTAAAATTATTACATTAAGTTTCAGTTTTCACAAATCATTCCATGAAGATCGTCCAAAAATTTCTCCTTTCAAGCTACAAACTCCCTGAAATCAGCTGCATTGAAAACAAATTATATATTATCCACCATTTTTCGGGACATACCCGAAGCCATGAGGTACAAAATACTCAACCAAGGTCTATTGAGGATTTTAATCAATTTAAATTTCCTCTTGAGAGACGATACCCATTCTAAAAGGTCATCTCCCCCGTAAGGAATAGTTTTTTCCCAGGACGGGATTTTTGTTTTAGCACTGGAGTTGATCCAGATCCTCCAAAAAGAATTTTTTGTGAAATTCAATGTTTTCCCTCCCCTTCAAAGTGGATTTCCAAACTATTTTTTTCAAAGAGTCAAACCCTTTTATCCAGTGATTTAAAACGTTGAGAGACTCATACCTTCTTGCCCTAAAGATTACCTATGAACTCAAATTGCAGGAGTTTATGTTCAAGTACCTGTGCGGAAAATTGGTTCCAAAGTTTTTGGAGCTTCCACCTTAATTAATGGATGAAGAGGGAGCCAAAATTTCTATAGGGAATCTATCTTGATGTGGTATTTTGGATGGAGGAGACTGTGAAGTAAGACGTGAAATATTGAAAATGAGGGTGTCATTCTTGCTATCTTAGTGATAACATCTATCCACACCACATTATGAGTAAGATTCTCCAGGTGGAGTACCTGTCAATCTCGAATTTCAAAACCCATTCTTATTAAATCTTCATCAGGGCCTGAAAGGTAGAAAATGGATTGCAGATCCTCCAAGGACAACTCCAATTTTATCTCCACCTTCGTCATCGCCATTAACTTATACTTTGTCTCCCTGGAATATCTTATGGCTGCTCTATTTTTGGCAATAAAATTTCTAACCTGTGGAGGAGGGGTAGATATTTAAAAATGAATCTCCCAGATTAGCATGTACAAGATATTAATTACCCGAACCACTGCAGATATTTCTCAAATGTATGACATGAGATATGGAGAATGTCAATAAGTTTCCTATGTAAAAATGAGTTTCCCAAACCTAACCTCATTATGAATTGATTACCACATGGGGTCAAACCAGATCAATTCATGGTTGCATATCCACATGTAATTATGAGGCATTAAAAAAACCAATTCCAAAGATAATCCTTCATTTTTAATGATTGCATTCAATCCAGGCCATTCACTAATATCTTTATTCTCAAATTTAGAGAATAGAGTGAGGTTTGTGCCTGTGTTAGCAAGGTAGTTTGTTGCTTTATTGTACTCTCTTAGGAAATGTTGTATATTGAATAATTATAAACCTTGGATGAGGTACATGATTGGGGATAACATATAATCTAGATCCTTTTTAATTGCATTGATTATGAGGGGGAATCTCCTTTAATGATCGATAGAGGGGTATGTTCCAGTGAGAACATTTTAAGTCCTTCCCTTAATGTAATAATTTAAGATTCATTATTAGTTTCTTGATTGATAGAACTTGAAGTTGCTGAGATGAATTTATCATCAGAATCTTTAAGAATTGCACCAAATCCCCCCAATCTGAGATTTCCTTTACAAGCCCCATCAAAATTCAGTTTCATCTTTCCAGGTGGTGGTGGAAACCAACGGTTTCGGACTCTATTTTTTGAAGGATTTTTATCCTTCCCCTCCTTCCCCCCAGTTGATACTTAGATAATTCTTTTGGATCTATTTATATTCTCTTTTCTTGGGGATCTTCCTTTTGTTAACAAATTATTCGCCCATTCTGAAATTGATCCTTCAATTCTCTTTATCACTCTCTCTGGATGGAATAAAGTATCTCTGAAAATTATTCTATTCCTTTCCATCCAAAGGTTATAGATGATGAAGGATGGAATGGAATTCCAGAGGGGGATCAGGATCAAGTTTTGTAGGTAATGCCATTACATCATTGCTTCTACAGTATGTAATGGTTGGACTCAATTCAATTTTTCCATGATACCATTCCATATTTTCCAAGAGAAATCACAATGTAACAAAAGGTGATCTAGAATTTCCTCCTAGTTTTTACAAAAGGGTCATATTGTCAGGCCATACCAGCCCTGTTTCATGAGATTATCAAAGGCTAGGATTTTGTTGAGTCCTACAATTCATGAGAATGTTGCTTCCCTGGGGAGGTTCCAATTTTGCCAAATCCTTTTTTTTGGCTAATCTTTATACTATGTCCTATCTTGTTGAGAGTCAAGCATGTTATAACCCAACTTTAATTTATAAGTGCTAAAGGGTGATCCTGTCAAAATAAGTGTTTCCTCACAGTTTGATAGATAAATTATTTTGTTTTCCAATAATGTGTTCATAAGGTCACTTTGATTAGTGGGACCTTGTAATTGATATGTATGCGCTATGGTATATATTATGCACACTCCCCTATTTCCCCTACAGGAATCCCAAAAAACATGCACACATAAGCTATAGGTTCTCTTGTTTGGGCCACACTCACATTGCTCTATCTCATATACCCCAAACAAGGGGGCAACCATCTGGTGATATCACCCTCACAATAGTTAAGAATTAGGAAACAAAACAACATGTACATAATCAGATAGTTCAAAGGTCCAGAAAATGGCTCAAAAATAGACTTGGGTCATAAAACATATAGGGGCCAAACCATACAAAAAATACCTACGTATGGATGTTATGGCCCATTCTATACACTTCCATCATGGGATAAAATTCAAAAGTTTTATGAGTTGGTACAATTTCTTAGTGATATTTACAGGTTCTTTACACATTTTTAGTGACATAATGCATGGTATAGTTCATATTGTGGTGGCACAAAGGGTACATGAAAGTTAGCATTACCTTGGTATATTATGTCGTCATTTACAAATAAATTAGGTTCATATCCATCTGTAGTGGCACTTATCCATGGGGCTTAAGAAGTTTTGAGGTGATTGCTATCCTTTTAGGATTAAATTCCCATTGGTAATTTTTTGTGAAGGGATGCAAAGAAACTTAAATGCTCCCTATACAATTATCCTCACCATGTGAGGTGCATTTGCACTTCTTTCTATTCTCCTAGGCATATTCCACTTGGGGATTGATCACCCCTAAGTCCTTCCAACCAGCTCCAACACAATGCACAACAAATATCCATAGAAATAGTGGTGGGAGTAATCTCTCCCCCTCTCTCAAAAAACAATCAGGTGTACACTTTTGTTTGTTTTTTATACTTACATATTGCTATTTTCACACCAAGTTCAAAATTTTCAAGTTAAAGTTCAATTTCCTATACTATGGACATTGAATACACTTTTATCTGCAAGTACTCATCTTGGAAAAATAAACACAAGTGGAATAAAAAAAAATTCCTAGCACAAGGTGATTTGAGAAAAGACAAAGTTTATCTACACACCCAAGTAACTTTTCTGTTAAGTACGTAATTTTTAATTTTTTACTTAAAGGGGGGAAATGTACACTTATTTTGGAAATTCATTTGTAACAACAAAAATTCTATAACACTTTTGCATTATCCCACAATTGCTCAATTTGGCCAATTATGATATCACTAGCTATATCTTACTCATTCTTTCTTGCATACACAACCTATTTGTTTACATAATGGTCATATTAATTCATCAAATCGGGATATACCCTCACATATTACAATCCCAATTTTCAAATCACTCACACATGTATTTGTGACCATATCTCCCAGAAAGGGCCATAACATTCATATGCTATGGACTGACCTATTTTCTTTGGTCCTCTACCCTCTAATTGTACTTTTCTTAATTTGAACTTATTTGGTACAATTATAGTCATATTTATCTAATTTTTCCAGATACATAATGCATATATTAGTAATTTATTCATATCTCATTAAGGAGGGAATTATATCTACTTGACACCTAACATTCCAAAGCGAAAACAATAAGAGAGATCACAAAAAAATATACTCTAAGGCTCCCTTGATCTTCATATACTCTAAATACTCATTCTAGGGCAGTCATCTATTTATATCTACAAGCACAAAAGGAACATTATCAAATCTAAGTAAAGCTAGGGAAAAGGTTCAAGTACAATTGCATTATTGTAAGGTCATGGTTATTAATTTGGTTTCATACATTCTATATATCACATGATAGGCGAGAATGATGTGCGGTTTGAGCCCTCTTCGGAGTAATGAAAACATCATCGGTGCACATGGGTGCCCACAACCCAAAAAATAATCTTTTATAGGACTCTCTCATCATATAGGGTTTTGAAGCTTCAATCAACTACACAATGATCATCACATTATTTCAAAGGTTCAAATTATAAATAGGATCATATCAGAAAGTAGTGCACAGAACTAGAAAGTTTCATTCAAGATGAAAGTACATAAGGACATGGGTATACATGAAGGGCCATTGTAGTCATACGATTTAGGCAATTCCATACGCCTTGGTCCAGGAAGCTCCACAAGACACAATTTTAGATACAACAACATTATTAGATCATTTCTTGACATTTACATTCATTAAGTATGCCTAAATGAACACACAATTCAAAATATCAGCTAAGTCTTCTTCTCCATCTCATTTCTAGTACTTTATTTCATTTGTCTATCATCATTTATCTTTGATTCATGTATTATACTAATATTGTTGTAATTAGCTTTAGAAACTAGTTGATTAGGATAATATACCATTGGTTACTACCCCCTATAAATTAACCATTTAGGTTAAATCAAGGTATATATTTTCCTTGTATTTATTTATTACTTGAAATATTTCCTACACACGTGGTGACTCATCTTTCATAGGTGTTCTTTGTGTCATAGGTTGTCATGCATGTCATAGTATGTTATAATATGTCATAGGAGTTATATTTTCCTCACTATTCCAAAAATGTAAGTCTCCTTCATATTCTTGGAATCTTGACTACTATTCTCATGGAGGAGTTACTCATCAACCTCCTATTTATACACACTACATTTTAGCTATGGAGTTGTTTCATGATTTAACGCTATTCATGTTTTTTGTGAGATTATTGTCATATTTCATCTACTTGTTAATGATTTTGATATTTATGCAACAACATGTGCATTCGTTATTATCCAAATATTTTGATGGGAACTCCAATACATCCTTCAAAAATATGTCTTCTTGTTTTTCCATTTCTTCTTCTTTGATTTCAAGTTCTTTTATTGCAACATTAAAATCACTTATATCGTCTACAACAACAAGACCTTGATGTTGTGATGTTTCCATCTATTTTAGACAAGTTTTCATGTCTTTCGTCAAACTTTCCAAATTTGTGAGTCTATGTGTTCTTCCATGATTAACATTATTATTTCCTCCATTTTCTATTTGTTTAGAAAAAAATTACTTTGTCAATTTCTATCACCCCTTCTATCCAACTTATTTTCCAAAAAATGCCAACAATTACCTCTAGATACCAATTGATGATGTCCTTCTACAACTTCTCTCCAACTATCACTTGAAGATTGGTTCGATTACCTTCTGTTAACACTAAAAAATGAAAAAAAATAGTAATATCTTCAAATTCATAAATATTAACAAAAAATATCTCATAACAAATCATATAATTGATCCAAAACATGATTTTTGAAAAGTTTTTTTTGGAAGTACTAAAAAATTTAGCAGATTTTCAGTAGCTTTTAGTATATTTCAATTTTGAGGGTCTTTAAATTATTTCTAGAGTTCAGATGTTAGAAACGATAACCAAAGTGTAATCATTGTCAAGATTCTCTTTACCAATTTTGTATTGTGCTCTTTACAATAGTTCTTGCAGTTCATAAACCAGGTCAATGGGCTAAGAGATATGACCCCAAAAATGAGCACTAAATAAAATAATAGTACTAATAGGATAGATTTTTTATTTTTCCACTTATATATTTTGGAATCCATCCTTAAGGTGGATATGAATGGTATCTATGTAGGACGACCTTTTAGTTCCCATCTGGAACCCTTCATATTCTCCTTTGTATAGATATAAAATAACTTGTTTTGAATAAAGAGATATATATCCAGGTATACATATCTATTTTGGAGTTTGTCAGTTTGTATACATTATTGAATTGAAATAAAATCAATCTTTATTAACATCTCTTTCATTGTGAATTGTGTTATGATACATTAAGCACCATCGTTAGTGTGTTGTCCACCGGGTTACACCTCAATTCGGATCAACAATCATGGTTATGTTTCCATATTATCCTAGATGCCTTAGATCATGTAGAAATTAGAATAATTATTGGGATATTATAAATAAAATTACATAACCAACAAACACAAATTATGGAATGCCGAACTCAATAGTCTTTATGTGATCTTAAAGAACAATGCATGACAACATAATAATTATCTTACATGCTAGATGATAAACCAAATCTAGATCCTAAGATCTTTACAAGTGACCCATATGACATTATCATTCATCCCATCCTCTATGGAAGATAAGACCCAAACATAAATCAATATAAATTGATTTGGATTAATGGTTACAATTATTGAATTAGATAAAATCCATGTCATATTTCAAACTTCACAAATTACACATCATCACACATTAGACTATAATTTTAACTCCATTAAATCCTTATGTCGTTTTCTCAACATAGCTTCAATAATTAAAATTATAAAGGGTATATGCATGTTTTTGAAAAAAACATACTTTGGTAAGGTGAACTCTTTGAAAATATTAAGGCATTACTACACACAAAAAACGTGACTTTGTTGTGAAGTATACCGAAGTTACCTTCATTTGTGTCAAGTGATGAAATATTACACCATCAATTCATACTAATTTTGATATGTGGAACTCATTTATGAACTCTATAAGATACCAAAATGCTTGATGAAATCAAATAGAAATTAATCAACCAATTTAACCAACCACCTGACAATAATTTTGTGAATTATTTGATAACATAGGACATTAAAATATTCCTACATAATAGAAACAATGTACAAAATACTACATAGATTATTATTTCCTTAGTTGAGAAATACCATAGAGACCATGACCATGTGCAGAGGGGATGAACTTATGCTAACTAGAAAAAAAAAGAATTATAGAAGAGTTTACATGGGATTGAATAATAATGAACCAAAACACACAACAATGTAGTGGAAGACTATATGTAGGAAATGCAACATATATTCATAAATGGTGAATAGGTGAAGTATAAAGACATAAAAATAGGGAGTAAGACTAAGAGAGCATAAACTTATGATAGAAGAGGAATTCATCCTTTGGATTATCTAAATTACTGAGAATGAACACCAAAATAGATGTATGTTGGAGAAAAAAAAAACAAGACAATATGATGTGCTTTGAGTGATTGATTTTTCATTCTTGAGGATACATTATACTTGTATAAGAATAGGATGTGCAATACGTATATATTGAAAATGATAGCTACATCTAATGGCATTTTCTAGAGAGAGTTAAATTCATTCCATCATGTAGGTATAGTATTTGAAATTTGACATGTGGCATATGCCATAAAGATCTTCTAACATGGCCTGATGTTTGATGTGCCATTTTGTGTGGATTTCTAAAATAATGTGACGAAGAGAAAAAATTGAAGTATAATGGTCTTACTAAAACAAAAAAGATATTTGACATGCAATGAAGTGTTAGAAAAATAATTTGTCACAAGATGAATTAGTGTATTTTCATAAATGCTCCAGGATTAAATATGTCCTCTTGGTAATGGGGAGGCTCCCATTTATTGAATGTAGAAAATAAAATATCATGTGGATTTCAAGTTTGGGATCACACATGAATAATCCATTAGGCCTATAGAAAACTGCTTGCACCTAATGCAAGGGAGGAATTTTCTTAGAGAGGGAGAAGGAAAAGGGGAGTAAGAATCTGGGGAAGGATGGTTAAGTTTGTGGATAAACACTTGCATATTTCTACAAAATTAACCATTGTAGACACTAAATCACGCACTTGGGTAAATTTCTAGGTCCTAATCACATACATTGCATTCATATGATTCCTAAGGGATAAAAGTACTAATTGACCATAGTCTTTGGCCTTTTTGTTTACTTTCTAATTTTCTTCTTGGCCTTGCACACCCCACTGCTCAGTCTGAATTTTGATACTTTACCTTTTCTGGCTCTAGACACCAGCCCCCAGCCAGGATGCCAATGCCTATGTGCCTTTGTCCCCTCTGGGAACCTTAGACCTCTTCGTATCTTACTCGCTCCTTTTGGGTCCTTTCTAGATATTGGTAATCATTATTACTTGCTGGTCGGTCTTTTAGTGGTTAATTACAAAATTCAAACAAGGGAATCATATAAATATAATGTTAGGTGATCAAATTAAAGGACCAAACTTTGAGAATCTACTACCATCACCTAAGGTTGCATCCAAAGGTATTTAAAGAGCATCAAAGCATCCATCTAACTTCACATAAGGGAAAAGGGACTGGTTATTCTGCATACATGCATAGGAGGGGAAGTTCATTTTTCCATGCACACATATATTTACATCTTCTACATCTATCTATCGCTTGCTATCATGTGTGTTACACACAAGAGCTACCTAGGGCATGATTATACACACGCACACAAAAAACTACATAGAGTCTGAAATGTAGTGCATCACCCAAATCGTAAGTTCACTTAGTCGGGTGACTGCCAAGGTCATTCTGACTCCCCATATGCATTATTTATTTTTTAGGATTTGATGCATTTTGGGGTTTTGCAGGTCATTTCTTCATTGCATGTTACATGTGACATCTGTGAACTTAGTGCGGTATCCTAATGACATGCAGTGAAGGACAATGAAAATATAGCGACCCTATTAAAATCAATTTCTAAGCTTTTACGCAGACTCTAGCACACTTCTACATTTTTCTGAGTTTGGTTAGGACACTCTAAGTTCCAGTTCCAAAAATTCTCCAGCCTCGCACACTTTCAGGAATATTGCGAATAAGCTAAGTCTTCTTTCCTCCTTCTTTCACTTAGGGTTTGAATTTACTTTTCTTATTGCTTGTGTCACACATTGTACTGTATTGTTTTATCTATTAGTATGAGTATGAAATATCCTGCTTAGGGTTTAACATCATAATATTATTTTTGTTAAATCATTTGGTGAACCTAACTCGTTTGAATACTCTTGGATCCTCATTTTTCTTATTTCATGGCTTCTCAAGTCTCCTTTCATCAATTTCTTGGAATGCACCTAGCTTGTAAATATATTTTTCTCAAATCCCTAAACATCATGTATCTTCTTAGCAATACACCGCCTGCTCAATTTAATGCTATCTTTGATCATCTTTCTGATGACTCTCTTGGTCCTAATTCCAATCAATCTATTTGAAAATCCATTCAAGATTTACATTCTTTGTTTCAAGACAAATTTCAGGCTATGGAATCCATGATTACATCTCTTAAATCTAAAATCCAACATCTTAAGGATGCTTCTTAGGATCATGCAATTTCTTCTTCTCATCCTCATTCTATGTCTTCGACATGTGTTCATATCAGTGAGCCTCAAGTCTTGCCATTATCAACACCTCTCAAGTTTGATCAAAATACTAATCAACATGAAATTATTACTACACTCATCAATTATCAATTAATAAGCTTACCATCTACTCATTGTTATCCTTCTTATTGGCTGGTAAAATATCAAGGTCTTCCATATTGCAATTATCATCGAATAAATGGACACAATAAAAATGATTTATATTATTTACAACAAAGAATCAAGCATCTTGAGCATCAAGGTTTTATCTCATTCATTGCACAACGTTCTGTTACATGGTCTTCTCCACTTGTTACATCTCAATGATCTAATTCTTCTATGTATAATGAGCATCATGTCATCAATTCTAATGTTTCTTCTTCCATCACTCAAACATCACCTATGCCATCCACTCAAAATATGAAACCACCTCTCAAAATTAGTCTCACTTCACCTCCTCTCAAGTCATCTACAACGCTATCAAGTCAGCCTAAACAACCTCTTATAAAAATAATTTCAACACCTCCACCTACTAATTTTGATACACCGTTACACAATAATCCACCACTTCACTAGCCAATCATTTTTGTCAAAGAGAATATTCCTTATTTTGATCCTCATGACCCATTTCAAACTCCACCCCCATGTGATGTTCCTATTGTTTCTTTTGCCTACCATTGTGTTTGCTCTCTCTCTTATTGTGACACAGATAACACTCTCCCACAATGGCATGGTACCTCTCGCATCACTGCATATATCTCCATCATCATAGTACACTTGGGGGGCATCACACTTACTCTTCCCCCCTCCTAGCATCATCGCGTGTCTTACATTTCTACTCCTTCACTTCATACTTCGGATCTATTATTGCACGCGTATATTACACATCTTGATGCATTTGTATCATCATCATCCTGTGACGGAATCTTGTGTTATGGTTCACACTTGACTGTTGAGGGCATACTACATACATGAACCTCACACACTACACACTTTCACATCTTTCTAGCATATTATTATTCTACATCGGGCTATCTTATTCTACAATCTACACTCTACACTTCATTGATAAAATATTTCTTGCATACACATCGTTCACATTACTACCCAATGATGCACTCTAGTTCCATGGTTAATACTTGAATATTGAGGGTCTAAATCGGAATTGAACCTCATCACATCCACATCATTGTACATTTTACACTTTACACTCACGGTCAACATTTCTAGCATCTTCTTCACATCATTCTATATTTGAGGGATCAATCTTTCTAATGTCTCAGTCACACCTTTCTGCATTCTATGTGTTGAAAATAAATTATTTTAGTTTCTCATTCAATATTTCTAGCATCTTCTTCTCACACATTATGCTACACCATTATACAATCTACGCTCTACACTCCATCAATCAATCTTTCTAGCATACACATCGTGCAAACGTTTTCCTAATGACACACTCTTGTTTTATGGTTCATTATTGAATGCGTAGGGGTCATTTATAAATGAACCTCATCTTACTCATATAGACACACTCGGGGGGCACATGGATCCTATAACACTCACACTACATACCATTCCATTCCACTTCATACACAACATACTACATATCTTGGTTGTACATTGTTCTTACTTTCTTATAATCACATGCATGCTTTGCTTACTATGTTAGGTGGATACATTGTATGTCATTATCTATCTATATAAACATGTGCGCTCATTTTCCTTCTAGTTGTGATCACAAAATTTACACAGATCATTACACACAACATGGATTTTGGTGTTGTACCTATTACCAGTCCCACAGTAGGATCCTAGGGGCATCCACATTCATACACATTCCAGGTGCTATTATTTCATTATTTATTATTTCCTACTAGAACACTACTTTATCATCTTATACACGCCTTTTACATACTTTATATCTTTCTAACATGCTAATGGGTGCGTTATGTGCAACATTTACTTTGCAAGAACTATTTTTCACCATGGTTGTCATATACTTTGCTTGTCATTTTTTTTCATTATTTTCCATTATATATCATTGTTTGCGGGATTTTCCCTATGTCTTGTATGTTCATTGCTTGTATGCTTTTGGTCCTTTCGGCCCTGATTGTCTTGTGACATTGTGAATGATGTCCCATGTTTGCAACCCACTTTTTGTGTTCTAGATTGTCTTCTTGCTTGCTATCTTACACATCATATTCTATATTCATGCTTATCTTGTTTGCAATAACACTTGTTTCCTAGCCATTTCTTGTGTGTGCCTTGGTTTATACCAAGAACATTCCCTTCTACATACTTATATCGGTTCAACATCATG
The DNA here is from genome assembly GCA_019776745.2 of Taxus chinensis. Lineage (NCBI taxonomy): Eukaryota > Viridiplantae > Streptophyta > Pinopsida > Cupressales > Taxaceae > Taxus > Taxus chinensis. Next base: position 9,651,112 of record CM034147.1, read on the forward strand.
TCCTCTTTTGGGTTGCACCCTCCTAGCGGTGTCGCATGCACCCCAAATGAGGGGGGCATATATTGGGTGAATCAGTCACCCCATACACCATCACAGAGTCACAATACAATATATTTCAGCAAAGCAACAAAATAGTATTCAGCTACATAAAGGGCTCAAAATCTAACTTGGGTCCTTACTTCAGCACAAAAACTAGCACCCAAATACAAACATGGGCACCCAGGTGCTTTTGTCCCTTCCTGGGCACCTATGACCAAGGGCAGATACACAAAATTTCTCCGATCAACACAGTTGTCAGTGGTTTATAGAGTAGTTAACACAATACAAGCACAACCCTCCAGCATTCAGGATACACTTATTTCTTATTCTATTTGCATTGGATCCAACTTGAGAAAGAAAAGATCACACCATCTGCAGTGGTGTATAAATTTAGGGAAGTAGTCAAAGGAGGGAGAATGACACTAGACCTTTCTCCCTACACTACTTCTGTCATTGCGTGAGATCGCCTGAAAAACTCACTCTTCATCAAAATTGCAGTATATTTTTATATCCTTTTTACTCTTCATAGATCAGGTGCACATGTTTATTTTTTCTACTTTTCACCATTTTTACACACTTTTACATTACTTTTTACATGCATTTCACATACTTGGATCGAAACTTTTTCTATACACACGTATTTGACTACTTCTTTGATCTTCTTTTGTAGGTTTATCCTTAATACGCAATAAGAAACAACCTTACACCAACATCGAGCACAAAAAAAACAACATGTACAAACACGATGCATCACATACGCTTTACCCCTAGGGTCATTTCCACTTCCCCCTTCCTTTATCTTCCACGCTTCATGTTATTCACTCTACACTTTTTCTTGTCTCCTCGGCATGCTTTCGCCATCAATCTACATGGTTATCAGGTATGCATCTCTTATCTACTTTATTTTATCGATCTTTCACTCAACAAAATAAAGTGGTGGCAAATGTAGACACTAAATCATGCACTTTGGTACATTTATAGGTCATAATAACATACATTGCATTCATATGATTCCTAAGGGATAAAAGTACTAATTGACTACTGTCTTTGGCCTTTTTGTTTTCTTTATGTTTTTATTCCTAGCCTTGCACACCCCACTGCCTAGTCTGAATTTTGATGCTTTACATTTTCTGGCTCTGGACACCAGCGCCCAGGTGCCCTTGTCCCCTCTGACGCCCTAGACCTCTTTTTATCTTACTCAATCCTTTTGGGTCCTTTCTAGCTGTTGGGCATCTTTAATATTTAGTGGTTGACCTTTATTGGTTAATTACAAAATTCAAACAAGGGAATCATATAAATACAATGTTTTGTGATCAAATTAAAGGACCAAGCTCTAAGAATCTACTACCATCACTTAAGGTTGCATCCAAAGGCATCTAAAGAGCATCAAAGCATCCATCTAGCTTCACACAAGGGAAAAGTTATTTTGTCTACACACATAGGAGGGGAATTTCATTTTTCCATGCACACATCTATTTACATCTTCTACAGCTAGCTTTCACGCACTATCATGTGCGTTGTGCACAAGAGCTACCTAAGGCATGATTCTACACACAAACATAACTACTAGGATACTGAAATGTAGTGCAACACCCGAATCGTAAGTTCACTTAGTCGAGTGACCGCTGGGGTCAGTCTGAATCCCCATTTATATTATTTATTTTTTAGGATTTGATGTGTTTTGGGGTTTTACAGGTCATCATTGTAGGTTACATGTGATATCTGCGAACTTGGTGTGACATACTAGTGACAGGAAATGAAGGAAAATGAACATTTAGTGACCATTTAAAAATCAATTTCCGAGCTTCTACATAGACTCTGGCGCCCATACATGGATCATAACGCCTAGGTGCCCCAGTACTGTGCTAGGCACCCTGGTATAGCCTTCTCCTGCAGTTCTACATTTTTTTGGGTTCAAATGTGACACTTTGAGTTCTAATTCTAGAATTTCTCTAGCCTCGCACACTTTCAGGAATATTGTGAATCAACTAAGTCTTCTTTCCTCCTTCTTAAACTTAGGGTTTGAATTTACTTTATTTATTGCTTGTGTCACACATTATAATTTATTGTTTTATCTATTTTCGTTACTCTAAAATATATTGCTTAGGGTTTAACATCATAATATTAATTTTCTTAAATCAACCCTAATAGTTCTACACTCAATTAGAAGAACTCAACTTCAAGAACAAAACAAGACAAACAAATCACAAACAAACATTTCTATTGATTCATTGATCAAAGGCACCACCACCTTCCTTGGTTTACAAGATTGTCATGTCTATAAAGTTGATCGTGTAAAGAAATGGAAAAAACATAGAAAAAGGAAATAAAATAATGCAATATTTTTCTTGTATCTTAGTAGTGCAATAACTATTTACTTAGAGACTCACAATCGACAACCCTTTAGAATGAGGAATTCTTCCAAATATATAGCTTTACAAAGAGACCTTTCATCTACCCATTTATGAATTTTCACCTACCTCATTCACTTGCGACCTTTAATATTCCTACGAAAGAAATTTGAGTCCCTTTTCATTAATTAAAGAGAACTCATTACAACGTCAAACCATAGGTTACATTTAAGTGAATAATACAAAAAGTGAAAAGTACCTTCCCAATGGAGAATTAGAACATGAGAGAGAAAGGAAGGATAAGAGAAAAGGGGGAGAGAATCATATTGATGGAGATGAGGCATCAATTGATGAAGAGCCACCTTCCAATGAACTCTTTCGTAATGCACCTGGGAAATTTTCTTCATTTTGAACTCCTTGATGAAGCGTGTTGTTGCAGGTGCCACTTTTTCTGCTTGAGGGATATAAACAAAACACAAAGCATTGATCCAATTTTTAGAAGTGATGCTGATGTTTTTGCATTCTTTGAACCAAGTTTTATGGTCCTTAGCAATATTTGAAATTGCACACCTAATTTTCACAAGAGATTCCAAAGTGTCCTTGTTGAAAAATAAGGGGTCTCCTGATTCTTTCTTATCCATTCCTCAAATGGCTTTATAAGGTCATCCATCGATGAATTCTCACTTATTGGAGATTTTCCAAGTTTCTGCACTCCATTGCTTATGTTTTCCATAATTTTTGAAGTGAGATATTCACAAGAATCAAGCTCCTCGAGATCATTGTTCATCATTTCATATCAGGTAACCAATGTTTGAGACCAAATTAAGGACATATTCTCAGTTATAGAATTCAAAACATTTTTCCCCACTAACATGAAATAGTCATGGTTACCCATTTCCATCACCAATGGAAACACTTGCTCCCAATGAACCTTTTCCTTTTCAATTTAATCTTTGGTCATATTTACCTTCACAGCGGTAGCAAGAAAAAACTTAAACAGTGAAATAATTTCAGTAAATAGATTTTTAACTTTCTTGAGAATTTGCTCAACCCATCAATCATTAGCTCTTCCTTGCATGGAATGACCTTGAGCCTTTTTTATTGTTGCGGGGTCAAAACTACTGATATGAGTAACATATTTGGAGGGGAGAGATGGAATTGAACTTGGATCCATGAATGACTGCACATAGGAAGTGAGGATTTTCTCATATTCTTCCAACTGCTCAGTTTTCTGTTTATATTCTTCGTTTCCTGAAAGCAAACAAACAACAGACTCTTTAAAAAAATGTGCATCCCCTTCATGTGTTGCTAGCCCCAAAGGAATTATTTTCATGTCATAGTCTTCATGATTCATCTCCTCTATGGGTTTTACCACTTTAGGCCAGGAAAAATTTACATATTTATTACCAGAAACACCGCTGAAAAAGTGAGAAGTTACCTGTGTTTTCTTACCCCATTTGGCCTTTATGATCTTTGAGATGGATACAAAGTCTAGTACCGCTACCTATTGCACTATCCTTGGATCACTTCCAATCAATTATTGGATCCATGGGAAGTTCTCTGTTGTTGTAGGTTCAACACTAGGCATGATTGTACTTTCAAGTTCATGATGAGGGACCACATCTTGCACTTGATGAGCTGAATCGACATCAGAAGAAGAGATACTTGGAGATTGGTGTAGATATTGGGGTTGCGAAGGATAAATTTCTCCTTTCTCAAGATCCTTGATGAGATCCTTGGTGACTTTGGCCTTCTCGTGAAGTCTCATGTAGTGAGATCCTTTTGTGTCCATTTTTTTCCTCTTTGTGAGTTCCCATGAATGAGTGGAGCTTGTATTTCTATCGGATTCCTTAAAGGATGAGAGATGAGATGATTTACTTGAGAGGGTTAGAATACCACCAGATTATATGAAAGTAACCTTCTTTATTCTAAACAATTCCTTAAACCTTTGGATCACTACTGCAGTTCTCTCGCTGATATCACCTGATTCTTGGATGCTCCATGAGATAAGCGAGAGAGGTGAAGACTTTACCGCTTGATATATGGATCGAAAAAATCAGATCCTTCATCTTCCAAACCTTAAATGAACCAATCAAAACCAAATCTCCTCATTTGACCAACATTAATTCTCATATGATTTTTTTTCTTTACCTCAATATCATCCATGCAATTGACCCAATAATCTTCAATTTAGGGAATGTGATGCAACTCAGGTAGATTGAATGTTTTAGGATTGTTTAAAATGTCAAAATCATCCCTTGAGGTATATGAGTAGAGGCTAAGGGAAATTAAGGAAGCTTCAAGATTTGAGGCATCTACAACACTTTTGTATGAAAATATTCCAAGAGAGATAGGGAAGGACACACCTTTTTTCCTGCGGTCCTTTCACTTGTTGTGGAATTGAGCAAGTTATCTACACAACTCAAACATTATTATTTTGTCACTGCGATACCTGAGGAGTTTGTGAGGAGCAATATCGAAACCCTAAACCCTGATGTAGGAAAAAATATATAAACTAGGTGAAGAAACATCCATACCTCTCGATCAGTGTTGCAGCTTGAGAAAATAACATTAGCTCTAGGTTGCCTTCTAAAATTCAGATCAAAAACATAATGAATGCATCATTCACCAGAAAAATGATGATTACTTTCCTTGAGAGTGAGCTGAGGATACCTTTCGAAGGCTAGTGCTTTCTGAGAAACATTTGGATTGAAAGTTAGACCTTTGAATTACCTTGTGCTTGTAAGAGCATACACCAAATACGAGGTCATCATGAAATTTCTCATAGTAGGTAACTAGAGTAACTAACGGTGAATGTTGTCACTTATGATTTTTCCCCAATCTACTACATGGTTTCCCTCGGTGCCAACGAGGATGAATTGGGCCATCCATTACCCTTCTTAACAAGATGATGACATATAAGTAGCCCTTGTGGAACTCACTTCTTGACAAGTTTTTTTCCATACCAAAGGGTTTCCTTCCTTGTCTTAGCCATGACCCAAGTGTGAGGCTCTAGAGGTATGATTCAGTATTTGACCACTCAAGAGATGCAAACTCTCTGGAGATTATGAACATACTATGACTGGTTAGAATCTGCATACACTACAAAATTCTATTGGGTGTAAGCACTACAAGAATGGAGTTTTCATTTGCCCTCACTATTCGAGGATTGGGTTCATAATGTTGAGCACATGCTAAGATTGATTCTGTATTTTTCACTAATATTGGATGGACTCATGTTACAAACAATCTGCTCATGAAAATTTTCTCTTCCACATGTTTTCTTGGTCCTCTGAGCATCCTATTTTTTAGGTCTTCTAGATCCATGTAAGTGAAATCACTATCACCCACACCTAGGTATTGTTGTCACTTTGAAATGCACCCTTTCGAGAATGGTTTGATAACTCTCCTTTCAATTCAAAAAATGGAAACACTCCTAGGTTGTGGGTGACCCGTAGGTTGGATTGAGTCTCCAGAGAGGGTTGGTTCCCCTGATGCAACTCCTAAACTATTTTTATCTCTAAGGATACTCTATTCTACCAAAAGCAATAAGGAAAAAGGAGAAAGAAAGAAGAAAAAGATGAAAAAAGGTCATTAATACACCATAATGTTTTAAGCATCTCAGACTTATTAAAATCTCATAGATGACGCATGGGATCCACACACACCATACAATAACTACAAGTGATTATATCAAGGAAAAATTGTTTTATAGAAGGGTTTGAAGTTAAGTTGTGACAACATAAATAAGGGGAAACAAATGGCTCCACAACAAAATCCTATAAACAACTATATGAACACAGTATATGACCTAAAAATTGACACAAAACTACATGAAGGCATGAAGGTTAAACTGTGAAACCAAGGATAAAAAAGTATCACAAAGATAAAATCATTTTAAAACAAAATATGCACTACACAAAGACTGTAGGAAGGTGAAAAACAACTCCTTTATTGCTCCAAGAGGTGGAATAAGGAAAAACAATCACTCATGACCCTTGCTTTATCACCTAGGAAAACATATTTCTCCAGAGAACATGAATGAAGAGGTAAAGATTATTTTTTATAATGCATTCTAGATTTTTATAGAAAATCTGAAAGAGGAAGAAGGAAAAGCTAAGACATGTAATTCTGGCTTCTAAGAATAGGGAAAACTTGTGCGCCCTGCTTTTATGCACTAAAAATAGCTCTTGCGTGTGAAAGAAGTGCATCCTACTTTATATGCTCCCTAAAAATAGTCTTCATAATCTACTTTTATCCAATCATGTGCCCAAAAATAGAATCTGCGCTCCCAGAAATTAAAAAAATGGCTTTTACTTTTCTTTGCATGCTTTGTTGTATTATTAGAACTTCTAGATGGTGAAACCAACCGCCCTTACATGGATTTATATATTTTAACTTTCCATGCATTGTTTTTAACAAAATGTTCTTAAAATAGAATTTCACGCTTTAAAAAGAAAAACAAAGCATTCCATGATTAGTTTTTGGGTCACATGAAGAATTCTTTGTTTTTGATTTTTCCCTTTGTCGCGCGACTTTGCATGCGGAATTCTACTTGTGCATTTATATTTATTTCCCTTTTGTGTGGGCTCCCATGCCTTTGTTATGTGAACATCACTTTTCCTTTATTTCATGGATTCTTGCACATGTTTGTTCTTCTATCGCGTGACTTTTCTTGTCCTTTTACATTGTTAGAGATGTGTGGGTTTGCGCCTGGGTTTCTTTGTGTGACGTGTGGATTTCCTTGTCAATATTGCATGGGCATGTGCATAGACTATTTTCCATTGTTGTGCAGCTTCTCGCATAGACTTATAGACTTTGACTCATGTTCTCTGAATGTTGTGTGGGTCTGTGCTTCGTCGCGTGGTTTTGTGCTTCTATTGCACAGTTTTTCGCAACTTTTCTTCTTCTATTACAAGGTTATGTGAGAATTTTCACAAATTTCCTTCTTCATTATGTGACTTTTCATTCTTACTTTTTACTAAAATGCATGAATATTTACGCTTGGCCCTCATCCTTTGTTCCGTGGCTTTTTTCCAGGGACTTTTTTCCTTTGTTCCATAGATTTTTCTAGGAAATTTTTCCTTTGTTGCGTGTCTTTCTATAGGGAATATTTTCCTTTTTTACGCAAATTTTCTTATCAAAGTCCAGTTTCCACCCCTTCCAAGGCTGCCTAACACCATTTCTCCTTAATTTTTAATATTTTTACCTCCAATCCAAAATTGTTTAAGTATACAACCTGAATAAATGATTTGAATAAGCATGGGAGCTTATTTGGATAACAAGTACTCAATAACCATGGTTGAAATAGGCTCCATACCAAAGAATTTGAAATTTATGTTTTCAAAAAGTAACAAGATGAGTGAAAACATAGCTACTAGCAACTTTCTGCACCAAAACATGAAACTTTCTATTTTGAGCAAGCGGGGTCAGGAGCTGTTATTTTTAGAATTTGTGGAAATTTTGCACAATTTTTGTTCTATGAAGCTCCTAATCCGCTAAGGTTGTTTACACTTATGAGGATTTTATATTTTTAGAAAGTTTCTATTTTTAGACATCTACGTTTTCTCAACCTTTTATTTTTATAAAGTTGTCCAATTGACCATGTTTTGGTGTTCCTTACTATTTCATGATGTTCTGAAAGTTGAAAGTTTGTTATTTTGGGAAACTTGTTATTTTTAACATCTCATTGTTTAGATCATATGCTATTTTTATTAAGTGGACTTACCGGTGTCAGATTGCAATGAAACCATAGTCATTTTGTCTCTACTTTGCCCCAAAGGATCTTGTGATCCAATTTAGAGGATGTTTTTTTCTATATATGTTTTAATTTACATAAAACATTATGTAGGAATGTAGGGTATCTTCTCCACTTAAATTTTGCAAGAGAATTAGTTCTAAGTCTTTTATATGAAATAGTTGATGGACAATTTTATTTTACCTAAAAATGTTTAGATGAAACATGTAATAATTATGGAACTTATCCCGTTGGAATCTAGTTTCCTAGTAAGTGAGGATATCTACACATGATTGGTTTAGGAAAGCAATTGGATGATTTTGAGAAGTACAAAATTGTAAGAATATGCATTTAAATATGATACAATGATATCATCAAGATGTGAGTTGGTTACAATAGCATATATGGTGGTATTTGATCTATGGTATAGTACAATTTAAGAATATTATTTACTAGTATGTAAAACACACACACCGAGTTCAATTTTTGAATGGGAAATTTATGATATGTAATGATAACTTCCCAATTCGGAACATTGTTTCATTTGTGTATTTTACTAAAAATTATACGCTACACACAACAAATATGTTTCAATTTTATTACTATAATATAATTCAAGTTTCTAATTTTGTGCATCTTACATTAAGACATGCACCTGATAGCACAAATAATTCTAGAAACATTTTGATAGAGTACCTATTAAATATTAGTGATGGAAGATCACATTTCTCAAAGTTATTCTAAGGTTATTTTGAAATTTTTTACAAAATTTGAATGATAAAGATAGCATGTTCAATCAACACTACATTTGGTCAAAACTTTCCTAATATTCCTAAAATACTTCCAATACCTTCAAGGATATCCAATACCACCTTTAGATACTTAATAAATTTTTAGAACTCTTCCCGGGATTGCACACATGCTCTGTAATAGCCAAAATCAACCTTTCTAGGCTTTTAAGGAAACTAGTCTTCTACTGAACTTTACCAAATGTAATGATGAACCTCGTTACACTTTGAAAAATGATACATGTTCATTGAATATTTTAAGGCCATTTCCAGGGATAGGGTGATGATCTCACAAGAGGAAGATTGGCTAGGAGGAAGACTAGGGAGGATTGGAAGGCAAAATTTGCATTGGTTGTCATGTTTTGAGTTTTACATTTTTGGGTCAGAAATTTTACATAACAACATGAAACAAAGTGCAAGTGTGATGGCATACATGATAATTGTGGATGCTTGCACAAAATTTTAGGAGATGCAAATGAAGTAATAAAAGGGATTATGCAAGGTTGTGGGATTTATGAAGGTTACAAGGTGGTAGCATAAGAATGTAATATTTGTACATGCTATGAAGCACATGTGAATTCCATGAGAGATGCTTAGATTGTGCGGGTGGTAAAGGATGCATGTGAGACTCAAGATATTTCTCAAGTAATCGTGTCAAGGTTCCCAAAGACTCAACAAATAATGCTAAGTGACAATACATGAAATAGTAAAAAGCTCCACATAATGGTGCAAAGGAATTTGCATGACATGAGGTTGTGAACAATCCATGAGAATGTTGCAAAGGTCTGGAAAGTAGTACATGAGAAGAAAGTTGTGAGGTAATACATGAACAAATAGGTGGATGTTGTTAACTATTGAAAGACTTTATCCTTATAGTAGGACGTTGCAAAGTAAAATCCAAGTTAAGCAAACGAGTGAGGAGGATTACATGGCTACAAGGTTGAACATGGATCATTAGTGTGCGTGTAAACCATAATGAGACATTACAATAGAAAAATTCATGGAATAAGTAGACAAAATCCTTCATAAAACAACACTTGTACATAACATACAACAAAGAACCATAGAATCATGGCTCACGCAAAAATAAACTAGAATCTTTTCTGGTGAAGCAAGATTGATATAAACATGGATACGTTTGCATCACCTTATTACAACTCTTATTGAATGGAATGTACTTGGATAAATTTTGTTTGTTCATTTATATTAGGTAAGGTTTCCCCCTTGCATTTATGCTTTATGTTATTTTTGGAGAGTCGTTTACTTATTTGTTAGCTATTGTAACATCTCAATGACTCGTTAAATGATTCTCTCTTGTCACTCAATCTTCCTCTCAACTTTTTACCTTTCATTTTTCGGAATACTCCAGATTATTATTTGAAAAGAACTAAATATCAAAAACATTATGTATTGTCTTGAAATTTTCCACCAAGCCTCAAGTTCTAGTATTTAATGGTCTAAAACAATACTACACAAAATATTTCAACCCCCTCCTTCACTGCAACATCATACTTGGAAATGGATTTTGCATGATTAAATAATTTAATTTCTTGGTATCCCTTTTACGTTCCAAGATAGCTCTAATTCAACACTAAATAAATAAATAAATGTTATGGGGTTAATGTGTTCTTATTTACTCAAAGGATTGAGACTTAACAAAAAATGGTATATTCCTATTATTATTATAAATCGACATGTATATCATAATATACTATGATTGGAAATTTTCAAGATGGAATATTAGAAATAATTTCTAAAAAGGTGAAAAAACAAGCGAGAGAGTGGACTTCATTGATCTGCAAGCTAAAAAATATTTGCAAGTGCTCCATTTGTGAAATTGATATTGAAACCATTTAGCATGACAACATACAAAAATGTGGTTTTATACAAAGAAAAAACCATATGTCTGATTAGGGCTTTCGGGTAAGTTTACCAAGTTGGGGGGCCAAAAGGGGGTCTTAAGTGGACACATTTTTATGAAAAAACAAAAAACTTCAACTTGTACAAGTTTTTAGAAATAGTTACACTCAAAATTGGAAGATGTTGAAGAAATATGAATCGTAGCATTTTTAGTCTAGTTTATAAGATACTAAATTTTATTGAAAACGGATAATTTTAAGTGGGTCAAACAACTAAAATACCAACAGATGCTCCTGTTTTTGTTAAAAAACATAATAGAGTGACTTTCGTGCCCCCCACCATTTTTTAAGCACCGTTTAGTATTGTTGAAACCCCTTTGGTAGAAAGATAGCTAGGAGCATCTAGTTTGGGTTCCATTTTTTTTAGATTTTTTTAGCAAATATTTTTTTATTTATGATTTTTCTAGTACAAAAATTTTATGTTTTGAAAAATAATGGAGCTCCGACCGTGCCCCCCCCCCTAACTACCTCAAAAGATATCGAAAATTAGATTTTTTTTTAAAATATGTATAGAATTATGCCTAGTTTGGGATAGTATTTTTTTTTATAATTTCGATCACCCCAAAAAAAGATACACCATGAAAGATAGACATATTTTGTGAAAAAGCAACAAGACAATTTTTTTATAACAAAGCATGTTTGGATGGAACGTGCAATGTATGTGGTGGCTTGCCAAATCTGAAAAGTTGTATCCACAAGGAGGGTACATCTTCAATAGGAAAAGAATTGGTTGATTTCACTAAATATAAATCGGTGGCATATCAATTAAAAGATGGAAAAGAATCTAAGAGGTGTGAGCTTGTTGCAAAACAATTACCTGTATCAGAATATATTGTCAAATTCAGAGAGGAATTTTTTTATGAGTATGCAAGGCACACACATAGAGCTCGATGGTTGGATGAACAATTCAAGTTAAGAAAGGACACATTCCCACTTGGTACTATTGTTTCAGTAGTTGACTTCATAGAGAATTACATATTGCAGCCACAAATGGAGGTTCAGTCTCAATATTATAACTCAGTGCAAGTTTCTATTTTTCGTGCATATAACATTTATGCACTCTCCTGAAAGCACTGAGTAAGACCAAAAAATATTGAGAGTATCATTTCTACATCAGTGATGATCGGACACATTCTACAGAATATGTACAAGGGTTTTTCCAGGTGTTTTATGTGAACTTGAATGAGAGGAACATTAGTTTCGATCAACATTACATTTGGTCGGCCAACTGCACATCACAATTCAAGAATGCACAAATGTTTTATTGGCTAAGCAGGATGCACAAAGAAACAAATATACAACATATCTAGAGTTTTACTGAGGCAGGGCATGGAAAAGGAGAGCATGATGGTGCAGGAGCATGTGTGAAAAGAGCACTTACAAGAGAAGAGTTAAATTTCAAGGATGGTGCTAAATTTACAGATGTAAAAAGCATTGTTGATTGGTGTGTCAAGAATATGGGCCATGAATCTCAAGAGAGATCAACGGTTCATAGATATTTTTCACTGATAGAGCAACAAAATCTGACAAACTTTGAAGATTGTATGACAGTTGCAGGATCAAGTGATATGCACTCATTCTGTAGTTTAGATGCAAATGCTTGGACTATTTATACTAGGTGCATGACATGTTTTTGTATATCATGCATTGATTTTGCGTGGAATGAATGTGAGTCACAGCAGTGGGTGGATGAGTGGACTTGTAGACCTCTAATTCCATTTGACACACATCAAGTTCCACAAGCATTACAACTTGCAAGGTTTTCAGATCAAATGACAACATCACCTGACTTTGACCAAGTATCTGATTTAGTGAAACAAGGTACATACATATATGTACATGCCATGTTTTAGATTTATAAATTATTAAATGGTCAACTCTTAATGTATTTATAAATTAACTGAACAATTTTACTTTGTGATACATAGGGCACATTTTTGTAGTTATTGCAACGGAATTTAATGAAGAGGAAACAGACTACTTATCTTGTTGTGTAGAGGGGACAAAAAAATTGACTTCCACAGTCATTGATGGTGAAGACCTTGAGTATCCCACTGGATCAGTGGTAGTCACTGGAACTTGGCTTCAACGATATCCTATCAAAAAATCAAACATTTGGTTGTTTGAAGACTATGAAGTACATCGGAAGATACTTCATTATTCACATTTGGTCCATGCAAAAAATATGAAATTGATCAAATATCGAGGTCGGTCATCAAATAAAAATTTGTGGAAGGTTCATGAATCAGATCATGAAGAAAGTATTGCTACTATCAAGAATAGAGTTGATCCTTGCGGTTCATTGGATTGAATTTGCAAAGGTATGTTCTTCATGAATTTAATTTGAATATTTACTTAAATGACTTTGTTTAAATGTTGTATGATTTAAAATTCTATTTAATTGCTTACTAACATGTTTATGTAGGTTAGTGGTGCTAAAAAAAATTCCACCTTCACGTGGTTGGCACTGTCAGTAGAGAATTTATTATTTTAGAAGCCAAGTGAAGCTAAGAAAAATTAAATATTAAGAGCTACCCCGTCCGAGCGTAGTCGCTTAAGAGCCTTGAGGCCCAAACACGCCATATCTTTAACGGGTGATTTCTTGGACTCTGTCGCACCTAGAGACATCTCGTCAGAACTAAGAGCTCCATGTCAAGTCCCTCTACAAAATCCTCTCGTGGTTTTCTCTCTCCATCTGGTTCTCTCGTTGTCCTATTGTTTGCAAACGTGAGAAATAGTGCAGTATGAGTCAGTGTAAGACTGTTAGATGTTGTACTTTACAAACAGAAGCTCGTGGGACCGAACCAACTACGCCAACATGTTGGGGTGGCCTAGTTAATACTAGTGGAGGCTTCATTTTGGTTCCCTATGCTCCTCGTGCTCTTAGGCTACCCCGTTCGGGTGTAGTTGCTTAAGAGCCCTGAGGCCCAAACACGCCATATCTTCGACGGGTGATTTCTTCGACTCTGTGGCATCTAGAGACATCTCATCATAACTGAGAGCTCCACATCAAGGCCCTATACGAAAGCCTCTTGTGGTTTTCTCCATCTCCATCTGGTTCTCTCGCTTTGCTATTGTTTGTAAATGCGCGAAATAGTGCAGTTTGAGTCAATGTAGGGCTGTTAGAGGCTTGTATTTTACAAACAAAAGTTCGTGGGACTGAACCAACTACACGCTAACACATCGGGGGTGGCCTGGTGCCCAAACATGCCATATCTTCGACGGCTTGATTTCTCAGACTGTGGCACCTAGAGATGTCTCATCAGATCCAAGAGCTCTATGTTGGGGCCCTCTAGGAAAGACTCTTGTGGTTTTCTCTGTCTCCATCCAGTTCTCTCGCTGTTCTATTGTTTGTAAACATAGAAATAGTGCAGTATGAGTAAGTGTAGGGTAGCCAAAGGTTGTACTTTGCAAACGGAAGATCATGGGACCAAACCAACTACGTCAACACATATGGCCTAGTGAACTAGTGGAGGCTTCATTTTGGTTCCCTACATTTCCTGCGCTATCGGGCTACCCCGTCCGAGTGTAGTCGCTTAAGAGCCCTGAGGTCCAAACACGTCATATCTTCGACGGGTTATTTCTCAAACTTCGTGGCATCTAGAGACGTCTCGTTAGATCCAAGAGCTCCATGTTGGGGCCCTCTATGAAATTCTCTTGGTTTTCTCCATCTCCATCCGGTTCTCTCGCTGTCCTATTGTTTGTAAACGCGTGAAATAGTGTAGTCTGAGTCAGTGTAGGGCTGTCAGAGGCTGTATTTTGCAAACGGAAGCTTGTGGGACCGAACCAACTACGCCAACACGTCGGGGTGGCCTAGTGAACACTAGTGGAGGCTTCATTTTGGTTCCCTACGCTCCCCGTGCTTTCGGGCTACCCCGTCTGGGCGTAGTCGCTTAAGAGCCCTGAGGCCCAAACACGCCATATCTTCGACGGGTGATTTCTCAGACTCCGTGGCACCTAGAGATGTCTCGTCAGATCTAAGAGCTCCATGTCGGGGCCCTCTATGAAATCCTCTTGTGGTTTTCTCTGTCTCCATCTGGTTCTCTCGTTGTCCTATTGTTTGCAAACGTGAGAAATAGTGCAGTCTGAGTCAGTGTAAGGCTGCCAGAGTTGCTACACGTTTGCAAACGGAAGCTCATGGGACCAAACCAACTATGCCAACACATCCAAATGGCCTGGTGAATGCTAGTGGAGGCTTCACTGTTTTTGGTTCCCTACACTCCCCGTGCTCTCGGGCTACCCCGTCTGGGCGTAGTCGCTTAAGAGCCCTGAGGCCCAAACATGCCATATCTTCGACATGTGATTTCTCAGACTCCATGGCACCTAGAGACGTCTCGTCAGATCCGAGAGCTCCATGTTGGGGCCCTCTATGAAAGCCTCTCATGGTTTTCTCCATCTCCATCTGGTTCTCTCGTTGTCCTATTGTTTGTAAACGTGAGAAATAGTGCAGTCTGAGTCAGTGTAGGGCTGCCAGAGGCTATATTTTGCAAACGGAAGCTCGTGGGACCAAACCAACTATGCCAACACATGTCGAGGTGGCCTAGTGAACACTAGTGGAGGCTTCATTTTGGTTCCCTACACTCCCCGTGCTTTCGGGCTACCCCGTCCAGGCGTAGTCGCTTAAGAGCCCTGAGGCCCAAACACGCCATATCTTCGACGGGTGATTTCTTGGACTCCATGGCACCTAGAGATGTCTCATCAGATTCTATGAGAGCTCCATGTCGGGGCCCTCTACAAAATCCTCTCACGGTTTTCTCCATCTCCATCTGGTTCTCTCGTTGTCCTATTGTTTGTAAACGCGAGAAATAGTGCAGTCTGAGTCAGTGTAGGGCTGTCAGAGGTTGTATTTTGCAAACGAAAGCTCGTGGGACCGAACCAACTACGCCAACACATTGGGGTGGCCTGGTGAATGCTAGTGGAGGCTTCTTTTTGGTTCCCTACGCTCCCCGTGCTTTCAGGCTACCCCATCCGGGCGTAGTCGCTTAAGAGCCCTGAGGCCCAAACACGCCATATCTTCGACATGTGATTTCTCAGACTCCGTGGCACCTAGAGATGTCTCGTCAGAATCCAAGAGCTCCATTCGAGGCCCTCTATGAAATCCTTTCCCATGGTTTTCTACCTCTCCATCCAGTTCTCTTATTGTCCTATTGTTTGTAAACGCGAGAAATAGTGCAGTCTGAGTCAGTGTAGGGATGCCAGATGCTGTAGTTTGCAAACGAAAGCTCGTGGGACCGAACCAACTACGCCAACACGTCGGGTGGCCTAGTGAATGCTAGTGGAGGCTTCTTTTTGGTTCCCTACACTCCCTGTGCTTTCGGGCTACCTCGTCTGGGCGTAGTCGCTTAAGAGCCTTGAGGCCCAAACACGCCATATCTTCGACATGTGATTTCTTGGACTCCATGGCACCTAGAGATGTCTCGTCAGATCTGAGAGCTCCACATCGGGGCCCTCTACAAAAGCCTCTCGCAGTTTTCTCCGTCTCCATTTGGTTCTCTCGTTGTCCTATTGTTTGTAAATGCGAGAAATAGTGCAGTCTGAGTCAGTGTAGGGCTACCCCGTCCGGGTGTAGTCGCTTAAGAGCCCTGAATGACTAGATTGGCTTAAGAATGAATTTGATAGGGGTACATCTAAGAACACACGGGAGTTATCAATCGCCTAGTAAATCTTTCTTGTTTAGTTCTTGATGGGAGTCAGCTGGCCTACGGCTTAGTGACCTTCCATTCATTGATAATTTATGTTATGATAAACCCATGGATGCTTTCAAAAGTGCCTTAAAAAGGATATGGGTAGTCATCAAGCCTAGTGAAGGGTGTGATGTGATTTCCAAATAACTTGAAATGCCTACAGATTTAAAGGTAGTAACATGAATTGGATAGGATTAGACAATCAAGAATCATTGAGTGTCTGAATCAGAATGTCATTGCATCTGGAGACATTCTCAAGCATTGGAGTAATGTATATGGAGAGACATTCTCAAAATATCAACAGATGAAAGGCATCAAATTGTGATGACTTTCAGGTGTTTTAACAGGGGAGAAGACTATGAAGCATAGAAGAATGTAGTAAGTGCATGATAAGATAGGAACCAGTACAAAGAGACCATGAGCAAGAAGAAGCGCAAGTAAGGTAAATACACATATACACATTGATAAATTGAATGAATAATTACTCAGATTAGGTAACTCTTTATATACATACATTATATAAATATTAATTTCCAAAGTTTGATGCATATTATACATTGAAAATGCTAGTACATGTACATCACCAATAAATGAAAAAATAATCCATAATGTCTTAAATATTGTCAAGTGCACATCATATTAGATTCATGTGAAAATAATCTCAGAAATGTAAGGTCTCATACAAAATTATCAAGTTCCAAATAGTATTTTAATGTGCATAATAAATACAAAAATGCCCAAATAGGTCATATACCATCAAGTTCAAATGCCATATAGGCTTACATATAATGCCATGCACATAGGCATACAAAAACAATGTCATGTAAGACATATATATTTCCTACTCATCAAAATCTATCCCTCTCTTGGCCTTGCTCGAAGAAGGCCCTCCCTTAGGCGAAGATGGAGATCCATGAGATGACTTTGGATCGTCCGAGCCCATGCTTCGAGTCCTCTTCCGCTGAATACTCACCTGTAGATGAGCCTGTAAATGCAAACAATGTTTTTTTGTCAAAACTTAATTTATATATGTTTTCAACATGTATTTAAGACAATGCTAGAATGAAAGTATTTACATAAATACACAAACTTACCGCAAGTTGTCGATCACGCTGAATT
This sequence comes from Taxus chinensis, assembly GCA_019776745.2. NCBI lineage: Eukaryota > Viridiplantae > Streptophyta > Pinopsida > Cupressales > Taxaceae > Taxus > Taxus chinensis. Next base: position 9,668,749 of record CM034147.1, read on the forward strand.
TGCATCTCACGCTTAGATGAGTCATCGGGAGCTCCTGCAGTACGAACGGGGGTACGAAGACGACGAGATGGAGGAGTCCGTGCCCTCGAAGTCAAAATGGAGGGGGTTGAAGTTCCCTACATACACATAAGATCAGAAAATCTAACATCAGAATTAGTGAAAATAGAGCTAAGTACATGTATCTACATAATGACAATATTTTAACTAATTTTATCAATATAGAACTATTGTTTTTACCCCGCCACGCCTGTGAATCAAATGAACAGGGTTGTGCCCTATCACAGGTAACTCCTGCATACACACAATGAAGGACATTATTAACATAATTTAATAATTCTACAATGAAAGACATTACTAACATGTAATTTAACATAATATGAATTACACGAGAAATTTAACAAAATTTACGTGTTGTTTGAATACCTCAGTGAGTTGTTGCGCAGATGAAATCGCAGTTGAAACACCTTTCTCTACTTGTCAGAGATGGTGGGGTGTCTAGTGAAGTCAACATCTTTATCAAACATGTATATCACGTGAGGTACATGGACATACAAGAACATACATATATTTGACTTCAAAACTAATATATATATACACATACACACACATATACACACACACACACACACACACACACATGTATGTGAAAATTTTACATAATTAACATTCTAAATTACCTCTGTGAATGTATGTGTATGCATGGTGCTCGCCGCCTGTGGTCGGGATGAAGATGCGCCTCCCGCACGCTGTAATATCAATGCATGTACATGTACAAATACAATTATTTCAAAAATTTAACATATATAAGTAAATCAGGTACTCCAAAATTTTTGTAACACACATAACAAAACATAACAAATTTACCTGCAAAGGTGATGCCGATGAATGTAATCCAAATGTCTCACTCAAAAGGACATCTGACATAGTGACATTATCGTGTTCATCCCTAGCACCAGGTGCACCAAAATCAGTACGCATGAAAGTATCATCCTCCTCGGGCCCCAAACATATGCTACCACATGACGAGAAAAAATGTGGCCTCATGCTAGTACTCCCTGAGGGAATACTCTGTGTACCTCCGTGAGCATCTGGCTCAGAAATCTCCCTCGTATGTCGAACAAGGGTCGCAGATAGCCCCTGAAGCACGTGGAGTGTATCAATCTCTACTGTCTCCTTCACTGCTTGAGGGACAATCTCAGGGTGAGGGGGCTTCTGTGCGGGGAATCTACCCTGCTGAATAGGTGCACGTTGTGCACCTGGTTGATCTTGTGCAGATCCTTTTCCTCGGCCCTGGAAATCTCGGGAATCAAAATAATTTGGGATCTCGTTGAGGATAAATTCGCAATAGAGTTTCCTCAGAAAGTATAGTGGCACCTCGTTGTTATTACAAGGTGGAAAATCAAACATTATCCACCATCAGTCCCAAAAATTATTTCTAATCAAATTATTATTGCACCAATGGATGGGAAATCATTTACATGTCAACAAAACAGTAAGATTAGTGCGGGGGTCCGTGAATAAGGTGCATATGAGTTCTTTTGAATTTTTTTTTTCTTTACATCCACATATGACAATTTGTTGGAATAATAAACCCTACAACCCTCTCTGTAAGTTGTCCAACAATCAATTTGCCCCGTTGCCATGTCAATTTGAACAAGTAATGCCTCCAATGTGTTTGCAAGAGAGGCGCGGTGGGGGTTTGTAGATTGTGCATCCCTCATTGTTTTGATTAAATCCTCAATTTCAATTTTGTTTTCAACTATTTGGGCTGCTAAATCTTCTTGACTACCCGAGGGATGTTGAGCAATTGTGGGAGTGTCGGGAGTGATGTCAGGAATAACAGGGTTTGGTTGTGGTTGATTCCCTCGACCTCTAACTGTAACAATAAAAAATATGTACTCAATTCAAATTTTAATCTATAATTATCATATTTCAATGCAATTTTGAGAAAAGAAATGTGCTTACCTCTTCTCCGTGGTGCCATCGTCGATTCAAATCTTCCCGGCGATCCAGAAACGATCCTTTGAGCTTGAGATCCAACTGAATGGAAAAACGTGAGGGCACGAACAAGCTCTGAAACTCACGTTTGAGGGAGGAAAAATGATAGAGGCTCGGGCCTCTTTTTTTGTTTATAGTCAACATAATGCGTACGCGTTATGCTTTGGTGATTCCCGAGCCAAACAAACTAAAACGCGAGCACGTTTTACTTTTTTTCACATCCTTGTCCACTTTTTGGCCCCCCAATTTCGTGCACTTACCCTTACTAAAGAGAAAACCCATATTGGGTGCTTGATATAAGTTCAGTTTCATCAAAAGGAAAACCCTAGGATGTATGTTCAATGTAACTTTGGTTCGCCAAAAAAGGAGACCTTAGGGTGGGGATTCAATGTAACTCAAGTTCACCAATGTAGATATCAAAATTGATTTTAGGTAATAAGCATGCTACACTATGAAAAATTGAGGTGCAATATACGTTTAATTCAAAACATAAATCAATAAATCCAACATAATTACATAATATTGATTATCTATAACATAGGAAATTAGATAGTAATAATAATGAGTGCTTGAAAATACTAGAGAATTAGAGTTTCATATGAAAATACTTGATTTTTTGTGAATTATAATTTTTTTAGTAATAGTTTGCAAAGAACATATCCACATGTCTACATGAATTGACTCTTAAAAAAGAAGTCTCAAAAAATTGTCTTGACCAAAATTGAAATAGCTATGAAAGTACCTGATCAAAATTGTAACAACTAAAAAATGGCCTTCTACAATAGAACGTGAACCTAATTTTGTGTATGAAATAACCTGGTCATGGCCGTCAAAAATCTCACTTTTTTTGGTTCTACTCAATCCAATAGGGATATTCTCTCTTTGGTCTAAAACCTTATACAGTGTTAACTCTTTATCATACCATAAAAATGAGGGATGTAAATGGGCACATGATCTCTCTCTTAATTATCATTAGGCCCATCATGTATTAATAAAATCACAATCGACACTCGATGTAAGTCGACAATAAATCTAGTGTATGCAAGTGTCTTAGTCATTATCTTTCAATGTGAGTGGCAACAAACACATGGGTGCTTCATAAATAGAATAGATAATGCTGTTATAACTTCAATATCACTCTTACAACATATTTTGTGTGTAATTAATCCACTTTATGAGTTTGTTAAGTGCACTAATACACCTTTGAATTTGAATTAAAACATTATTAGCATGCAAGTTCACATACACTGGAAGGGAAAGTCGAAAGGAAATGCACAAACCAAGGGGAATTAAAAATTAGGGGGAAGAAGGTCTCACAAAGGTAGTGACCATTTTTGTAACGGGTATGAAAATGGATGACCTATTCCATAATATACAAAAATTGGCATTTCGCAGGACCAAGGCAAAAACAAGGGAGGAGAGCGAACCAAAAGGAAGAAAGGAAAGTGAAAAAAATGGGGCAAGAATGCAGAGGACAATAGGACAAACGATATCTAAGAGGTAAAAAAAATCACAAGAAAAGCAATTCAAAGTTCAAATGACACAAGACGGTTTTAGGTTTTAGGCTCTACGATTTTTGCACAGTGAATGCTCGGCTTGCCGTACGCTGCCATAGCGTCACACCGCCGATCTTCTGATCCAGGCAGGAATATCTACATTAATTTTGTATTGATCACCTCCCCACCCCTTGGGCGGCTTATATAATGACCACCTCCTCGGGCCATACATCTATTGATGTTGGTATTAACGCAGGAGCTCTGGACAACAATGGCACCGAAAAGAGCGAGGAAATTTGTTCCAAAGGTATTCGACGAGGTAAGGATTCTGATACTCCTTCCCCCACTATTGTGCTTGATTTACCTCCGTTTGATAAAGCATGCAAGTGGTTTGAATCTTTTTCTCTTGTTGCTTACTTTGTGGGCCGAGTTCCCCCGAAAGGCATCCTCCGTCAATGGATTCATAACCATTGGCAACCCCACGGCGTCAAAGTTGAGGGAGTTCAAAATATGACCAAGGGTTTTTTTTTGTTTCGCTTTGCTAATGCTGAGCATTGCAAAGATGTTGTCAACCATGGTCCCTGGTTTATTCGTAATACCCTTGTGGTATTTTCCTACTAGACTTAGGACTTTCAAGTTTCTGAGCAAGCCAAACTCAAGATTCTTGTTTGGATTGAATTCCCAGGTCTCCTGTTGCCTTTATGGGGATTTATTGACTAGCTTATCAAACCCTTGGGTCGTCTCATTTACCATGAACAACCCAAATTTTACTCAGCTCAACCCCAGAAACGGGTATGTGTGGAAATTGATCTCTCAAAGGACCTTAAGGATACCCTCGACATCCAGGTGGGGGATACACACTTTACACAGAAGGTGCTTTATATTAACTTGCCTAACACCTATTTTTGGTGCCAATCCGCCGATCATATGATCAAGGATTGTCCCCTCATGACACAAAGCCCACCAGCTACTGTTGAGAAGCCCCCGACCGACCCTAAATCCAACACCCCCCCTTTTGATGGATGGACCACCATCACTAGCCGTAAACCTTTGGCTCGCAATAAATCCCAAACTACCACTTATAAACCGGTGAATGCCTCTGCTTCTGCTCCTATGAATCCATCTACTGCGTCCCTTCCCAAGCCCTCATCTGCCATCTCCTGGACTCCGCAAGCTGCTATTGTCATCAGTGCCCACCCATCGGTGCCTGTTTTTGCACACCCCTCGCTTCCCGAACCCTCAAGCATCATGGATAACACTATCGGCGCCTTGGCTACTTAGACAAAGAGAAAATCAGCCTTACACCGTTCAAGAAGTCCCTCCCCTCCTTATGATGAGGATTTTTCACAGAGACCTCACCGGTAGTTTGAGCTTGGAGACTATTTGCATGGGAATGCACGGCAAGTCACTTTTTCTAACCGTTTTGGAGCATTAACAAGCCTCGAGGAGGAAACCATGCACCTTGATAGTTCTCCATGATAGTTTACTCATGGAATGTCAGGGGGCTCACTATTCTGACTCGCAGATATCTTGTCAGAGACAGTTACAAGTATTTTACAAAGTTTCAGGTTTTGTGTTTACAAGAAGTCAAAATCACTGGCTTCCAACTTTCTTCTGCTATGCGTACCATATGGCCTGGTTCTCTCTGCCAGATGTCAGCACATGATAATGGTCGAGGTGGTGTTGTCACTCTTTTAAGTCCTGACCTCACCTCCAATGTCATATCATGGGGCTCTGACCCCACCCATCGGGTGGTGTGGACCCTTTTTTATTTTGACGGTCATATTCTTGGGCTGGCAAACATTTATGCTTCCAATGATGCTTCAAAGCGCTCTTCCTTTTGGCAGTGGCTGGTTGATCACTTGCCTTCTGCTACCTAGCTTCTCTGTGGTGATTTCAACATGGTGGAATCTCCCGAAGACAAATTTGGTCGGCTTCCCATGCGTTGGTGTGTTGGGGAGCGTGAAGCCTGGTTTTACTTATGCAATAAGCTCTGTTTGTTTGATCCCAACCACCGCAAGCACTCAAATTCTGCCACTCCGTGGACATGGTCTAACTTTCGAGCTGGCGATGACAGAGTGTATAAACGCCTTGACAGAGCTCTACTCTCATAACAACAACGGTTCTCTTTTGATGCTTCACATAGCCTCACGGTCTCAGTTGTGGATACTGCTTTGGTCTCTGACCATAAGCCTATTTTCTTTGGGCTCCAATGGAACTTTTAGTGTCCCAAGCCCAAATCCATTTAGTTCTACTTGAATATGTCTCATCTTTCTCATCCTAAGACTTTGGATTACATCATACATATTTGGAATCTTGACCCAAGACCTGTTGATGGGATTGGCTGGATTGATTGGTGGTCTCATGCCATCACTCGCACTACTGCTTTTCTTCGGCTTTATGGGAAACATGCTACTTTTTTCTGAAAAAATTCTCATGAAGCCTCTCATATTGAATACTTGAGAGCTATTCAAGAGCTTAATTTGTCTCCCTTTAACACTCATATGCAAGTGCAAGCTGCTCATTGGAAGCATAAACTTCAAATTGAGGAGCACTATAAGGCTAGAGGAGCTCAAGTTCATGCCAGACTTCACTGGCTCAGAATTGGTGATAGAGTCACTAAGGAGTTTTTTGCTTCTCTTAAATCTAATCAAACTCTCACCAAAATCAAAGCAATCAAGGAAGGTAATCAAAGGCTTACCCTTTTACCTGACATTCTGCAAGCTTTTTTCCATCACTACCATGTTGTGTTCGATGCCCAGCCTACTACTCCGGCACGTCATGTTGCTCTCCTCCAGTGCATTGAGGTTGTTCCTTGCAAGCTTTCTGAAAGCGAACGTGTTGCCTGTGATCGACCTCTCACACTTGATGATTTGAAGGAAGCTTCTCTTCAGATGGCTTCTGATATAGCCCTTGGGGTTGATGGTTTTTCCTGTGAGTTCTACCAGGCTTTATGGCCTACTGTTGGTCCAGATCTCTACCAAGTTTATCTAGAAGCTATGTCCTCCAACACTCTGGGAGCTCTGATCAATCAAGGCAACATCAAATCCATACCTAATACTGGTGATCTAGAGCTTATCACCAACTGGCGGCCAATCACTCTGCTCAATGTCTCATACAAGATTATTGCCAAAGCTCTTGCTAACAAGCTTACAAACCATTGCCTTTGATCATCAGGAGTGAACAAACCAGCTTTATGAAAAACAGATATATCTTGGACAACATTATTGTAGTTTGGGAGGGCATGGAATATGCACACCAAACTTCTCAGCCGGCTCTGTTTGTCAAAATTGATTTTGAGAAAGCCTATGACAGAGTTGAGTGGCCTTTCATTCTAGCCATGTTGTAGGCTATTGGCTTTGGACCTCGGTTCATCCGTTCTATTAATATGCTCTTCCAAGATGCAGGTGCCTGTATCACTATCAATGGTCAACAGTCTAAGCGGTTCTCTCTTCATCGTTCCATCCGACAAGGTTGCCCTCTTGCTCCTTCTCTTTATGTCATTGTTGCTGAAGGTCTTAGCTATTTGCTTGCTAATGCTGCTCATGTTGGTTTAGTCCAAGGCATTCAACTGCCTTCTTCTCCTCGACAGCTGATTAATGGTCATTTCACTGACGATTCTTTTCTCACCCTGGTTGTGTCTAAGGCTTCTGTTTCTAATGCTATGCAATGTCTTGATACCTTTTGTCTTGCTTTGGGTTCTACCAGTCAATGGAAAAAAACCCAGTGCTACAAGCAGGAAGTGGGTCCCAAACCTCCTTGGCTAGAGGGATTTCAATGGCTCTAGATTGAACCTGGCGTTCAGTTTAAATTTCTTGGCATCCCCTTTGCCTTCATGGCTTCCCCTGCTGACCTTTGGGACTATGTGATTCAACGAGTTGAAAAAAAAATCTCCTTTTGGCTCACCAAGCATTTATCTCTTGCTGGCAAATTTCAAGTTTGTTCCAAGGTTCTTACTGCCACTCATGTCTACTATTCCTCCTGTTGGGCTCCTTCTAAGGTTGTTTACCATCGGTTGGAAAAAATTCTGCGTGAATTCCTTTGGGCCAACTTTGAGGGGAACCATGGTTTTCACAGGGTTCCTTGGGATGTTTGTTGTACGCCCAAAAACGCCGGCGGTCTTGGCCTTATCAACATACAATTGCAAGGGGTTGCTCTTACCGCCAAATGGATAATTCACAGCCTTGAAGGTGAGGAATCTTGGAAAATTCTACTCAGGCATTGTATATCTCAAGGGTCTCCTCTTAATCAGAAGGCATGGCAGGGTCTGAACTACTATTCTTTATTGCCCTGTACCTCTTAAAATTGGTGGTTCTTTTGTGGCTAAAAGTATTTGGAAAGCCTAGGAGCTCCTCAAACCCCACCTGCTTTGGTAGGGTGATGGTTTCTGAAATGGGCTCTCTCTCAACTCTCAGTTTATGGTGGAATCTAGTTTTTCAATTTCAGGACAAACCTCTTGCTCTTTCAGTGCAGTTTAAGGGTATGCGTCTTTTCAGAAAAGGAGTTAAGTTTATTCAGGACCTTTTTTGTCCGGCCACCAGGGATTGGCTTCCATGGATCAGCCTGAAAGCTAAATTTGCTCTTCATGACAACGATAAACAAGCCATTTTTCTAATTCAAGAGCTCATACCTAGTGATTACTTGCATAAAATTGGGGTTCATACACAACGCCCGTGGTGGTTTGACTGGCATCGGCCCGCTGCCACCCCCTTCAAAAACTACAAACCTCATGTGGGTTACAAGCTTCTTACTCAGAAGCAGCTCCCTTTTAATAAGCTCAATGCTCGTTGGAGCTTACATTCCACCCGTTTTGGTTGGAAGCAACGCTTTCAGGTTGTTGGGGCTATTCCTATAGAGCCCAAAGTTGCTCACTTCCTTTGGTGTATTCTCCACCAAGGGCTTCCTGTGGGAAAAAGTCTCATTCTTATGGGAGCTCCTCTGTTGCGCTGCCCTTTCTACAACCACATTGAGACTCTTCTTCATCTCTTTTGGTTCTGCCCCCATGCTCAGTCTGCCTGGCGCTGGATTCATACCCTTTTTCAACCTTTTCTACCCACGTTCTTTACATGGAAAATGGTTCTTCTAGGGGACTAGGCCTTTGTTCCTGCAAAATTTTACAACATTTGGCATTCTTTTAGAGCTACTATTTTATATCGCATCTGGAAAACTAGAAACTCAGCTATTTTTAACAAGGAGACTATGGATAGAACTTTTGTTATTTCTAACAAACTTGTTATCTCCAATGTCTCACTTCAGATCCAAGTTCAAGCGGAAAAAGTTTGCATTGAGGTGGAACACCTGCAGACCCTGTTGGATCACTGGGGGAGTGCCCCCTACACTGTCAGTCGTGTTCCGCCTGATTCTCCTCATCGCCGCTCCCGCTCACAAGGTCACCGATCCCATTCCCGTGGGCGGCACAATTTTGATCGGGGTCCGGCTCGTGGGCGGCAGAGCGCCTCCCCTCATTGGCGGGGTCCTTCTCCGCCTCCATTTCGGGCTCCTCCCGCGCCATGGGTGTTTGGCCGACTGGGCGATGGCAGTTCTGGGTGGCAGGCACCTGATCACTCCAAGTTTCCTCGGCTCTCCTTAGCCATATCGCCCAACCAGCGAGGCAATGAGGAGGAGCAACCGCAAACTGACGGCTGGGAGCCGATTACTGATGCCCCCACCAATCCTCCTGGTGGGTGGGTGACCGTCCAAAGAGCCCCCCGCAATCACCTCCTGCCTCCATGTTCACCACCACTGCCTAGCGGTTTTTTCTCTTCTGGTTTCTGCAAGTTTTGCTCCAACTTTTTTTAATTGATAAGTTATCTTGATATGATTATGTAATATGTGTCACTCGTAGCCTTTTAATGGCTACTTTTACTTTGCATGTGGGGTGTGATCTTTTCCACCCGATTTTGTATGATTAGCATTGTACACTTCATCATTATTATATGGATATGCTTTTCAATCAAAAGTTCAAATGACACAAAGAACACATACCAACAACAACCTAAAGTGGACCGATAATCAATAAACCCATAAATACACTAACACCATAGAAATATCCAGTCTTCGACTACATTCATGATAATTTATTAATTATTACGCCGAAAGTGTTTACAATTGGAATGAGGCTTGCTCAATCTGACACCAGAGATCGGATTGCTCAGGTTAAGTTTTGAGAGACGTTGAAATCGGATGGATACCGTTCGTCCATGTCACAAACCTCCAAAACTACTTTTCTTGCCGTTATTTTTTTCGTTCACAGTATACGTGTCGCACAGCGGTTTTTCCATTGTCGTGAGTTCCAAGGAATATTCCGGTGGACCCTTTTACCGGGGTCGTAAAGTTGACCTCCCCGCTTTATCCATGTGACCTGTCGGCTGTCCCAATGCCATTCTTAAGCATTTAAATTCAGCGGCTACTTATTTGTCTCCTTCCTATCTTCTATTCTGTGCTGCACACGTAGATTAAAATTAATTGTATTTTTTAAAGTATAAGAGCGGGAATCCTTGCGGGAAAAATACTTTTAATTCATTTAAAATTTTCTATATTCATTTCGAGCATTCATACCCGTGCTCGGAATATTAAGGAATTAAACTTTGTCTTATATAGAGTTTCCCTGATTAAAAAATGTAATATCTATTTATTTAGTGTGTAATAATTTTGCATAATCCCCCGGGTGTAGACTGATTTTAATGTAGTGGAGTAACCGTGTAAAGGTGTGAAGGTGATAATAACGTAGAACGTCCATGGTCCACCTCACCAAGCGAGACACCCGTTTGTTCATTAAGAAATGAAATGAAATGAAAGATTTTAATGACGTCCACGAGACTGAAGAGTCTATGGGACCACAAAATGAGATTTTTTTAATCTAATTTTAGACTCCTTTCAATATCTGCTCTCCCGCTGTGAATCTTGAGAATGAAACTCGCGGTCCCCTGAAGCTTTGTTCCTTCGAAGAGTTCCTCTAGTCTGTCCACCTTCAGGTTGTTTTCATACTAGATACGAATATAATTGTATGCCAAGCACTCCATGACGAAATGTCATTCTGTCTCAACGACCCCTTTGCTGCAAAAAAGACAAATTCTCCTTTCCCAATCTTCCTTTGGAATAGTCCATCTACCAATTTCACATCAAAGATGGTGTGATCTGGTCCTTAACTGTGCCACTAGAATCCTTGCTTTACCCTTGATAGTTGCCCCTACATACGCGTTTTTATCATGTTCCCCAGTGGGATTGAATTCTTTGATATAATGTGTTTTCTTTCGACCAATATGTCCCGTCCACATGACAGTCCTGAACTTTTCTATCACATAATTTTTTATGTCCATGTTGTTGTTAGGACACTCTTGCAAGTTGATGTCCCATTTGTTCATCCATTTATTATTTTTGGTTTGCCTCACAATTAATTATGAGTAACCATCACACTTGTTTGCCTCGCAATTAGTTAATAGAATAATAAAATCATATACTTATTTAAATAATGGTATAGCTAAATAGACTTGTTGTATCAAAAAAATTATACTCAAACCTCATAATAATGTTATAATAACATCTGTAGAATCACTTATCTCAAAAAATCATTTGCACAAAATAAATTTATTATGAAATAAGCTTCACAAAATGTTTATAATACCTGGTCTCTCGTCAAAATTGTATCCTCCAAGTCCTTTTATAATTATTCCTTTTGAAAAATAAGTTATAACTAATTTGTCTTCAAGTTTTAATTAAATTTATTATAAATAGTATACTCGCATCAAAATAAAAACTTCATTTTGTAATATGATTTAATTAATATTTTTATGTGTGGTTTTCAATTATTTGTGTTTTTACGTCGAAGGCATTCTTTCAAATGAGAATAGGGGCGGCAGAGAGAGCAAATTTTAACACCATGACAGTGGCGGACATAATCTTTAGCATTCACAACTTCAGCCGTATCAACATTCTCGCATAATGTCCACTGTAAACGCGTGTTTTTGTAATTTGGTAACCCTAAGCAGTGCTTCTAACATTGACAACGTGGATGCGAGTTGGGAGGATTCCGGCTAACAACAAACAAAACAACAGCAACAAGTAGTACTTTCCTCTCAGAGACAATTGAACCCGCTTCAGATGCAGATACAGATCCAAATCAATCAATTTGTATATAGTAAAATGAGGAGATATTAGGGTTGCAGATTTATCTCCCTGTGCAGGTCTGATTCAACCCATAATGGTGCTGATTTTAGGACGACTATTAGCAAGAGCTCCGTTTAGCACAGTCCCCCGTAATGTTTTGTTTATTTATTTAATCGTATTCTCACTGCAACTATCCAATTACTGTTAAATTTACAACGTTAACTTGGGTTTCAACGTGGTTGACACCTCTGGATCTCAAATAAAAGGAAATGATAGGTCTGAAAGTTAGTTTAGGATGTGTCGCTCTCCATGTTTTGCTTTGGATTTTGAAGAGCGCTTAACTTGGTTGGTGGGTTTATTCGACATGGGTCTATTTTACCCCTGTTAAATACATGGAGAAACAAACAACATATACGATACTTTTGAGGCTACATGATTCATATAATATCTTTTCAACTGGAATTTTATCACTTTAAGGAATATCTATATCGAATGTCCTTAAAAATATATAAAATGTGTCCTAACTCTACAAATCCTAAATTTCCTACATTAAACTTGTCTTATTAAGAAACTATTGATAATGGCGTAAAGGATGAGGATAAATACAAATATCTTTATATTATTATTATTATTATTATTAATCCTATTTTGTATATTTTGTTATATTTGTTATAATATATATGATATATATATATATTATATATTATATACATGATATAATATGTTTTATTTATTGTGTTGTGTACCATATAATATATTATATATTTCATATGGTATAAATTATATATCACATATTATAATTGTATGTCTTACTGTTATATTATATTATATATATAGGATCCACTTACCTTAAATAAATAAACTTAAAAACATAAAATACATTAATTTAATTAGAAAGAAACAAACTTCTGAATTTCCAGTCCAGCTCCATATCGTTTCTTCTCATTTGCGTAATTGTTGCCCTTGCCTTTTCTGAAATACCAACTCCAGCAAATGCATACAAAACTGCAGAGGGCCAAAACTTCGGGGAAGACCGCTACAAAAGTGAGTATTACAGAATTATTATTCCTTCTCTTTGTCGGTCTTTCAATAGAACGGTTGTATCCAATGCCACCTTTGTCTATAGGGGCTTCTACGAAGAAAATCTCCCATGAATATGCACAAGAAAAATTCTAGGCAGACACAGTGTGAGTCTCTATTGAGAATCCAATGGATGCCGAGAGGCCAACCAATTGATGTTCTTAGGAAGATGGTCACATAGATCTATATCATTCAACATGATGGGGCTTCCGGGTTTAAATATCTTATTGACATTACCAGTTAGGTTATATAATAGAAATACCTAAATATGCTTATGTGTGCCGTCATAATCCACCCATGCATCCCAATATGCATCGTTCTTGAGATCGTTCTCAGTAACGCGCGAGACTGAAGTTTCGTTGCACAAGGAAACATTCACCTTTAAAAAATGTTGTTGACGTCGATCCCAACACGTGTGTCATCCGAATCCCATTGATTCTTGAAAGTGTCAAACTCTACATCAACCATCGGATACAAAGATCCGTTATAAGTTGTGTCGTTAAAAAGGCCGATCCAACAAGTCAGAAATCAAACAATGGGCAATGAAGGAGGGTGTGCGTTGACAATCCAATGATAGATGATGCAGTAGAGGAGGATTGCCGATCTCAAATCAGGGACCATTAATGAGAGGAAAGCACGTGGATTGTGCTTGTGTATGGGAAAAAACAGTCGTAGATGTGAGGGACTATTAGTAGCTTTTGATTCAACAATAGATAAGAAGGATGTGGTGCGAGGGAATCCCCAAAAAAAAATATTTGTGAGGTAGTGGCTTGAGACGGTAAAGTTGTGTGCAATCGCTACCTTTCAATGTTACACCCACTACACATCTTCCTATCTATGTCATGTGTCATTAGACTACACTTGATTTCCCATTAAATTTACCTATGTTCTAACTAACAAATATATGCAACAATCAGAATTGTAAAATATTTTGTGTTTCTTCAGTATTGTTCATCCAAACATTACATTTTCAGATATCTCCACAAGCATTTTCATCCACGTCTTACACGAAACACCTTTTCTTCTTTTAATGCTTAACAAAAACTAATGTGGTTGTAGTGTGGAGTTATGGATCGCTTCCCTGTTCCGATTTCCCCACCCTTGCACTCATCCACCCTCAAACCCCTTCTTCTTAACCCCTCTTGCTCTCTCATTGTTTTCTCCGTCCTCTTTCGCTTCTTTACAAGATACGTTTTGGTGTTTCCATCGTACATTTCAAATAAGATTGCTAGTATCTATGTTTAAAGTTACCCTGATGTGATTGTGATCAAATTCAAGCTAGTTTCCTATAGTTATTTAAAAGCTATCAATTATAGTAAAGAAAATGAATATAAAAACAACATAATCAATGATACTTTAAAGAATCACATCAATACATAAAGTGTGATTTGGTTTACAACACCCTTGATTTTTTTATTTTTTTAAATAGCATTCATTTCTCTTCCAAATTGGAATAGTAACATGTCAAGCACTTATTTGGAGGGGGTGGAATATGACCAATTAGACTCTATCGGAAAATGTTCTCAACAATTCTAATCTAGCATATATGGAAGGTAAGGAATAATAAAATTTATAAGCATTCATCTCTCTCTTGATTGATTTCTTCTCAGTCTAAAAAGCTCTACTCAAGATGTTTTCAAACCCAATGGTCTATGCCGACAATTCTAATCTAGCATATATGGAAGGTAAGGAATAATAAAATTTATAAGCATTCATCTCTCTCTTGATTGATTTCTTCTCAGTCTAAAAAGCTCTACTCAAGATGTTTTCAAACCCAATGGTCTATGCCGACAAAGAAGGTCATGGGATTCGAATTTCGTATTATCATTCGTTGGAATTTTCTGAGACAAGTGGATAATGATCTTCCGTTGGTATTTGTTTGAAACCAACAAAGCGACTGATTTTTTAGCCAACTTGGGTGCCACTTCATTCCTCAACAATAATGGTATTATCTATGATGATCTGTCATTTATTCCTCTTATCATTCCTTTTATTGCTCGCGACAAGATGGTGGTGACACCCAACTAATTTGCATTTCAAGAAATGGTAGTGTCTAGAATAGTGGGCATGCCATCCTTATTGTTGTATTAATAACAAGACACCATTTATTTCTTCTCCTGCCTTCACTGTTTAGAATTTGTGTTTGCCCCTTCATTTCTTTGCAGGTTCTCCTATCTCCAATTGTGAAAAAAATTAGCGGCAAGGTAGTGGTTGCGGACACTCCTAAAGAAGTCAAGGTTAAGCAGGTTTGAGAGCAGATATTTAACAAACTAGAGGAGAAATGTAATTTTAGAACAGTTGCTTACAGCCCCTCAAGGCTATTTTGAATTTGATGGTAAGAGAAATAAACCTCAATTTCAATGTTCTTGATGAAAATCTCTCAAATTGACCACCCTCAAATTTATTGTTCTTCAAGGTTTACACATGTCTCAGAGTTGCACAACCCAACTCGGCCAAGATTGCAGATTCTACTGGGATTTTGGAAAATCATCTTCTAGAGCAGGGAGTGTTAATGGTATTCTATCATATTCTACCTTAATTGCAGGGTCTCGGTTCTTTAGGTTGGGGCTTTTTTTATTTATGTGGACTCATTGTAACTACCCGAACTGGTAATTTTCAAGCCTCTCCCTGTAACCGTCCCGCTACAAAAACTCTACCCCCCACCGCCCCTTCTCTATTTTCTATTTATTCCTCACTAAAGGAGAGGAGTCCATCTTTCCCAAACTTTACGAGTGTACATAGAAAACCTATGAAAACTAAAAAAAACCCTTTAATAGATCATGCTCTCCCAATTATAAATATTTCCTAAGGATTTTTTTAAATATTTAAATTTGGTAATTTGAAATACAAAGAAATTTTAAAGTGCACCATTATTTGATAGTTAAGTCATACATTTTCTTTTACTTATTTGTCATCATTTGATTGGTTAATTGGTTTGATATGATTTGATGTGACATATTTTATAGGGTACATTTTTTCCAAAATTTAAGTGGGAAAGTGACATGTACTAGCGCATTTATTTTCTTCTACCCTCACATGTATTGGTTCATGCTCAAGGATTGGCTCCTCTCTCTTCGAACGTTGTAATTTTCCGCTAAGATTGTTTTGTTTTTTTAATTTTTTGGGAGAGGATCAATTCCCTCATTTAATATATCAAAAAAATATGTCAAGCAGTTAATGTTGAAAGTGTGTTGTATATTTTTTATGAGTGGCACTCACTCTACAACTTGACATGGCCGTAGGGGTTAGATCACTTATGTTTATGGTGAGTAGTTATGGGTTGTATTCTTGTTCTATGGTTTTAGTGCCCATTGTTTTGTAATATCATTGTGACGGTTACTTACTAATGTGCTTACATATTATATGCCTAGATTTGGATCACTTGGAAGATGGATTAGTTAATATGAAAATTCCAAATCAATGTTACTAAAACAAAATGTGCTTATGATGCCATTGTGAAGAGAGGGACAGTTATGGTTTCTTTCATTAAAAAAAGTGGGTAAAATTCTTCCAAATGTGAATCTAAACTTGCACACAAGCACACTTGAAAAATATTAGTTGTTTTTGGTGGTTAGGGGGGCTGCCTCAATCAAATCCCTAACCCTTTTAAAGAAACCAAATACATTTTATTGATTAAAATAATACGACAATAAATGAAAATGACAAATATACCCGACTCATATTGCAGGGCAATCACAGTTGTGATTCACCAAAAATCACAAGCAGATCGCAACCCAATCACAGTTGTGATTCCCTCATGTGTTTAAATGTCGCTATAATAGTGTTACAACAAGATGTATCATTCCTTTATGCTTCGCTTTCACTTCTTCAATACCTGCAAACTCAAGTATAGCCTTAGTGTACAAAGAGTTAGGGTCCAAGAGTTAATAAGAGAGTTAAATGATGAGGATGAGGATGAGGTGATTTCATATATTTGGAGGGCACGGGGGAATGAGACACATATGGGTGCACTGATAGGGTCCATGGTCCATTGGGCATGCACATGGGTAGGTGGGATGGACATAATTAAATGTGAGGGGTGAGGGTTAGTAAATGAGTGGTGAGGTGTCTTTTATCCCCATTTTATGGGGTTATGTGATTTACTTTGGGTTTTTTTATGTTTTATAATGTGTTTGGTGTTTTTGAATTAGATACCTTATACGCAAGGTGCATTTTCTAGTGTCTACATTTTTCCCCTTTTTGGGTTGCATGTTACAGTAGGCAGGATGCAGTGTAAAAAAATAAAGACGAAATGTGGGTCGTCTAACCCTATGACTCTGGTTTTCACAGTCATGGGCTTAGATGGTTAATTGGATAGACAGGAACCTAAAAATATGATCGATGGGCCTCTTCAGCCGGAATCTCTGAAGGGATCAATAGGTTGATTTCGCGAGGCAGACACTATTGAGTCAATTGATGGATGAATATTGATTGGGTGTTGTATGTGTCATAATAATCAGACAAGATGTGTGATTCCCCCCTCAAGTGATGGTTTTAAGAATTGTAGGTTACCCCAACGTAATTCGAGACAAAAAGTGGTGATTGAAGATGAGAGAAATTGAACCTTGGAAAAAATGTGTGTGAACAGAAATGAGGAAAGGTTTCCCCAGTCCATGTTGCAATGGAAAAAGTGATGATGTGGATGTAAAAGAGTGCATGAAAGTACTTGTAAATCATGAGGTGGTAGGTATATTTGATTGATGAAAGGTTGACAATGAACAAGATTAGCGATGGATGGGAATAAGAAACATGACGTAGGTGAGGCAGTGAGATGGATGAATTAGAGGGTGAGCTAGGAGTGATTTGGATGGAAGAGTGAGGGTGGAGAGTTGAGGGGTTAGAGGTGGCGCTATTTGGAAGAGTTATATTAGGAGCTATGGGAGCAAGGGGTGTAAGATGGATGAGCTAGGTGAGAGCTAGTAGGTGCAAGTGGATGGGATGAGAAATTTAGTGAGTTGGGTGTCAAGAATGACCAGCTTGGCAAGGGTTGAGTTAGGGGTTGGGTGAGGGAATCACTATAGAAGGATGGGAGAGATGGTAGGGGAAAGAGGGGTTGGTTATTTGATTTGCTAGCGTGACTCAACGTGGTGGGTGAATGGGTTGCTTGTAGTGAGGTTGGGGATGGAAATAGTAAGGCATGTTGGGTAAGCTTGGTCACATGAAAAGCGGTGTTGACCAAGCTAAGGTGTGTGAGGAGATCATAAGTGGAATTCATGGGCATGAATTAATGGGGTAAATTGTTTGGGGTAGTGGGTGAGGTGGGATGTGGGTGGAAGGGTTGAGGGGCTAAACATGGTTACTGAAGAGACTCAGGTGTGTCGGGGGGGAAAGCTCAACGAGGGAGTGTGGTGGTTAATGCTGGAGGGTGAGTCGATCGCCAAGGTGTGCAAGGGTAGGGTTTCATGTAGCTTGGTTGAGGACCGTGACTGATCTAGGGAGTGATGGGAAGGGATGAAGTGTGAGGATGGATCTAATTGGGTGACATTGTGAACGCAGGAGTGTAAAGGTGCAACAAGGTGAGGAAGAGTTGAGGTGTGATGTGTGGTCTAAGGAAGGGAGATGACCAAGATGAAGCATCCTCAAGGCAAGGGTGTCATGGGAACTCATGAGGTGAGATCGGTATGTAATGAATGAATTTATAAGTGGTGGGAGGGTATCATGGATGAAGAAAGGGAAAATAGGTCAATCCCAGCTTGGGTTTTTGGAAGCATAAATGAAATGTGGTGAGGTTAGGGGTAGCATGCCAACGTTGTGGTTCGGAGACATCAATGAGGGTAGACTCACTATGGGAGTTGTGCAATCATGTGAAGGTCAAGGTAGCATTAATTAGGAGGGGATAATGGAGGGAGAAGTGAGGGGGCCAAGGTATCTGAAAGTTGTCAGGAAAGTGTGAGGTTGTAATGGGTGGGATGGGGTGGTACTAATCAAGTACATGACCAACGAGTGAGGGGGGTGGGTCAAATCATGTATGGGACTCGAAGAGGTGGGTGGGGTGTCAGGGATAGCCAGGTGGCGAGTGCATTAGTGAATATACAAGGGGTTGGGGATCCTTGGTGCCATCAATTTTTGCAAAATTGGGATTTGAAATGTGGTGAGGGTAGAGAGGAGGTGGTAGCATGGGATGGATACACTCATTACAAATGGAGATATAAGTCGGTGAAGGGGGATTGGCCCTAAAGGTTTTGGGTCATGCTTAACATGTGATGACAGTAAGAGAGGTGTTGATGAATGAAAGGATAAGGGTGTGAATAAATGTGGAAATAACTGGAGAAGCCATAGGGAATGAAAGTGATGAAGACTTTGAAGACATAACGAGGTGAAAATGTAATCAACAAAATGATGATGTCAAGGAAAATGACAAAGGTGATCATGATGGAAAATCTACAAAAGTCAGATGGAAAACCCACTAAAAGTAGAAAAGTGTAAGCTAAAGATATCCATGAAATAATGAATGGAGCAGCTGAGCAGGTAGATGGATGAACATGCATTTGAAACAAAGTTTGGGAACACATGATGAAAGAAGTAAATAGAGACATGAGGCAAGAGTGATCTAAAAGTCACAATCTTAAACAAGGTCTAATGATTTTGTGACATACTATTCCATTGTCTTATTGAGATCAAATGTGTATGTGAAAGTTAATTTTCATTGAAATTAAGATATATGAGACCTTAGATGTGAAAACACAAGCCAATGTGTAGGTGTGAATTGAAACATGTGATTGGTGAGTAATTAAATGGAAGGGTAATTATAAGTCATGCATTGCTCCGCTTCCATGCAGGTGTCCATAGCCTCGACGGAGATACATTTGATTCTAGTTGTACAGCATTTCTCTACTGTCCATCTAGACATCCATAGCCCTAGTAGAGATACTGGAAAGTCTTCTGAGAGAGAGAGTTTGATATTGCTTTTTTTTGTTTATTTCTTTTGAATTTTTTTTTTTTGATTTTGATTGTTTTTAGTTTTTTTCACATGATATTTAGCTCTCTTGGTTTTCCAAGGGGTTTAGAATCACAAGTGGCTTGATGGAGGGAGTGGAAGTGATTACGGAGATGACATTAGCAAGTGTCAACAAATAATGAATTGGGGTCTTTAAGACAAATTTTAAGTGTGTAAGAGTGCATGGATCTCAAAGAGGATAGTCGTTCTTAATTCACCAAGTAAGGAGAGACCAAGTTCAAGCAACTATAGTAGAGACTATTGACTCACAAAATGTGACAAACAAGATGATCAAAGTGTTCACCAAAAGTTGTGAAATAAACCAAAACATGGAATGTGAATGAATTGTAAATGAAATGTGTAGCAGTGAGTGGAATGAAATATCAATGGAATGGAGAAAATGTGGAAGAACATCTGTGAGCAAGCATTATTTATTTTAGTTTTTGAAATATATTTTTCTTTTGGATTTTTGAAAGATGTTTAGCTATGTGAAAGTGGGTTTTGGTCAATGATGATAGAGAAATACTTATGCAGATAATTAGGTCGTGTTTCAAATCTAGGCATGATGAAAATAAGTGGAATGTATGGAGCATGTGGAATGTGGTAGTGGAACCCAAATGAAAGTTCCCCCTAGTTCACATAGAGATTAGATGAAGAAGGGACATGATGTAAAGAAGCAAGTGAGCATGAGATAGATGATTGGAGTGGATGGGAATGAATTTGATGATAAGTGAAGCAATAATGTTTAATAAAAGCCACAAAATGGTGGTGTGTGAGGAATGAGAGTGTGGAGATGAAACACATAAGAAAGGTGATGGATGTGATGGATGTGTGAGAACGTATGGTGGTTGAGGGCATGAGAATATATCAATGACAAATTGTGGAGTTTTATGAAGCATGATTTTGGTGATGATGATCAAGTGGATGAGGCATGGATAACATCATGATGTGTGAAGGAAATGTGAGAGCCAATGGTGTGATCTTGTGATGAAGAGGTGTGATGATAGGATGATTGTATGGAATGAGGAAGAGGCATGTAAGAAGGAATGTAAAACATATGAGAATGTGGGAGATAATTGGAATGATTGGAAAGTATAATGAGATGTGGAGAAAGCTTATGAAGCCCATGTGTAAGAACAAAGGGGTGTGTGGGTGTGATGATGATGTGACATGAAAGGAGATCTGATAATGAAAATGGTGCATGAATAAGTGGTGTATGGAGGAAATAATGCATATGTGAAATAAATCTCCAAAGGATGTGTAGTAATGTGAGTACAAAGGGGTGACTTGTGAGAAATAGATGGAAGATTAACGTGTATACAAGTGAAAAAGAATTAGATGCAAGAAGGGTGTAAAAAACCTTGATAGATGGTAGCAGGATGTAATGGAGGCACCGTAAGCAAGAACAAAGCTTGAATGAGTGGTGAGGAAGGAAGTGAAAAATATGTTAGAAGAAGCATGTAAGGTAAGTGAAGTGATACATGTGTCAAGCTATATGATGAAAAACACAATGTAGATGGAATAATAGAGTGTGTGATAAGTGGATCGCATGTGTGTGAGCGAAGTGAAGGAATAAGTAGGGTTCGTGGTAGGAAAGATGGGACAATATGTGATGATATAGATGAGTGGAGAACTAGATATATGTGGTGATAATGTGGAAGACTCTATGAAAGGATGGGGATGAGACCAACGTCCATAGTGGAAGTACATGATAGTGGAGATGATATAAGGATGATGTAGATAATGAGTGATTAAGGTGGGCACGATAGTGTTGAGTTCAAGGTTAAAGCATGTAAGGATGTGGATTGTGAACTTGTTTGATTTAGATGATTAGTCACTAAAAGTGCATGATGATTGTGATGTAATGGTAAATGAGGAATCAGATGATGGAGAGATGAAACATGGAGAAGAAGTGGGAATAATATGGTGTGAAGTGATTTGATGGGCATTAGTAGATGAAGCTGGAGGAGATGGTGGTTCAACAAAAATGTCCCCCTTGTCGAGGAGGTCATGAATGATATTACAGAGTTGAGGATATGAGTCAATGGAATGACCATCAGTATGATGGTAGGCACATGTTTCATGGGAGGAACACCACAATGGAGTGGGAGGTTTGGGAGGGAGAATGATGAGATTTCCGTTAAGTAACTTGTGGAGAATAGAAGAAAGTGATCCAGTCAATGGGGTGAATGAGACTAAAATCCTTAGGAGAACATAATGAATGAAAAAATGTGGGTGTATAAGGTGATGAAGTGTGAGGATGATTGGATTGGATGACATTGTGAACGTGGGAGTGTAATCGTGTGGTGGGTGGTGGAGGAATGGAAACATGTGTGGTAAGGAGGGAGATGACCAAGATGGACATCCTTGAGGCATTGTGTCATGTGCACAACCTCATAAAATGTATGTAATGAATGAAATTTGTAAGTGGTGAGATATGTGAGGGACACAACTTTTGATAAAATAGGTCAATGAGCTCAGATTTTGGAAGCAAAAATGAAAGGTGATGAACAAGAGCACGCCAACGCATGAAAAATTCAATGATAGACTCATTACAGGATTGGCAAAGCATGTGAAGGTAAACGAGCATTGTTTTGGGTGTAATGTGGATGGAGAAGTGGGATAAGAATGTGTATGCAAGTTGTGTGAATGTGTAAATGCTATGTTGTGGGAGGTGTGGGTACCAATCAAGTGCATGACCAACAAGTGAAAGTGGGAAAGTGTAGAAGGAAGAGCGTCATCATGTTGAATGAGGTGGCATGTGTAGTAGAAAATATGCAAGTGGTGTTGAGGGTGTTTGGTGCCATCAAAATTAGACAATTTTAAATGTGGTGGATAGGAATGAAGTGGTACCATGGGGTGAATAGGATCGTTACAAATGGAACGATAAGTAGGTGTGGGTGAAATTCCCTCTAAGTGTTGAGACTTAAGCTTTAAAATGTGGTCAAGAAGGTGTTGATGAAGAAAATTAGGGTGTGAATGAATGTGGAAATGACCAAAAACCATAGGGAATGATAGTCACGCAAACTTTCAAACATGCGTGGAAAAATTTAGCAAGATGGTATGACCAGAAAATCGCAAGTCAGTCGTAATTACAATTGGCTCTAGGATAAATCAAGAATCAAGACAGAATGTAGAATAGATGAATTAGAAGGTTACAGGTCATTCAAAATTTCAACTGACTATGGGGAAAATATGGGGTGGAAAATTTGCAACATAGTCGCAGTTGCGACTGAGACTAGGAAAAATCAGAACTCATAATGGATGACAAAAATAGATATGGCAGTGTGAGAAGGATCTATGAAGAATAGAAACAATTGCAGGTGCAACTCAGAAACAAAGTTGTTTGTTTATCTCAAGGTGGAATGGGGGCTCAGTCTATTTGGCTTCCGATAAAGGCTATATCCCTAAATACCAAACGTTACTTGAACGAGCGTGGTACACTAGAAAATTTCTAGCTGTCAGATTTACTTTACCCCCTTGATTAACTAAGCTAGATTTTACTCCACTCAATCAATCAAATTGGGGCCATCATGAAAGATAACCTTGGCTCTAATCTCATGGGTGTAATCTAGGTCACAAGGTTCGAGTTCGAGTTCGAGTTTGATGAGGATAAAATTCAGTTCAAGTTCGCTCAATAGATAAAGTTTGAAAAAAAAAATCGCCATTAAATTCGATTAATCTATATATTTAAAATTAAAAAATAATATATTCAATTTAAATAAAATTAATATTCATATTAAAAAATTAAAAAGTTAAATATTAAATAAAATTACTAAAATAAATTCAATTTAAAAATAACATAAAGAATTATAAAAAGATAAATAAAACAAAAATAAAAAATAAAATAGAAGAATTATTATTAAAAAAGGAAACAACAATTAACATAATAATAAAAAGAATTAAAACAAAATAAACTAAAAAACAAAAGACTATAAAACAAAATAAATTAAAAAACAAAAGGAAACGCATTAAAAGAAATACTTTAACCTAATCTTAAAAATACATGGAAAGAAAATGTTAAATATTATACGGCTTCTCCCGATCAATGTCGAGACCCGCGACAAGCTATGCTTCTTTATTCACGAGAACAAAAACGATACAAGAATGAGTCGCGGAAGGCAAATACAGAACATTCGACTCACCCCTCAGACCAAAAACCCTACTGCAACTAGTTTTTATTTTCCATGGGAACTCAGGTTTCGCAAATACTATAATGAACTGCTTCGAATTTCAACAAATTTTTGGTTCCCACATAAAATTCGCCAATTTTCAATTTTTTTCATAAAATGCGGTGAACCCTGTGACTTAGGTTGTACTAGTCAAGTAGGTGAGGGTACCCATTTCGTTGGCTAATTCCCTCAATGTGCCAACTACTTTCGGATTCATGTGGTACTCCTCACAATGAGTTTCTAGGCTTATGCCCATGCACTTCCCACAGTTATGAGGACAAGTATTTACCCTTATCTGAACATACAATAAAAATGTGTAGTTCATTTCCAATTCAATTCTTTAAGAAAAACAAATGTTTTTTTAGGTTTTTTGCAGAAACGAAGTTACAATAGAGTCGCAGTTGTGACTTCCCTACAACCATATTTTAAGATTTTTTTGTCATAAAACACAACCCCTAATTTTTTTTTGCATTTTGGGCAGATCTGCAAAATCAAGTGTTAGATGTGCAACAAAAACGTTAGGGAAAACAAAAACAAACTGAAAAGACAAAGTAAACCCCTAAACAAAACAATGCTACATTCAAAAGACAAGAAGAATCACCCACAACCAAAATAGTCCCATCGTGGTCGCCAAAATGTATGCCAAGATTTGGATCACCTACAAGATGGATTAGTTAATATGAAAACTCCAAATCAATGCTACTAAAACAAAATGGGCTTATGATGTCATTGTGAAGAGAGGGACAATTGTGGTTCTTTCATTGAATAAAGTTGGTAAGATTCTTCCATATTTGAATCTAAACCTGCACACAAGCACACTTAAAAAATAATAGTTGTTTTTGGTGGTTAAGGGACCTGCCTTCGTCAAATCCCTAACCCTTTTAAGGAGATAAAAGTCATTTTATTGATTAAAATGAAAAATATATCTAGCTCATATCACAATTGCGATTCACCGAAAATTGCAAGAAGATCGCAGGCCAGTCACCATTGTCATTCCCGCTTGTGTTGAAATGTCACTAGAATAGTGTTGCAACAAGATCTATCATTCCTTTATGCTTGGATTTCACTTCTTCAAGACCTGCAAAACCAAGATATGTGAGCAAGAGAGCAAGAAAACTCAAGTATAACCTTAGTGTACAAAGAGTTAGGGCCCAAGAGTTGTTAAGAGAGATTAGGAGAGTGAAATGATGAGGATGAAGGTGATTTTGTAGATTTAGAGTGCATGGAGGAATGGGACGCATCTTGGTGCAATTCTATGGTTCGTAGTGTATTGAGCATGCACATGGGAAGGTGGCATGGATAGAATCAAGTGTGAGTGGGTGAGTGTTAGTAAATGAGTAGTGAGGTGTCTTTTATCCCCATTTTTTGTGGTTATTTGATTTATTTTTTTGGCTTTTTGTGTTTTATAATATTTTTATTGTTTTTGAATTAGAAACGTTATGTGCAAGGTGTGTTTTCTAGTGTTTACACATACAGTTGGACATGTAGTAGGATAGAGCCACATTGTCAAAGATTTTGGAGCATGTAATGTCTTTTGTATCACTTTCTTCTCACAATTCTTACCAATGCGAGATTAACTCAATCAAAACCCAATCATGTATTCATGTTAACTTGTTAAAAAATTGAAGGCTTCCACAAGAAATTTAAATCAAACATTACAAAGATAGCAAAAAAAAATTCTTTTCGTGGAAATCTAAATACATAATCAGAACTTTAGTATTGATGGAAAATTAGATCAAACATTACACAGAAAGGATAATAACCTTCTTGAGAGGGTAAGGACGTCAACTTAGGAAAATCCAAGGTAGTATGGATGCTTCCTTAGCCCAAGACGGTCTTCAAAGTTGTACACAAGAATTGATTTCCTCGGAACCTACTCTAGTTTACTAACATACACTCTATTATTCGGGCTAGTAATTCTAAGGGGCAATCACATCTACATATTATCACTATCATCAAAGGGATTGCATTTTTGGGTGGCATATGCTGCATAGGAAGGGGAAATGTTCAATTTCATATCACACATTTACATATTATTCTAACTACAAGCCCGTTATCTTGGTGTCATTGACACGAGGGCAACCTAAGGACAATATATCACACACAAACACAAAAAGCTACATAGAGTGTGGAATGTATTGCAGCACTTGGTCATAAGCTCACTCTTTGGGTGACTGTCATGGCCAGTCTGACTTCACATATTGCATTTTTCATTCAAATTTGATTTGTTTGTGAGCTTGTGCAGGTAGCTAGTGTTTGTTTTGCAGGTTACAGGTACCCTTGGCGATCTAAGAGTGAATAGTTAGGGATTGATAGGAAGTGATAACAAAACCCTAGTGACACAGAAGAAAGCATATTTCAAGCTTCTACACATTCACCAGCATTCAGGAATAGTCACCAACGCCCAGGCGCCCCTGTCTAGCATCGGACACCCGTGTCTGGCATCATTCTCATGTCCCTGATTTCACAGAGAAGAGCTATGACACTGTTCCAATCCTATCAAGCACTTTACACTGCCCAAATCAATTCCAAATTGCGCAAGATTCAACTAAGTCATCTATCTCTCCTATTTACTTATAGTTTTGCATTGTTTAAGTGCTTAGCATTTGTATATCTCATGTATTGTATTATATCAATTACTTTGCAATTAGATTTAATTATATTTTTATTAAATCAATAAGTTATTACACATGGGTTTTTTTTCGAAATGGTTTCCCAAGATATATCTTATGTATTGTGTTATTTTGTGTATTTCATTTCTCTGTTTTGTTTATCTTAAAGATTTTGTGAAGTATTTCTTCTCTCATATTTGCTTATCATATCAAACTCTCTTCATTTGGTATCAGATCCAACTTCTAGCTTTATGTGGAAAAGTTAAAGTTTTTCGACACTATTGGTAGTCTTTTCTTTGAGAGGGATTTTTACATGTGTGATAAATGAAAATGAAAAATAAACCTCACTTAGATCGCAAGAAATTGCAGTTGTGATTCACCAAAAATCGCAAGCTAATCACAATTGTGATTCCCGCCTATGTTGAAATGTCACTAGAACAGTGTTGCAACAAGATCTATCAATCCTTTATATTTTTCTTTCACTTCTTCAAGACCTGTAAAATCAAGATATACGAGCAAGAGAGCAAGAAAACTCAAGTATAGCCTTAGTGTACAAAGAGTTAGCACCCAAGAGATTTAAGAGAGGTTAGAAGAGTGAAATTATGACGATGATGGTGATTTTATAGATTTGGAGTGCATGGGGGAATGGGACACATATGGGTGTAATGATAGGGTCCATAGTGTATTGTGTATGCACATGGGTAGGTGGGATGGACATAATTAAATGTCAGTGGGTGAGTGTTACTAAATGAGTGGTGAGGTGTCTTTTATCCTCATTTTGTGGGGTTATTTGATTTGTTTTTGGGTTTTTTGTGTTTTATAATATTTTGGTGTTTTTGAATTAGAGACCTTATGTGCAAGGTGTGTTTTCTAGTGTCTACACATATAGGTGGACATGTAGTAGGATAGAGTAGAACTAAGAGTGCAATATTGTATGGTAAAATGATTGAGTGAATACAATAAGGAGATAAGTTATTGCACATAGGGTTTTTTATTGAAAGGGTTTCCCAAGATATATCTTGTGTATTGTGTTATTTTGTGCATGTTATTTCTCTATTTTGTTTATCTTAAAGATTTTGTGAAGAATTTCTTCTCTCGTATTTGCTTATTAGATCAAACTCTCTTTATTTGGTATTAGAGCCAAGTTTTATCTTTGTGCAAAAAGTTCAATTTTCTCGACTCTATTGATAGACTTTTCTTTGAGAGGGAGTTTTATGTGTGTGAATCTGTTCAAGTAGAGGAAAATGACTTGAAGCACAAGGATTAAGATCAAAAAATTTAATGGCCAGCATTTTTTATTACGAAAGCTCGAGATGGAAGATCTTGTAGACAAAGATCAATGGATTGTGGTGCCTGGAGTTGTGCATGTGGTTATGAAGTTAGAAGACAGGGAAAAGATTGATATGAAGGAAAGGAGTTTAATCAGATTGTGTCTGCTAGATTCAATTTTGTTGAATGTGTCAAATGAGAAATTCACCCAGGCGTTATGCAGACAAAGTCTTTGGTGCACAAACTATTTCTCTAAAAGAAACTATATTCGTTGAGAATGAATGAAGGTGACTCTATTACGAAACATCTAAATATATTTAACAATGTGGTAATTTAGTTTATTTTTGTTGAGATTAAAATGGAAGATGATGATAAATATATTAATTTTTGTGTACTTTACCTTAATCTTGGGATAATCTAGTTACGACTATTACTACTACTACGAAAAAATTAATAGTTGATATAGATGTGGCTTTACTATCAAAAGAAGTGAGGTGAAAATCTATTGAGAATTATCAATCCAATGATGCTTTGTATATGAGAGGATCTACCCAAAATAAAAACAAGAAGAGGCAAGGATAGTCAAAGCCTAGAAGTAAATTAAAGACTACAGAAAAATATAAGATGAAACATTGGAACTGTTATAAAATGGGAAATTTCAAGAAAGATTATATTTGATAATGTTGGATATTCAAATATGAAACCCTCGAATGAAGACTCCGAAGATTTGTTCTTGGTACTATCCAACTTGCATGCATGTGATGGTAAATGGTTGATTGACTTGGGTGCCTCTTTTCGTATAACACCTCGTCGGGAGTGATTCTATGAATATGAAAAGATCAATGGAGATGAAGTCTTCTTGGGAGAAAACTCAACCTACAAGATCATTGTCGGAATCGATTGTCATTAAACCAAAAGGTTGACCCGTCAATTTCCGATACAAGCACCAGAGTTAACAATCCATTGGAGGCGATTAGTCCATGTCACGAGTCCCACGAGAAGCATTGAAAATTTTGCCAACAAACTCCCCCCAGTGTTACCCGAGGGGATTCGAACCCATGACCTTTCGCTATAATACCAATTGTTGGAAGCGATTGTTGTTAAACCAAAAGGTCGACCCGTCAATATCCAATATAGGCACCAGAGTTAATAAATCCATGGGAGGCGATTAGTCCATGTCACGAATCCCACGGGGAAGGCTAACAAGTTTTCCAACAATCATTGGTAGCAAGAGATTCATGTTGAGGTTTAGATAGGGAAGGGTTAAAATTCTCCCTGATGTTCTACACATTCGAGGTTTAACCAAAAACTTAATATTGGTAAGTAAGATGAATGATGCAGGTGTGCAAGTAGTCATTACAAGGGACAGTTGCGAAATTGTTCAAGCTTGAGGTGAGCACTTTAAGTGATGAGTGCAATAGATTTGTGGTTTCGGAGGATAATAAGGTTGCAAATCTAACTCCATCTTCTGCAAAAAATATGATCTTGGGGCATCAAAGGATGAGACATATTGGAGAGAAAGACCTTCGTGCATTAAAAATCAAAGGTGTAGTTGAATAAATTTATGATTGTCCTTTAGATTTTGATTTTTGTGAGCATTGTGTATTTGGAAAGCAAACTAGGGTAAAGTTTCCTAGCAATGCTACAAGATCATTAGGGATTCTACATTTAACACATAGTGATGTGTTTAGGCCTGTGAAGGTTCCATCACTAGGAAAAGCTTTGTATTATGCCACGTTAATACATGATTTCTCAAGGAAGACCTGGGCATATTTTATGCGGAATAAGTACGAGGTTTTTAATAAGTTTAAAGAGTTTAAAGATCTTGTGGAAAATCAAATAGAAAATAAATTAAAAGTTTTGTGAAGTGATAATGGTGGGGAATATTGCTCTAATGCCTTTGAACAATTATGTAAATAGTGTGGAATAGAAAGGCAGAAGACAACTCCATATACACCATAGCAAAATGGAGGTGCAAAAAGAATGAACAATACTTTGTTTGATAAGGGTAGGAGCATGCTCAGTGGTGTAGGTTTGGACAAGAAATTTTGGCCAAAAACAATTACAATTGTTTGTTCCCTGATCAATAGATCACCCACATCCGCCCTTGAAGATGAAACTCCACAAGAAGCATGGACTGGTAAGAAACCCTCTATCTGACATTTAAGGGTATTTGGTTGTATTGTTTATATGTATATTCCAAAAGAGAAGAGAACAAAGCTAGATGATAAATCTTCTACGTGCATATTTATTGGATACTCTAATGGTGTAAAAGGACACTTGTAACATATTTAGTAACAGGATTTGGGGTCTATAGTTGAACAATCTTGCAAATATAACCTAATAATAAGATTCCTTCATGTCAAGAGAGATACAAAGCTCGAAAGCAGGAGATAACAATTAGCATTGAGTCACAAGCATAATTATGTCATAAAACAACGCAACCAAAGTCTTGCACATCATTGATCTGCAGTTTGAATATCCCAACATAAATAAAACTGCTGCTTATTGAGAGTCTGATATTGGGGATTGTATCAAGGATAAGGATAATCATAAAACCAGAACATATCAAACATAATAAATATAAGATCAATAAGGCGTACAATAGGATATTCCTTCCGAAGGCAAGGCGTCGTAGGGAACTTGATGGAAACAAATCAAACAAAATTGTAGAAACATTTAACCACTGGAGAGTCGGTCAGAGTTAGATATGTCAACTAACTAAATACATGCTATAGAATATTTGTCATCTCCATAACCTTTTCCAACAATACAAATGTGTCACTTGATAGACATCTTCAAGATCTAATGCACAAAATGTTGCACCATAGTATTAGGTAATACCACAATCCACACCTACTTTTCAACTAAAACAAGAAGACTATGAAATATCAACATGGTGCCAAGAAAGTAAGTTACCAAAAGCAATCAACCAAAACAGCCCATAACAGTGTTATTCAAGTATGAGAGTCTCAATTCTGTACACAAACTTAGGTCAATTGACCAACAAGATGACAAAGGATTGTGCCTTTTGTACAGTGCTTGCCCAGTAAATAATTTCTTTGGCACTAGTATTAAGCAATAAAATATGTGGCATTGAGCAGGGAAAGGAGACAACCATTTGATTAACTCTCAAACTGATTGCATGAAGTACTTGATAAAAACTAAAAATAAATCAACAAAATACAGCTCTCTTGAATTCAAATTATACCAATACCATAATCACTACTATTGATCTTTGAAAGAGGCGCTGTTTACAGCTCAATAGCAATCAACACTGCCACTTGTAAAAACCCACAGCTCTGAGCTAGAATACTGACACTCCAATTAAAGGAAGTTCAACCTGGATTGCTATCTGTTGCACACTAAAGCAACCTGGATTGTCTACAACGCACACAACATTGAACAAAGATTTTCACAGCTTCACAAGTTTCTTTCTAGTATGTTTTCACAAGAATCAAAATTAGAAACTTGGAATCAATGCGTACAATTGATGAGAATTGCCTACAAATGTTAATATATAGGTGATAACACGCCACTGTACAATAAGAATGTATGATGGCCCTCCTTACAAGTGCACCTTCGTCGTATACATTGCTATTTAATTAGCACGGTCCTTGATCACTTCAATGTCAATTTCTGAACGGTCAGTTGCCTGAACTTCATAATGAACACCATCAAGCTCACCTCTTATCCTGTCCTTGGAAGTCGCATAAAGCATCTTTGCCCTGATTCGGGCAGTATCAGGAGACCTGAATAGGTATTTAACAAAATCAAACTTTCAAGTAATATCTCACCATTTTCAAGTAGATGCCATTCACATATTGATGCATTGTATTGACTTTTCTACAGCTATAATATCAATAATAATAATCTGTCAGGTCAACATAACATCAGATGCATAATGTTAAACAACAAAACAGCATGAAATAGAGACATATTCATATACTTGCCATGCAACAAAAAAGATTTTGCTCTTTTGACAGTTTTCACTCGTCACAAAGTCAAAATCAAAAATGCCATATCTGCAGTCATTCTCTGGAAGAGAGGCCATAAAGTCATCATAATTCTCCATTGGACCTCCGGTTTTATCAACCACAACTTGCTTTGCCTTCTCATCAATCCTATAAACAATATAACGATGCACTTTCCTCCTCTGCAACTCCAAGAAAATATGTTTGCATTCATCTGCAACTCCCATTCCAGACAATGCACCCGACTGCAAAACAACATAAATATCAACAAGGTATGTCCTACACGAGTCACCAAAAATAATGCAGAATTCTATAAGTGATGCAAAACTCAAAAGCTAATCTTTAACCACAGACAAACTTCTCGTATAAAATGATACCCATTATTGCCTGCCACTCATAGGGATCGAATAGATAGTGTGTAACGAGCTCAAATATAAACATTGATAGTTAACCATTCTTCTAAAGCTGAAATTTGAAACATGAGCTACAACATTTTCTTAAGTCGTACAATGGCCTCAACATAAGCCAGTTCTATCAAGTACAAAAGTAAGGCAGGCTCGATATGTCATATTAAAGAAAAACAATTTATTCACAAAGTTAAAAGAGGCTTTGCTCTATATTGAGTGGCCTAAAACTCTTGGGCAGAATAATCATTTGAAGTAATTAAACGCCTACATTATACCAATTTCAGCAATCAGGTAGCATGAGCAAGGTTTTACTTACTTGAAATTCATTTTTATATGTTGATTATTTGTAAGACTCTTCTATAAGAACTGATGATGCAAGGCCATCTTTAAATTGCAATTAACTGACAAACAATAGCAGATACTAATGTTGCCACTCCATTTTTTGACACCAAAATGTATCCATTCGGAAACCAAACTTGAAATTAGTTGCACATGCACGTCACCACAAATCAATTGAAGAGTATCTTATTTGTAGGACACAGTGTGCTGATAATATACTGGTTACTCTCATAAAATATGCACTAAAATAAAAAACAATGAAACAGGAGTTATAACACTCGACTGTAATTGATGAATTCTCTTCCCCTGCATAAGAGGCCAGTGATATGTGACATCCACCCAAGAAGGGTTTTTCTGATCTCAGTTTCACTACAACCTTCTGAAGGCGACCTGGTGTAGACACAAAAATATGCACATAGTTCTATAACATTATGTCCCAAAGTATGCTATTATATGCATGACTCCTAAGCAAGAAAACTAAACATTGATAACACTTGTTTTTGCTTTACAGTGACATTGTTTTATCTTTCCATGTTTTCGTCCTCTGCTTTTCTGAAATTATAACTTTACTTTTGGACATCACAGAATGTGTTACTCAACTGAGCATTTCCTAATTCCTCTTTGGAGCTTTTTGGACATAAGAGCCCAGTCAGGGACAATAGTGGCCAACGCTGTCATCCCCTTGTGGGCGCTTTTGCCCCTTCGCTTGTGTTTTTATATTTTAAAATGGCACACCACTTGTTATCATTTTTAAACTTGTATTGATTACTTTGGGTCAGCTTTATGGTTGTTGATGTCAAAATTCAAGCAAAGGAATCACATATATATATATATATATAGCCTACTTATACATAAAGGACAAGGCAAGAGGGAACTAAGCAAGCTACTACTAAGGACTTATCTAGCAACTAAGGCAACTACTCTTACGCAAAGGACTGCATAGGAAGGGGCAAATTCAGAATTTCATGACACATTATCTTGGGAGCAAAGTAGTTGTAGCCCACTATATTAGTGTAACTTACACAAGGGCAACCTAGTTATAAGGGACACAATCTCTATCTCACACACACCAGAACTACATTGAGTCTGAAATCTAGTGCAGCGCTCAATGACAATCACATTAGGGTGACCGCCGAGGTTAGTCTAACTCAAGCATTTGCATATTTTATTTAATCTAATGTATGTTTGAATCTTGTGCAGATAGCCAGGGTTTGTTTTGCAAGTACAAGTGCAATAGCAGAAACCTACAACAAAGTGGATGCGACACAAAGCAAAGTAAAGATGACATTATCAGACACTGAAAGAATCAGATCCACATATATAGCTGGGTCATTAGCACCCAATTCGGACACCAACGCCATGAAATACTGTCAAAACCTGGGCAATATTATCCTAGCGCAACTTCTAAATCACTGTTTTCCAAACGAAGCATACACAGTTCAGATTGAGCCTGTTCCACCATCAGTCCAACCCAGATCAAGTCCAGATAGTCAGATATCAGCTAAGTCGCTCCTATCCTCTTGTTGGTTACACTTGCTCTTCATTGTACTTTGACATATCTAATTTAGTTCAGTCCTCTAATTAAGAATTAATTTTGTTAAATCACCTAGGTATAGCAAGAAATGGTGGCATCACTAGATATGAATATGCTAAAGCAAACTGCTCCTTCATGAGTGGTATTTAGAAGGGAACTAATAAAATTGTGGAAGAAGCATCTCTGATGATAAGATCCTGGCATGTAATAAACAAATAATCTGAAGTAGATAACACAACACTAGATATATGTGTGGGCCAAGATGCCCAAATATTCAATATATGCAAAATAATAGCCTTAAGGTAGGGCAACACCATACAATGCTCCTTAAGGAAGGAGTAACACCACAATCTCCTAAGATGGGAATCCACTTCGAGGGGGACACCTCCAATATACCTCTACCAAGTAGAAGACTCAACTCATACATCACATGACTTGCGTCACAATGATACTCACATCCTTTAAATAAACATACATTACTCTTAATGGATGGGTAACACCTAATCCCAATGTAGGCCGACTCATTACCCAATATAACTAATTCCTATGTAAACCCACATAACTAAGGGGATGTGTGCCACATGTCGGCATCTCCATCAACCCGTATACATTATAATATCATATCCCAAGGTACATATCATCTGAATAAATGCCTCCAAACTGCAATTAAAGCATTAAGAACTTGGAAGTTGAAGGGGATTTATGGTTATAATTTCCAGCGTGAATAATGAGACCTTGAACTGCTGGATATTGAGAAAAGAATCAAATTTGGTCATAAGTTTACGTTCTAAATTTGATGAGATCTTCAAACAGTCCAATATGGAAGTTAATACGCTGAGAGATTTCCTAGCTGACAAGGGCTAGCAAGGCACAACTCTCTTCCTTGGGCATTATAGTCATCTTATTTGTGATGATGTTAATTCTTTTATCCGCATCAAGGATATAATAGCAATGGATAGGAGAGGCGAAAAAATGCGAGCCCTATGCGAATCCCGCGAAATTTCAAACTTTTCGATGCCTAAAGGGACCATTGAGCAGGAGTCGCTTTCAGCACCTAAGTTGACAGAGGTCGCCTCTGGCGCTAATAGGATTCCACTCGGCATCAACAGTGGTGAGGAATGGATTGGGCCTAGCACAGATGCTTTGGCGAAGGATGGGGTCTCTACTTTAGTTAGGTCTTTCGGCCCTGGGGAAGTTGTTAAACTTCTGGTCTCACAGTTAGGGTTCTCGGTGGTCAAAAACTTGCTCGAGTAAAGTGATACGAGAAAAGGGTCCTCTGCTTCCAAACCATCGATGCAGGAGATCCCCTCTTCAGTTTGCGGTATAGGGGTGAGTAGTTCGTTCCCCCCGAAATATTTCAAAGTGGGCGGGGATCGAATTCAAAATTTCCAAGGATTCTATTCCAGTCGATTTGTCGCATGAGAGGAAAAAGGATTTTGTTGATATCCGTGAAAAGAGAGATATTTGTTGTAAATTCATTTGTGCCAAGTTCTCTAGGAGAAAAATTAGGAATTGGCTATACTAGTTTTGGGGTAGGGAAGGAAATCTTAAGATCCTCTTTTTGCGGAACGTTTTCTTTTAATTCATGTTTCACTCTGTGTCCTCGGTGGAAAATGTCTTTAAGGGTGGTCCCTGGTTCTTAAACTCCTCCAGTTTATACATGAGACCTTGGTCCTCTGATTTCGATCCAAGGTCAGAAATTATCCATAGAGCTCCGCTTTGGTTGAATTTCCTGAAACTTCCCTGCGGAGTTCCGGAACTCTGCCTCTCTTAAATCTATTGCCAGATCTCTCAGCTCTTGGGTGCCTATTTCCAACTTGTCTCTTCTTAAATGGAGAAACTCTTTGGCATGCATATGTGTGGATATGGACTTTTCTTCCCCTTTGCCGAGTTCCGTCTTGCTACCTTCCCATAAGGGCTCCAGATCGTCTGAAATAATTTATGAGGGGCTAAGTATCAAGTGCTTTTCTTGCGGGGCATCAGGGAATCTGAAGAAGGATTGCCAGGATCCTGGTCAAAAGGTTGAATCCCTCTCTTCCCCTCATTCTGATGGTTCGAATTTGGCTCTGATTAAATCTTCCGCCCCTTCCCCTTCTGAATCTCTAGCTATTGATAATGGTTCGAAGGATTTGGCTATCCCCCCTTTGCCCCTTGCTGGCTTTCCGGATAGCCTAAGTCCTTGCTCGTTACTAAAGGAAACGGAGGATGTTCATAAAGATTCACTGTGCTCTTATTTCCCTGATTAAGGAAGGTATTGTGCAGGGGGGCAAGCTTCCTCGATGGCTACTCTTAGCGGATGGATTTCGAACAACCTCTCCCGGGATGTGGAACTCCCCGCCTCCGAAGCTAGGACCTTGGAAGAGGGAGAGATTGCCCTGAAAGTTTTAGCTCACGGCTTGGCCCCTTCTAAGTTAGCTCCATGCCAAGATGGCATGGGGGCTATTATTTTCTGCTCCACAGGTAAAAGGGGGAGAAAATCAAAGCAGGAATTGGCCCAATTAGAGGTTGATGCAGGGAAGTAAAAAACCCTGAATTTTGATCTTGCTGATTCTGGGAAGGTGAAAACCCTTCCCTATGTTCAATGAAGATCTTCTCCTAGAATGTCATAAGGGCTTAACTCCTCTGACAAACAACGCTTGCTTAAGTGTTATATCCTCTCCTTAGAGGCTAGTCCTGATTCTTCTTCAGGAAACTAAGTTACCTATTGTTGAAGCTAAATGTCTTTGGAATAAGTCCTCAAGAGGTTGGAAAGGGGTCTTTTCGGATTCGTTGGGTGCCTCTAGGGGGCTCGGGATTGTTTGGAAGGAAGCGATGTAATGGTGGAATTGCAAGCCCAATCTCTCAGCTGGCAATCTATTAAAGTAAGTTTTCGACGCTCTCAGCTTAATTTTCTTTTATTTAATATCTATGCCCCTCCTAGCATTCTGGGTAAAAAGAATCTCTGGGGGGAATTGCTTCAAGCAGTCTCCGCTATGGGTGATCAGTTGTTCATTCTTGGCAGGGACTTCAAAGCCATTTTAGATTGCAGGGATAAGAAAGGGGGGATCACTAGAAACCTTCAATCCCAAAAATATTTATGCTCTTTTATTAGAGAAGGTGCCCTTGTGGATATTGAACCTAAGTAGGGCTGGTTTACTTGGAGTAATAAGCGTAAGGGATTTTGTAATATAGCGGAAAGGCTGGATAGATTTC
Source organism: Taxus chinensis (assembly GCA_019776745.2). Taxonomy (NCBI): domain Eukaryota; kingdom Viridiplantae; phylum Streptophyta; class Pinopsida; order Cupressales; family Taxaceae; genus Taxus; species Taxus chinensis. The sequence continues at coordinate 9,705,865 of CM034147.1, forward strand.
TAGTCAGTCCTAGCTGGAATTTAAATGACATTGTGCTTGAATGTTCAGTTCTGCCTTGGTCTGGGTCGAATCACTTCCCAGTTTCCCTGTCTGTTGATATCGATGTTTCCCCTCCGTGATCCCCGTTCAAATTTGATCTAATGTGGATGAGGGACGCCTCTCTTGTGGGTTGGATTGATATCTAATGGAACTCTTATAATATTGAAGGTTCCAAAATGTTTGTGTTGGCTCAAAAGTTGAAAAGATTAAAAAAGGACTTGCAGGACTGGAACGTCAAGCATTTTAAAAACATCTTTTAGGAAAAGGCCAGAGTTGAAGTTGAATTTAAATTCCTTAATTTAAAATTTTTCAGTGATGGGATGTTCCAGGAGGATTATGCTAGTGAAAAGTCTCTCTTAAGTGAGTTAGGTGAACTGCTTCTTAGGGAGGAAATTTACTGTAAGCAAAAATCTAGGGAACTTTGGCTAAAGGAAGGACGATCGAAAATACTAAATTCTTTCATGCCTCTGTAAAAGGCCAAAAAGGAATTCGAATTTCATTTCAGAAATCAAAAATAGTGAGGGGGTCAGTTTGGTGGATCAACAGGACATCATATCTGAAGGGATTAATTTCTTCTCCTCCTTGTTAGCTGGGGATGTTGCCTCCTTCGAGGCCGAGCAGACCTCCGTTCTGGATGTTATTCCCACTCTCATCTCTAAAAATAAAAAATCCGCACTTTTGAGGCCTTTCTCCTTCCTTGAAATTGAGAATGTGGTATTCTCCATGGAGAAGAATAAAGCCCCAGGCCCGGATGGCTTTCCTATAATTTTTTTCAGAAATTTTGGGGCATTGTGGGTTATGATGTATGGGCTGGCTGTGGAAGCTTCTCGGAAGATCCCACTCAGTGCTCAGAATGCTAAATAACACCTTCATCTACCTTTTCCCTAAAATTATTCAACCCTCATCCTTCGGGGATTTCAGGCCTATTTCCCTTTGTAACACATCCTACAAAATCATCTCCAAAGCCATTACCCTTTGGTTGAAATCTATTTTGGATCCCCTCATCTCTCCTGATACAAACTGGTTTCATGCCTAGTCGATTCTATTCTAGATGGTGTCATCTTGTCTCATGAGATGGTTCACTCTCTTTCTTCTTCTAAAACCCCTGGTATGATGCTAAAATTAGACATCAGTAAAGCTTATGATAAGCTCAATTGGAGGTTTCTCATCAGGGTCCTTCTGAAGTTTGGCTTCTCCAAGCATTTTTGTGAATGGATCTTTAGTTGCATTTCCACCCCCTCCTTCTCTGTTCTTATTAATGGGAGTGCTGAAGGCTTCTTTGGAAGTAATCGTGGTATTAGGCAAGGGGATCCCCTATCCTCTTTCTTATATATTCTAGTGGTTGAAGCCCTTAACAGGTTCATCAAACATAAATTAGAGGAGGGTAAGATTTTTTGTTTAAGGATTACGGATGGTATTCCTCCTCTCACTCATCAGCAATTCGTTGACGACACCTTTCTGTTCAGAACGGCCTCCATTCGGGAGGCTAACGAGTTAAAGGATTCTTTGGGATTATACTCTAGGGCGGCTGGGCAAGATGTAAGTGTGGCTAAATCCTACATTTTTTTCTTTAATGTTACCTTGCAAAATGAAGCAAGAATCCTAAATATTTTCAATTTCAAAAAAAGGCTCCTGACTGTCAAGTATCTTGGTATTCCTTTGTTTAAAGGTGAAGGCAAGAACTCCCTATGGATTGATCTCCTCAGTTCTCTAACTGTTAAACTGAATGCCTAGAAAGGTAAATGGCTTTCCCTTGCCAGGAGGCTTTTGCTGGGTAAAATCAGTCCTTTGTGCTACCCCTCTGTATCTCCTTTCGGTCCTTAAAATATCCTAAGGGTATTCTTGGGTAAGATTAAGGGAATTTTGTGGAAATTACAGTGGCAGGTTTTATCCGAGGAAAAGAAGCTCCACCTGATTAGTTGGGATACACTTGCTAAGCCTAAAGAGCTTGGTGGTGCGGGTGTTCTAAATTTGGGTTTGCAAAACGTGGCCCTTGGAGCTAAATTGGTCTGGAAGCTTATCTCTAACCCCAACAGTATCTCAGCATGGTCTTCGAAAATAAATATTTGGGTGCCTTTCTTCCTGAGTCCATTCTCCGGGTGTCAAACCCCCCCCCCAAAGGCTCGCATATATGGAATTTCATGATTGAATGTAGATCTCTGATCTTGTTTTTTTTATGCTGACTGGAAAGTGGGCAATGGAAAGAAAGCTCTCTTCTGGGATGATCCATGGAATAGATACCCTGCCCTTGGAGACTCTCCTGATTTCTCAGATATTAAGAGGAGATTGTTTATTGATTGGGGCCCTTTTGTGTCCAATTATGGGGAACTGAATGATTCCCTCCCCTCAATGTTGCAATGGGAAAAAGTGGACCATCTGAACCTCCCTCCTGATTTAGAAGCTAATTTTTATCTGTTTTGCAGGAAAGGAAAATTCTGATCTCAAATAAGCAGGATGAAATTGTTTTGGACTGCATCTCCCTCAGGATCCTATTCCCCTCATCTTGGGTATATTCTACTTCATGAGGATATTGCCCCTGAAAAACCTGTATGGAAAGATTGCTGGAAATCCCATTGCCCCCCTAAAGCTGGTCTTTTCACCTGGATGGCCTTTAAGGGGAAGATACTAACTCAAGAAAGAAGGAAAAAATTTGGTTGTCAAGGTCCCACTAGATGCCTACTATGTGAAAAGGATGTGGAAGATAGGGATCATTTGCTGCTATATTGCTCCTTTGTAGTTGAATGTTGGAATTGGTTATGTGCCAAGATTAAATCTTTCGTGGGTCCAACATAAATCCCTCACAGATGTTATCCTAGCCTGGCCTATTAATTCTCACTCGGGGGCCCTTTCTTCTATTTGGCTTTGTAGTTTGGTTCTTCTACGGTGGCACCTTTGGTGGGAGAGAAACAAGAGTCTTTTTAGGGAGGAATATGGTTCAGTAAATTTGGTTCTCCTATGGCTGGAAAGAGCTATATCAGAAGCAGTGTCTTCTAACCTGTTCGCGATTCCTATCCTTTTACTTACCATGATAGACTGTTGGAAAGAAGTTGGCCATTGATAATCAAGCCTATGGATGGTGCTATGAGGTCTAAAGTGTCTTCCTCCTGGCTAGAAGAAACATTGTTTGGGCGTCCCCCTTCCTGTGGTTTTTTAAAATTAAATTTTGATGGGGCTTCCAGGAGAAATCCGGGGGTCTCAGGCACTAGATGTATCATACGCAACTCTTCTGGTAAGTTGGTTATGGCTGCTTCCTACAAACTCAAGGTGGGTACTTGTAATGTTGCTGAGGTGCAAGCCCTTGGTTTGGGCTTACTTCTCGCTGCCTCCCTTAAAATTGAAAATCTAGAAATTGAAGGGGACTCCTTGATAATTATTAATGCCATCATTAAAAAAAGAGCTTTGTCATGGAAGCTGGATATTGATGTTCAGAAGATTCTATGGTTGTTGTCTAAATTCAAAAATTGGAGTATTAAGCACATTTACCAAGAAGGTAGTCAGTGTGCCGATTGGTTAGAAAATAAAGGCATCGATCAGGCATGTGAGGAAAGGGTGGAAAATAATTGCTCAGCATGGGAGGGATTTCATTTGATTGCCACGAGGGATTCTACCCAACATGATTTCAACAACGACTTCCCCACGTGTGAAGGCTAAGGAGACTATTTAAGGTTGTTTGGGTGGCAGTTTTTCTCACCCCCCTTATTTTTTGCTTTGCGAGATGGCACCCCCTCGGGCTCTTGTGCTGGCTCTTTCTTGTGATGCGAGGGAAATGGCTTTTAGAAACAGGGTTACCGATGGCAGGCTGAGGAAGATTTTCCTCATCTCATGTGCGGAGGACCTGGAGGTGATCAAATCGGTCTTGGGGCAGGATTTTATAAATTTGGAGGGATGGCCAAGGGTAAATAGTGGAATTGCCTCCCTTTTTGTGGAAAACTTGTTGGTTTTGTATCCCTCAAAGGCGGATGTGGTTAATGGCGCGGCCCACTAGTTATGCCCCACCTTCTGCCAAAATCTCACCTCGGAGGTGGCTAATTTAGATATGGTTACATGGTCTGTTCAGGATGTCTCCCCGGGCTCATCGTCTGCTGATGCCTTGGTCTCCCCGGATCTCGAGCTCCATTTCAATATGTTGTTGGAATTTGTTGAGTCCCTCTCTTCATATGCCAAAAATAAAAAGGCAGGCCGAATTCGTATTCAATTTCCAAATATCAAAGCTCTGAGGGCTTTGTTGGTTCCTATTATGTCCTGGTGGGATGAGTTGCGTTCCTCGGCAGGTGACGCCTTTGGGTACCCTCTGGCGTAGTTGGATCAATGCCTCACTCGGTGGAAGAAGGGTCTGTCGGCACGCCCGAGCTGGTAGTGGATGTGCCTGACTCGGGTTGTAAATCTGTCTATCTTATAAGCCCAAAAGCATAATTTGGAGTCTATGTATAGGTATAGAATAAAATGTGGTTTTTGCTAGTATGCCACGTGGGTTTTTCTTTGTGGTTGTTGGATGGACTTATCTAAGGCTATGCCTCCTTTTGTAAATAGGGAACGGGTCCCTTCAACTCGCCTTAAATATCAATGGACAGGAAATCATTAGAGAGAGACAGCGTTTGGAAGCAACCATGTAAAAGTTTATTGATCAAGGCTTCAGATCACACTTTGTGGTCCATTAAGGATGTATTAAGGATGTATTAATAGTATCCATGGACAAGAAATCATTTTAAATGTATTAATAGTATCCATGGATTGTGTAGGAAGAGTCGTCCCCTAATGAAACATGGTTTTTGGAGGGTGTCTCGAATGGTGGTGAACCAGTCTCTATGTCTGGTCATGTGTCGTGTGACTCTTGAATCAACGTACCAAATAACACTAGATGACATGGTTTCTTCACTAGAATGGGAAGTGTACAAGAAGTCCTCATCATCTTAATGTTCTTCTTGCTCAACAACATTTCCTTGATGATGGGGTTTTTGTTGCCCATTGCCCTTCTTCTGCCCTTGCTTGTAGTGTGACTATCCATGTTGTGATTTCTGATTCCGAGGTCTGGAATTAATCGATGAACCTTTCTTGTATGTATTGTACCAACAATATTTCAACTCATGTCCTTGTTTGCAGATAGGACATTTTTTCTTTTGTTTGTCCCCTTACTGATGCTATTTTTGGGACTTTTGGGAAGATTGTGTTATGCCCTTCCCTTTTTGATGAGAAGATAATGACTTCTCTTCTTCTTCTTCATATTTGTTGTATAATGTCTCTTCTTACTGCAGTAAATTCACCATCCTCTCAAAACTGATGGTCTAATTTGACAAGTTGATTATCGTCACAAAAATGCGGTAAGAGGGAGGAAGTGCTCTCAGAACAATGGGCACAAGAGCAATATCTATAACCTCCTTTCCCAGGGCTATGTAGTGAAACCCTCAATGTTGCAATTCTCAATAAAAAAGCCTCCTCTTTCTTGTTCGGCTTGAATTTTAGTGTATTTAAATGACTTTGCAAATTAGGAATGTTCTTGTTTCGGGCCTCATACATTGTGCTCAACTTGTCCCATGCTTCTTTGGTTGTTTTGGCATCTCAAATGTGCGGTCACACGTTATCAAACACTGCGAATAATATTATCAACTTGGCCTTTTAATTGACCCTGATAAATTGTCATTGTTGGGTTGCATCATCTGGTGATCTGGTTACTAAACCATTTACAACTGGCCAAATTTCTTCAAACTCGAGTTGAGTTTGAATTTTGGTCTTCCATGTGGTGTAATTATCACCACGGAGCAACTGCAAGTCAGGCAAGAAGAATTTCAGAGCATTGTTTGCCATAGTGGGTGGTTGTTCCCAATTAGAGGGCACGTTAGCACAAAACAATGAAATAATACACTAAAAATATAATGTTATAGTCGATTGTGCAGAATAATTGAATAACACACAAAAAGAATTGTTTTGCGGGGGCCCTGGTGGCCTCCGAAGCTCAAAATGACTCAACTTTTGGAAAACGACAAGAAATTGCTAAAATTGAACCTTTCAGGCACCCCTCCTTTTACAAAGGTTGCTCAAAATCAAATTCTAAGTTATGTGCGAGAAATTTTTTTTGTCCAAAAATAGGGTTTTGTCACTAAATTTAGGGAGGTGATTGGCTACAACTAAGTTGTTTAGTGACTATGTTTTACCTCTAAATTTGGTAGGAGGTGCTAAAAAACCCTCCAAAATTTCCAAATGAAATAGGTAAGGGGGGGGTCGGGGTGGGGTTGGCCCCTTGCCCTCTTAGCCCCAAATTTTTTCTGCTAACGACCCCTTACCCTCTAATATTATAGCCGATTGTGCGGAATAATTGAATAACACGTAAAAAAAATTGTTTTGTGGGGCCTTGGTGGCCTTCGCAGCTCAAAACGACTCAACTTTTGAAAAACCGCAAGAAACTGCTAAAATTGAACCTTTCGAGCACCCCTCTTTTTACAAAGGTTGCTTAAAATGCGTAATTCTAAGCTATGCGCGAGAAAAAAAAAGTCCAAAAATAGGGTTCTGCCACTAAATTTGGGGAGGTGTTTGGCTACAACTAAGTGGTTTAGTGACTATTATTTGCCTCTAAATTTAGCAACAGGCGCTGAAAAACTCTCCAAATTTTCTAAATGAAATAGGTGGGGAGGTGGGTTTGGCCCCTTACCCTCTTAGCCCCAAAACTTTTCTGCAAACCCACGCAACGCCTGTATAACATGGGGTGTAAATTAAAGCTAATTGCATTTAAAAATAAATTCAAAAAAATTGTTGAGCTTTCAAAAAGGATGTGGCGGTTGCATGGGAAGCCACATGGCCTGCGAGGAGAGGGGAGGTCTAGGTTTCCCTTGAAAACCGGATCCGTAGTTGTTTTGTATGATTTTCTTTACAATATTTTTATTGTTTCTGCCACTTTGGATTTGCCTCCGCCTTCGCAAGTTTTATAGTTGATATGGCTTTGGTTTTGTATTTTCTCACCCGCTGCTTTGAATGCTTTGTGTGGTTTGTTACAAAGACACAATGGATCAACTTTTGTTTAGAGTAGGGTTACAATAGAGAATCCCTTTGAGTAGGGATCGGCCTCAGGGGAGGGGAGTTGGTTGTAACGATCCAAACCCAGATCGGTCGGTAATGGTGATACGATCTTGGCCTTGAAGTGCTCCGATCCAAACCCATATCGCCCCAGCTCGTGGGCTAAACTCGATTCGATGATTATTAGCTTTGCAAATTAACAAACCAACTCAATTGTTTAGAGACTTAGCTCGATCAGGAGCTCAGAATGAGAGCCTTCCAACTCGATAATGCAACAAGACTACCCCTTTTACAAACAGCTCGGTGGCTTGAATGCCACTTGGTCTGCTAAATACAATTCACATTATACCTCAACTCGCAATACACAATGCACAAGACCTTTAAAGTTGGCAGAGTCGATAAAGTTAGTTGTAGGTAAGTAGGCCACTAAATTTAGTGGAGAAACCCCTACTAGGGAGAAACAAATTCTTGTAGTTGAACTAGATTTTCCTACAGAGCAGCCTAGTGCAGGAGGCACTGTGTGGGGATCCCTCCTTTCCCATTGCAAATATGAAATTTGCAAACTTCCTCAATTTGAAAACAACAAACTATGGGGATGCAAGGGTGGGTTTGGGAAGATACTGAAGACAACACAAGCTCTCATAGAGGCAAAAATCTTCTCCGAAACCTTTACACACTTTACTACAACCTTACCACCAACTTATGCTCAAATGTGCAAGCTCAAACTCAAGCTCTGATACGAAATGCTAGAGGAAACATGGAGGTAGCCTACTATAATTTTATTAATGAGGAAAAACCAAGTTACATGGCAAATGTAGGCTGTAATATAAATATAAATTGCACAGCCAATATTAAAAACAAAATGGTTATACAGGTGTAACAATCAGTGTTTTAAAAACCGGTCAAACCGGAACCGGAACCGGCCGATTTGACCGGTTTGACCTTAAAAAGCATGACTCGGCCTGTAACTCGGATCGCCAAACCGGTTTGGGCTAAAACCGGCCAAACCAGTCCGATTCCGTACGGAACCAGCCGGTTCACTTTTCTTCGACTGTACACGGCGCCCAACGTGGAAAAAAGCATTTTTAATTGTTTTCTTTTTTTTTTTATTGCCTCTAAACCCTAATTTAGTGTTATAAATACACCCCCCCCCTCTATCACTTCACACCTCTCTCATTGAGCATTTGTGAGCATTTGTGAGCATAAGATTGAAGAGTTTATTTTTTGTAGTGAGCTTGGAAGTTGGAGGCTTGGAGTTTGTTTGGCATTGCTTGTGGGCTCTTTGTGGTGATATTGGCATCCATTTGTGAGCACCTCACCTCTATTTGTGAGCACCTCTCTTATTTACAAGGATTTGGAGGATTGGGGCAGCCTTGAATAGTGTTCATTTGGAGTTGTTTGGTATCAAGTGTGGGCTCTTTGTGGTGGCATTTACATCTACATTTGGAGTGTGGGCTCTTTGTGGTGCTATATACAAGCTTGGAGCATTTCCTCACCTCATTTGTGTGCACATTGAAAGGTATGTTACATTTTAAACTTGCCCCTTATTTGTAAATTTTATTAAAAAAGAAATAGGAAATTTATTTATTTTTTATTTGCATTTTCAGATTTGTTTGCATTTGCAATGGCCCCCAAATCAAAAGGACCCTACATGGGCCCATGCAGACGTAATTGATGATCAAGTTTTTTGTAAATATTGGTAAGAAACACATCAAGGGGGGGGGGGGATTCATAGGTTGAAACAACACTTGGCTGGTCAAAGAGGCCAAGTTACCCCATGTGAGGCACCTGGTATTGATGACATTAGGTTGGAAATGAAAAACATGCTTGAAAAACATAGAGAAGAGAAGGCTAGGCAAAAAGAGATGGAAGCTGAAATAGGGAGGAGGGAACATGCCTTGAGTGTTGAAGGATCTTGCTCTGACCCTTATGTGACTATTAGAGACCCCTTTCAGTATATGTCTCCCCCATCCACTCATAGTCGAGAAAACCAGCCTCAAAAAAGAAAGAACATTCAAAGCTTTTTTCTATCTTCCACACCTGCCACTGCTAGTGCCTCCATACCAACACAAAATCAGCCTACCTTGGATAACCATTGGAAGAAGCAATACAAAGAAGCAGCTTTTGAGTACATTGCTAGATGGTGGTATGATGCAGATATCCCTTTCAATGCTGCCCGCTCACCTTATACCAGCCGATGTTTGATTCCATTGTTGCTGCTGGTAAGGGCTTCAAAGGCCCTAGTATGCATGACTTGAGAGGATCACTTTTGAATAAAGAAGTTGCATCCATAGATGAATATTTGAAAGGTTGCAAAGCTTCATGGGCCAAAACAGGGTGCACTATCATGTCAGATGGGTGGAGTGATGGCAAGAACCGCACAATAATAAATTTTCTTGCCTCTTGTCCACAAGGTACCATGTTTTTGAAATCAGTAGATGCATCTGATAGGGTAAAAGATGCAAATTTATTGTTTGAGCTTTTGGATGAGATTGTTTTAGAGGTGGGGGTAGAAAATGTTGTACAAATCATAACAGATAATGCATCTAATTATGTTCTTGCTGGTAAGATGTTAGAGGCTAAACACAAAACAATATTTTGGACTCCATATGTTGCACATTGCATAGACCTCATGCTTGAGGATATAGGGAAAAAAGATTGGATCAAGAACACTGTAGAGCATGGCAAAAGCATCACCAAATACATCTATAATCACTCATGGGTATTGAACCTAATGAGGAAGAACACTGAGGGCAGAGAACTTGTTAGGCCAGCCATCACGAGATTTGCAACGACCTTTCTCACGTTGCAATCTCTTATTTCCCAACAACAGGACTTGAAAAGGATGTTTTCAAGTGATGAATGGAATGCATCAAAGTGGAGCCGGAAACAAGATGGGAAAGACACAAAGAAGAAACTTTTTGATAATTTATTTTGGAAAAAAACAGCAGAGATTGTGAAAGTTGCTGAGCCTCTTGCTAAGGTGTTGCGGTTGGTGGATGGGGAAAAATTAGCCATGGGCTATATTTATGAGGCTATGGATCAGGCAAAGGAGCAGATAAGGGCAGCATACAAAGACAGGGTAACTAAGTATGGGCCTATATGGGAGATCATAGATAATAGATGGAACAATCAACTCCATCGACCTATACATGCAGCTGGGTATTTCTTGAACCGAAATATCATTACAGAGCTCAGCTTGGAGAAGATCAAACAGGAGAAGTAAAAGATGGTTTGTACGAGTGCCTAGAGCGCATGGTCCCTGATGAGATGCAACAACTTGAGGTTCACCGACAGATCAGCTTCTTCAACAGAGCCACAGGTACCTTTGGGAAAAACCTTGCAAAGATTGCAAGGGATGTGGACCAAAGTTCATTTGATTAAAATTTTTAATGAATAATCATGAATTTTTAGCATAAGACAATATTTCTCTAATTTGTTGAATTACGCTTTAACCTTTAAGTTATAAGTTTATGTTTTACTTTTAATTTTTAACTGCGTTTTTAACTTTTTGTTGTCATTGATTACTAATTAAACATTTACATTTTTTATCGCAGCACATTGGTGGGATTCATTTGGTAGTCAGTGTCCTCAATTGCAAAAGTTTGCAATTAGGATCCTGAGCCAAACTTGCAGTGCTTCGGGGTGCGAGCGCAACTGGTCTGTCTTTGAGCAGATTCACACGAAGAAGAGAAACCGTTTGGAACAACAACGGTTGAATGATCTTGTCTTCGTGCAGTACAACCTTCGGTTAAGGCGTAACCAGTTGTTGAACCGAAGACCTAATACTGATCCCATTGTCTTGGATGATATAGATCCAACTTCAAAATGGGTAGAGGAGAGTCAGCCAGCAGAGTTTGATCCCGATGACTTGGGGTGGATGGGTTTGGATCAAAAATCTGATGAGCCATTAGCAGCACCGCCGCCATCGTCACGAGACACAGCAGGCACTAGTCGCACTCATGCTACTCCCCAACCCCGTGCAGCTCCAATTGTTGCAGATGTACCTGAGGATTTGGATGAGTCCGAGTCAGAGCCAGAGGTCGGTGATCATATTGATGAGGATGACCTTGAGGATCCCATTTCCAGCAGCGGTGCAGAGTTTGATCATGATGATTGATCATTGATGTCATCTAGTTTATTCTAGAGTTTTGTAACTTGTAGTATTTGTAATGTATCAATGATCATATCATGTTGTTTTTTTGGAGTCTTGAACTATGGAGATTGATCATTGGAGACCATTTAGAGCCTCATTGTCTATGTATTTTGTTTTGGAATCTCATCTATGATATATGTATTGTGTATTGGACTTGGAGTTCGTGCCATTTTGCTATAAACACCTTTCTTGCATATATATAAGAGAAAACTTTGCATATTTTGTGTGTACTTGTTGGAATTATGGTTTTTAACCTTTCAAATATATTATTTTCATTAAAAATATAAAATTTTATGTATTTTTTAGTAAACCGGTTCATTAAGTTTGAACCGGTCCGGTTCCGAGTCCGGTTCCGATTTTTAAAACATTGGTAACAATACACCAACAAATAAACCAACGTGAATATAAAACAGATATGGTTATAAAACTATATAACAATCAAACAACTAATTACCCACAATAACTTCCTAGTTACCACAGTAAACAGTAAAAAGCTAACTTACCTATGGTAAAAAGTAACTAAGGTAAAATACAATGCATAATTACCTACAGTAAAATGTTTTAACTAACACAATAAAGCAGGGCATAGAAAAGATGTCACTCAATCGTCACAACTAAGTGGAAGATTGCACAAAAAAGGACACTCACCAAATCCAAAATTACAGGTTACAATGTAAGGATAAAGCAGTGCATAAAAGAGATATCATTCGAAGATGGCAACTCAGCAGAATTCTACCCCTAAAAAGTGAATTCACTAAATCCAAAAATAAATGAATGTGATGTAATCATGCAAGGATAAAGCAGTGCATAGAAAAGATACCCCTCAATCTTGGCAACTAAGTTGAATGCTACCCAAAAAAGAGACTTCAAAAAATCTGACTGTTCTACAAGAATTGATGATACAAGACCATCTTTACATTGCAATTAACTAACAAACAATATCCAATAATAGTGGATTAAAAACTCTTACTCAGTCTTATCCTTGCACTAATTACATAACAATTATTGTGAAATGAATCTCAAATCTAAAATAATGCTTCCAGTTCTTTTTCTGACCCCAAAATTCATGCATTCAGAAACCAAATCTTAAAATTAGTTGCACATGCACCAAATGAATTGGTGAGTGTCTTTTCAGTAGGACACCATGTACTGAAATTGAACTGGTTACTCTCGTACATATTCACTGAGAGAAAAATGATGATAGTGACAACCTAGTCTTTTGACACACAATTCAAAATCATTGAAACATGAGTTATACTCCTTGATCGTAATTTATAAAATTCTCTTCCCTTAAAAAAGTGGAAGTTGATATGTGGCATTAACCAACAAAACACTTTTCTGATCTCAATTTCACTTGAGCCTTCCAAAGGCAATCCAGGTATGGCAGGAAATGGTGGCATAATTAGATATGAGTATGCTAAAGCGAACTGCTACTTCATGAGTGGTATTTAGAAGGCAACTAATAAAATTGTGGAAGAAGCTCTGAATGAAGGCTTCCAAACTGCAATAAAAACATTAAGAACCTGGAGATTGAAGGGTTTTTTATGATTATAATTTCCAATATGAATAATGAGACCTTGAACTGCTGATATTGAGAAAACAATCAAATGTGGTCATAAGCTCTAAATCCAAAATTTGAAGAAATCTATAGACATACCAATATGGAAGTTAATAAGACAATAGATTTCCTAGTTAACCAAAGCATGACTCTCTCCCTTGCGCATTATAGTCCTCTTATTTGTTAGTATGTCGATTCTTTTATTGGCTTCAAGGATTGTTATCCATGGACAGGAAATGGTTTTCAATTTTTTATTGATAATGTTTCATATGGCCCAAATTAAGAGGTTTTCCATACACTTTCCAATTGTACTTGCTTTCATCTATGTTGATGAGATTTTCCAATAGTATCTGTGAAGTTTGAGCTATTTGTGTTGTGATATGATTAAGCTTTGTATACACCTAATTTTTCGCACTTAATATTTTCATATCTGTTACTAAAAATTTCTCTTCTAGGTTAGAGGTCGCCAATGCATCTAATTCTGGGAACGGGTGCCTTAAGGGGCTCATTTAGGGATAGGGGCATGGTTTTTCATGTAAACTATTGGGTTAGGGACAATACATGGGGAGAGAATGGCTTTTGGTCCTATTTATCCACTTTTGTTGCTCTTATCTTCTTGTTTTGCTTTACATCCTTTCGACACCTTCCGCCATGACCATATTATTTTTACTTTGCTTCTCTTTTGTTCTTCACGACACATTGCACACACCCCTTACCATCTCCCCTCCCTAGTCAACACCATCATTCGTGCGCAATTGCATCAGCACATTTTCAAATTCCTAGCCTTTGCCCGCGGGCGATGGCATCGGTATAAATACTTACCAGACATTTTCGCACATAAGGACATAGCACAAATACACAGGAACTCGCCATTAGCTCTGTTCTTTTGCGTCAACTTGCATTTGCTCGCTCAACTCTTGGATTTCTTGCATCTTGACTCTTGGATTGGATCTTCTTCTTGTTGGATTGGTTTGCTTGCACTCTTGGGTCACCTATAGTGAGTTAGGACAGGATTGTTTCCACTTCTCCACCCAAAACCTATTCACTCTTGGTGTATTGTCGTTTGGGAAATAGATGCATTAACAACCACCCCCCAACAGGTAAGTACTCTAACTCAACTTATCATTTTGTATAGAGTAGTCTCCTATCTTTACTTATTACTCTATGTTAACTTAGTATTTTATGCACATGCTAGGCTAGCATATTGTATTCAATTCCTTATTTTATGTTGCATGCTTTACTTCAATTAACATAGATATTGCATGTTCATTTTGTTACTAATCACCCCCCATAGGGTCGATACCTCAATAGGGTTCCTTCCTCTTTCTCGACCTAAGGCCTTGGAAACCTTAGGTTGTCCTAGTGTAAGGATTACTTCCCTTTGGGTATGCGATCTTAGCAGTCCCTGTACCCCCTTTGAATTCTATTCGTTGTGTGCCGGTCTTGGTGTGTCTCTTACTCATTGCCTCGATACCCTAGTTGAACGGAGGATAGGAGTGCATGTTGTTTGGACACATTTTTGCGTGTCATACAAGCTTTGAATCCTTTGCTTTTTGTAAGACTTTTTTCCTTTCAAATTTAATGGAAATCACAAGAACTTAAGGCCTTCAAAGATGCCATGGCTATCAGATTGATTGTTAAATGGTGTTGAGATTTCAGTGTGTTTCACGATTATTTGGCTCCACTTTGCGTGAAAATTTAAAAAGCTCTCTCTGAGCATAATACCTGTTAGCACCTGCTTCTTTTGCTGGTGGTGGGAATTTGGGATTTCTTGTAGACATGGCAAAAGTTCAAAATACCTAACTCTCCTAGCAACAATCACCGTCATGATGCAAAACAAAGTTTTAACAAGAGTAAATCCCATCACCATCACAGTGCAGTGCCAATGTCCCATTACGGAGGTAAAGACAACAATGGGAAGGTTCCATGATTTTATTCATGAATCTCTCATGGAGGAGATGAAATCAGAGAAAGTTTTAAAACAGAGTTAGGGATCCTGTTGTTGATGTGGCTTTAAAAAAACATAGGTTTGTATGAGCTGCTTGACAAGAAAGCCAGAGACCAAGCTTCCAGTTTTGTTTGCAGAGTATACCCTGTCAGATCCTAGGATGACAAGGACAAATACAATAGCCAAATAGTGCAAAGAAATAATTATTAAAAATCTGGCATAGAAGAGATAAAGTAAATACAAAAAAAGGGTCGCAATATACGGATAAAGCAGTGCATAGAAGAGATACCCGTCAATCAAGGAAACTAAATCGAAAGTTACCAAAAGAAGAATTCACCAAATCCAAAATAAAGGGTTATTGATTATTTCTAAGACGTTTCTAACAGAACTGATGATGCAAGACCCTCCTTAAATTGCAAATAACAATTCACAAACAATATCAAATACCATTTTTTGACCCCAAAATGCATGAATTCAGAAACTAAATCTGAAAATTAGTTGCACATGAACATTATGACAAATTAATTGGATAGTGTCTTTTTAGTAGGACATAGTGTACTGATATTACTCTCATACATATTCACAGCAATAAAAATCCTGATAGTGATAACCTACGATTTTGAACCAGAATTCAAAATCATTGAAATAGGAGTTATACCACTCGATCATATTTTATAAAATTGTCTTCCCCCTCAAAAGGGGCCAGTAATAAGTGGCATCAACCAAAGAAGGGCTTTTCTGATCTCAATTTCACTGCAGCCTTCCAAAGAAATGGTAGCATCATTAGAGATGGGTATGCTACAGAAAACTGCTCCTTCATGACTGGTATCTAGAAGGAAACGAATAAAATTGTGCAAAAAAATCTCTACATGAAAGCCTCCAAATTGCAATGAAGGCACTAAGAACTTGGATGTCGAAAGGGTTTCCATGATAATTATTCCCAGTATGAATAATGAGAACCTGAACAGCTAGATATTGAGAAAAAACTCAAACATGGTCATCATTTTTAAGTGAACTAAATTTGATGAGATCTTCAAACCATAGTTACCAGGTTCGGAAATCCGATTAAATTCGGATGGGCAAAAAAATCCGAAAATACAGAGTTCTCGAAAAAATACGGAAAAATCCGGTTCAGAATATATATACTTATATTATTATAAATTTATATTATTGTATACTTATATCATACAATAAAGCATCCATCTACCATAATCATCATTATCATAATGATTCTTTCAAAAGATTGCAAGAAGTTGCTTGGTCCAAAAAGGTGCAAAAATGGATTTTATGAAAATAAGAAAAATATTGCCATCAATGCGTAGAGCTTGAGAAAATATACACTTTTAGAGAAGACGACACCTGAAACGGAGCCACAAAATGAAAGTTATGGCACATGCAAGTTTTTGCTGCTACATCTTCCCGGACCCTTTCCAAAAATGGCAAATTTTTTTCTGTCCTGACAAAAATCCAAAAAAAAAAAAAATTGCCAAAAAAGGAAAAAAAAAATCCTGCGAAAAAAAATGGCCAAACCGAACCGCATTTATTCAGTTGCTTCAAAAAATACGGTTCGGACCGGATTTCATACAAATCCGGCCGAACCTGGTAACTATGCTTCAAACATACCAATATGGAAGTTAATAGGCCAAAAAATTCCCTAGCTAACCAAGGCATGACTCTCTCCTTTGGGCATTATAGCCCTCTTATTTGTGATGTCTATTCTTTTATTGGCATTAAGGATGTATTAACCATGGACAGGAAATCATTTTCATTTTTTTATTGATATGTTTCATACGCCCCAATTTAATAGGTTCTACGTACACTTTTCACATTCTACTTACCATACTTTCATCTATGTTGATGATATTCCCCAATTATATTTGGAAGTTTGAGCTATTTGTGCCGATATGATTAAGCTTCAAATCCTTTTCCTTTTATGAGACTTTCGTCTCTTCAGATTTGACAGGAAAACACAAGAATTTTGGCCTTCAAAGATGCCGCAGCTGTCAGATTGATTGTTGAATTGTGTTGGGATTTCAGTGTGTTTCACAATTATTTGGTTCCACCTTGAATGGCTTCTGTGAGAAAGTTCTCTATGAAAATAATACCTGTTAGCGCCTGTTTATTTGGCTGGTGGTGGGAACTTGGATTTCTATTAGACATGGAAAACGCTCAAAAAATCTAGCTCTCCTAGAAGCTGTAACAAACATAATACAAAAAAAAATGTTTTAACAAGGGGCAATTCCCATCACCTCTCCTCAGCCTGAAAATTGGAAGTGAAGACATCCAATTAAGGAGCTAAAGGTAACAATATAAAGGGTCCATGATTTCATACATGAACCTCTTGTGGAGGAAATGAAAATTAGAGAAAGTTTAAAAACAGATTTAGGAATCCTGTTGTTCATGCTTCACTTCAAAAAACCATAGGTTTGGGTGAACTGCTTGACAAGAAAGCCAGGGACCAAGCTTCCAGTTGTGTTTGCATATCATTCCCTGCTGGTTCCTAGGATGACAAGGACAAGATGAAGCATCCAAACATTGCCAAAAAATAGTAATCGAAAATATTTCATAGAAGAGATAAAATAAATCAAAAAAAGGGCTGCAAAGCAAGGATAAAGCAGTGTATGAAAGAGATGCCCCTAGATCATGTAGACAAGCCGAATATTACCCCCAAAAAAGGGAAATCAAATCCAAAATAAAGGGTTGTGATGTGAGGAATCAGGATGAAGCAGTGCAAGAAAATATACCCTTTGATCGTGGTGACTAATCTGACAGTTACCCCAAAAAAGTGAGTTCACCTCGTGCAAAATAAAGGGTTACAATGTAAGTGTAAAGCAATGCATATAAGAGATGCCCTTCAATCGTTGCATCTAAGCTAAAAGTTGCCCCAAAAAGGGAATTCACCAAATCCAAAATGAAGAGTTGCAATGTAAGTATAAAGCAGTGCATGGAAGAAGTACCCCTCAATCATGGCAGCTAAGCCAAAGGTTATCCCAAAATAGGGAATTCACCGAATCCAAAATAAAGGGTTGCAACGTAAGGATAAAGCAATGCACACAAGAGATGTCGCTTAATCATTGTAACTAAGTGGAAGGGTTCCACAAAGAAGGGCATTCACCAAATCCAAAAAAAGGTTTGCAATGTAAAGATAAAGCAGTGCATAGGAGAGATACCCGTCGATCGTTGCAACTAAGCCAAATGCTACCCTGAAACAGGAATTACCAAATCAAAAATAAAGGATTGCAATGAAAGGATAAAGTAATGCATAGAAGAGATGCCTATCGATCATCGCAACTAAGCAGAAGGTTGAACAAAAAAAGGCATTCACCAAATCCAAAATTAATGATTGTGACGTAAAGATAAAGCGATGCATAAAACAGATGCATCTCTATTGCAGAACCAAGCCAATAGTTACCCAAAAAAGCAATTCACCAAACCCAAAATAAGGGATTGTGATGTAAGGATGAAGCAGTGCATACAAGAGATACCCTAAATCATATTAACCAAGCTGAATGCTGCCCCAGAAAAAGGAATTCACCAAATCTAAAAATAATGGTTGTGATGTAATGATAAAGCATTGCATAGAAGAGAGAGCCCTTGATCGTGATAACTAAATCACATGCCACCCAACAGGGGGAATTCATCAGATCCAAACTATAGGTTGCCATGTAAAAATAAAACAGTGGATATCGGCCAGATTGGCTACCAAACCTGTGCAGATCCCCAAAAAAAGGGAATTCACCAAATGCACAATCAAGGGTCGTGATGTAATGATAAAACAATGCTCCGAAGAGATGTCTCTCGTTTGTGGCAAACCAGCCAAGCCAAAGATTTACCCATCAACAGATCCAGAAAACAGGTTTGACATGCAATGATGAAGTCATGCATTTGTTTCAAAGAAACACTTGTTCAACTCGGACAATAAAGAGGTTCTAACCCAGAGGATTAATCTCCCGACGCGATTGTTAGAAATGGACTACAGTCTACATTCAAAAGTGTGCGATCCAGGTTCAAGCCCCCACACATTAATCTTATTTCCATGGAACACTATTGCGGCAAACAATCTCAATGCTTTAAAAAACCGGATGCCCGTATTAAAAAGAGATCTTACAGACGAATTTGATGTAAAGAACCTTAAAATTCATTTCAAATTCCACCAAAAAAATGAAAAAAAATGTATTTGCGATTAAATTTGAAATGATATGGCTTGATAGCGATTTCATTTACCTTGAACGACATCTTTTTTTAGTTTTGTTGGGTGTGGCTTGTTCTGAACCGCTTGAATTTCTGCCGCCTGCAACTTCGCCTTCCTGCGATTTGGAGAAACCATATACCACTATTTATAGCCCAGGATTTTTGAGAGTATTTGAATACGGCATAGGCTAGGGATTTGAAACCCAAAAAAAGTATGGAGGGAGAAATGATAAGGACGACGTAAGAAAGGGAGTTCGTGGACTTTGGATTTGCCTCTCGTTTTTTAATGTTCTTTCGAGCTAGTTGTGATTGTAGTTCTAAGTAGTCCTATCTTTTTTATTTCTTTTGATGGGAAACCAAGAGTCTCACATGGATATTAGCATCTATCTTGCATGTTTTTATGGAGTGTATATGCAATAGATTATACTTGTTGAGTAAGAGTATATTTATATTGAATATTTCATTCGATTAAATAGTGATGATTAAGGGGTATCTAATATGTTAAACTCAACTAGGGAACGATCTTAATCCTATTCATTTGACTCTCTGTTTCAAGAATCTAAAAGAATTTGTACTTTGATGGATGGTTTAACAAGCAACCATCCTCATCGTTGAACTACAACTTTTAATTAGTCATCATATCTTAGATTTGCTTTTAGGGCTATCAAATTCTTATGAATGTGGTGTCTTTTTTATGGGTGTTTTTGGTCGATCGTATATTTATATTTGATTTTTAATGAATATAATTTTTTTCATTGATTTTTTCATATTTATATAATATAAAAGTACAAGTTAATCATATAAAAAAGTGAGTGGATTAGATCACTCTTCAAACAACACATTGGCCACGACAGAGAAAGCTACAAATCAACTTAAAAGTTTAAACATAAAACAAATTTTCAAGTAAAAAACATATTAAAGATCAACATCATACATACCAACAAACCACAAGATACATTTAGGCAATAAGAACCACGACAAGTATAGGTGGAGAAGGTGGAGGATCATTTCATTTGTCACCCCAATTGATGCAGTCATGTTTGGGGTCCCAAATGAAGAGATGTCTTACACCATGCAACCCGCAATCCAGAGTTAGATCTCGTCAAAATAAGATCCCAAGCACATCCTTAACAAGAAATTGTAATGCCCATAAAATACAAACCATAATCACAAGCCAAAACTAGGGAAAATTATTGTTAAAAATACTCGCATGCACGACAATTAGAGATCCCTTAGTACAACACAACTATGTATGATACATTTACACAAACATGAACCCACTCATATGACAAGATAAGGGAAAGACATTACACCAAACATAAAGATGATGCATATCGTCAAGCCTATCCATAAGGCGTGCAAAGGGGAGAGACCATCATGTGTACTACCCCTTATTCCACCATGAAGGAATCTTGGCTAATCTTTGGTTCCTCCAAGATGAAACACACAACATAACAATCTACCTTTATCCCTCCACTTGAAACACCCTTATTGCTCCACTAAGACTAGTCATGAATTCACTTGGTTCCTCCATTGCAATATCACACAAATCCTTATTCATCCCTTCAACTAACAACCCCTTATACCTCCCATATCAATAATATAGTCTCACCCCCACATATAAATACACACTTACATACAAGAGTGACAACAATAATTTAGTTTTGCAATTGCTCAAAAGAACGAATCACAACACAATAGCCAAACCACTAAAAGACAAGAAGGGAATTCATCCAAAATTTATATAGATTATAATTAGCTTACACTTTCATTACAATTAAATTCCTTGATTGATCTTTTGTTTTACAAGACATTTTAAGCATATAAAGAGCCATATGTTACTTATTTTCAAGTTATTAATTTCCATATCCAAACAGATGTGTTTCCTCATGGAACACCCCCTTAGCTTGTATCAAAAATATAAAGGTTTATCAATAAGTTTAAGAGGGAGCAACTCAAGTTCCGTGTAATGTCCCTTTTTCCCACCTAAGAGCTCAAAATTTGTGTTCTTGACATCCCTTCTCCATGGCAAAGAAGAAGAAATGAAGGAGAAGACCCTTGAACACTTTATAATATATTTTATCTAATATTATAATGTTTTCTTTAGTTTTCTTTTGTTTTATACAGGTCAGCCTTGTCTAAATAGCTTTTGGCGCTAAAGGAAAGATATAAAAGGAGAAGAGAAGAGTTCATTTGCATATAGCTTGGCGTAATTTCTCTATACTTTGGCAAAGAGAGCTTGTTGCTCCTGCACTTGGGGACGAAAACCCTTCATCGCCATTTGACATTGAAGAAGAAAGCTAATTTGAAGATCTTTTTGGCATTTCCAGCTGTTATACTATTTTTTTAGGGTGGAGCGACCTACCTAAGGTAGGGTTTGAAGACATTAGCAAGGAATTTGATAAATCTGGTTTTGTAATCTAATTTGCCATATTTTTAGAGGTCGGAATCTTGAGTTGCATGATTTTTGAGGACTTCTATATCTATATTCTATAATTAATTTTTGGCTGCAATTTCCAGTGTGTATTTCATTTCCAACAGTGTGTTTTCAGTGTTTGTTGGTTATATTGTCTTATAGAAATTCCATATATCATATAGAAAATGTTGGCGAATTGTGTGGTGTTTTTTTGTAGTGTTTTTGGCATCTTTTCGAGCAAGTATAAGTCGTTGGTTTTAGTGTTCAGTCTACTGCATTTTTAGTTTCAGATCTGCATATATAATATTTGATAAAACCCTCAAAAGGGTTATTATAGTGGTATCATAGCTTGGATTCTCAAAATGCCTAAGGTTTCAATGGATAAATTAATTTTCGGTCAAGAAAGACTTGCGGACACCATGGTTTTTTTTGTTGTATCTCTCCAAAGGATGATTGAACCTAGGGTTCAAAATGTTGAATGTATCTCGAATGGAGCCAACAAGGCCAAGCGACCCATTGGATCATCCCGAGGATCGAGTTTGAAGCCCACTTTCCTCCCTAAAGAGGAGACCGTTTCAGAAGAAACAAGACCTATGGTGGAAGGAATATTGCAGCGAGTTATGAAGAATACATGGCCTTACCAAGGGAGATTCATGACGTTGTTTCTCTTACAAAGTTCGTAGGGTTGAATGGAGGAATATCTAGGCCTAAGCCTAAACATTCCATGCCACAAAAAGAGGAAGAGGATAAGAGCTTCCAAATTGCAATGGTGGAGCGAGAAGAAGAACAAGAACAAGGGAAGATCGATATCCAACATGAAGGTAAGGATTCTTTGAAAATAAATGATGTTTTTGTGAGTTCTAATGATTGCATGTGGTGGAAAGTTGATGAAATAAAATCATATCTACTTGAGGTTATTGAGGCCAAAAATCAGGATGTTCCAGTTGAGAGGCATGCTCTTTAAAAGGAGGTCTCACCGGATACTTATGAGGGTTTTTAACTTGTTGGAAATTTCAAAACAACAGTCAATATAGGGCCATTTAATGGTGTACATGACTCCGGTAAGAAAATTGAAGATGTCTCAAGAAAGTATTAGCAAAATAGTGTTGAAGACAAAGTGGAAAGAGCTTCATTTATTAGATTGGATGTGGGAAAGAAGATTGATCCCAACTCAAAAATTCTAAGTCACAAGTTTGGGAGTATAGAGGATGTTTTGATCACTCGTCATCCGGAATGGGTGGGTGGATATGTGGTGGACAACCCAAGGTATGATAGAAATCACATTTTATCTTCTTTTATATCATTTCCATACTTACGTCATTATGGGAAAGTTGTTGTTAAAGATCACATGCTAAATGTTGGTGATGTGAAGAACTTGTGGGTTGACACATGACATCTAGATATTTCCTTGCAAGGGTGCATGGTTCTGGTTGACTTCTTGCATGGTAGAAATGAATTATTTGATATTCTTATCCTATGCACATGGTTAGAGGAAATTTTGATGAAGGATAATTTTAAAATAATTATGTATGCAAACAAGGATTCTACACTCCAAGAGCAAGGAGTCATGGGTTTGGTTAATGGTGGAGTCACTCATGATTACATTAGTTATTGATTGGAATTGATTGGATACATGGTGGAGATAATGGATGATTACTCTAGGTTATGCTCAAAGGAGTATTTTCAACTCCATGATACATTGGAAAATTATGAGGTATGTGTTAATTTCAATTTCATTATCATAGCTGATATGAATAGCATATTTGGGGTTCAATGGTGGTGCTTGTTGGGAGAGCTCACTCTCAACCATCAAGGCATGGAGATAGGTTTCATAAACCAAGGGGAAAAGGTCATCTTGCAAGGTATATACTTCCTAACACTTCTCAAATTAATTATCTAGTAGAAGAGGGCATGTCATGTGAATAATATTTTTGCTCCTTATTAAAAATTACAACATATTAGAAAGTATTGACTTCAGCTAAGTATGCAAAGAATAAGTTTATTCATGATGTTTTGGAAGGAATAATATGTTAGGAATATCCTAACTATTAGTGCTCACTAATATGTTAGTGTGAGTAATTATATTATCTGGGATAATATAATATTGCATTGTTGGTGCGGTTGGTTGTGAGTTACAACAACCCACTTATTTAGGGAGTGTATTGTTATAACATCTCGTATAGAATTAGTGAGAGGTTATGTTTATCTTCCTTGATTATAGGAGCAACATTATCCTATATAAATGTAATGGCTCGTATGAATCAATAAATGGTGAATAATATATAGAATATTTGTGTGTTAAACCTGTGTATTATTTTCAGTTAGCATCAGAGCAGGTTTTGTGTATGGCATGGAGTCTTAAAATTGGAGAGGGGAAAATTGATTATTCTATTTCCCTGGCATATGAAGTCTATTAATTTGATAAGTTCAAATTAATCAGTTTTTTAAGTTTGTATATTTGCAGAGGGTGCTGCATATTGGAGCACGCGACTAGATCTATCTACTGCTACATTGTGTCGAGATCCTTCTTACATTGCAATAATAGTGAAGGCTTTTAGTGACTGTGGTGTATTCATTCATCCTTGGCTTCATTCTCATTACGTTTGGATTGGAGCTGAGAAGATTGTGTCATTCCATATTCTAGAATATCTAAGATCGAATACAAGGTGTTTCGAAGAACTCAGCGAACTGTCACCTCTTGCCTCAGATTTACGTGGACTATGGAAATTGTGTTTCGTGGCCAGTCAAGAGTGTGAGCGTTTTGTGATCTGGTGCCCATTCTGATGTCTTAGACATCTGTAACAAGCACCAAATCCTCCCACCTAGGTCGTTCCTCGATCTAGAACTTGAGGTAGATCGATCTGTCTTCTATCGGCGTGGAAAAGAGACATGGTCAATATAATTTGTGTTACCACAGTTTTGCATCTACAGCTAAGCTTCGAAGGTAATGAAACAACTTTCGAGGTGTATGAGATCGACCTTCTATTAGAATTTTATTGATGCCTACGGATGAGAGCTCTTTCTTCAGCCTTCCATGTTCTTTTACGCTTCCACTATTCACGATTGACATCTCTGCAAACTCACATTTACAAATTGATTAGAATTCGGATCTGTGACTCTAGAGTTCAGTGATTCTTGCAAATTATGTGTGAAACTGATCAACTGAGACAATAATAGCAAGTAAAGCCACGTCATTTGGGTGCCACGTGTCTATATTGCATAACTCGCTGCAATAGTCGATGTCTCCATGCACAATAATATTTATGGGCTATGGGAATAAGGTATTTATAGTTAGTCGAGTCTAAAATATTTATACATTATAAGTCTAGTTGTATTTAGTGGTCGGCATTACCAATTCAAAAGCCTTAATAATTGTGTGTCTAAGGCTTTAAGTCATTATTTATGTCATAGAATTTTATTAGTATATATAGTGGTCTATTTAAATAATTTTGAGAATATTCATTTCAAATCTATGAAAATAGAGTCTTAGAGTCTTTGTTTGTAAATCATATTTTTGTCGTCATATGTATCATAAATTTCAATAGTCTTATTGTTAGCGTTATTTGTGAGTTTTTGCAAAAGTTTCATTTTGTATTGAGTCATTGTCAAAAGTCAAAAACTTGTAAATGAGTCGAAGTCAAAAGTTGTAAAATAAAACAAAAATTCTTTATGGACGCATTTTCGGTGTTACCCGACGTCCTGAAAACTATTGATGCTCAAATTCCAAATTCGTTGAGTTAGCAACATCAAATGGAGGAAGGAGGCATCGGAGGAAGGAGGTTGAACAACGACCTCTCGTCAGTCACCAACAACGGGGCCATGCAGAAGCTGTGGTGACATATGTATGGTGTGAGTATATGATTTTCAGTGTGGTTTCCATTTTCTCAGTGTGCTTCAGTTTGCAGTGTTCCTGTTTTATGTGGTATTTGATGGATGTTGGAATTGGAGCGCAGATGACTGTCAGTGATCCTCTGACTGACTTGGTCCTCTAACTGCCATACTTCTTTGGAAGATGGTCAGCTAGAAGAATACGTTCACTAGCATTAGTGACCATGTGTAGCAAGACCTAACTAGAAAGATCCATTCAGGAGTATGTTCTTCGATGCATTTTGCTTCTCAATATCTATATGAGTGGAATTTCACATTGTGGGGGGGAATACATACCAATGTTCTATTCCATTCTGTACCTGAAATGACTTAGTCAAGGAAAGCTTCCAGTGGCAGTGGCAGTTTTCTATGTTGTTCGAGATCGAGTGGCAGCGATCAATGACATAGACTATGATTAAGAACATTACGATTCCTATAGGAAGTAATGTGATTTCTTTTCAATATATCTTCTATTGTGCAGTTTTGTAATATGCAAGTTGTGTTTCCTACATAATTCCCTGATGTATAAGCATAGTGGTGAATAGTAGCACCAGAGTAAGTCAGTTCATGGATCTTAAAAGGGTTTGTGGGAGGATCCAAAAAACCACCTAAGGTTGACAGTTGATGAGGTTCCTGTCACATCAAGGTTTGTGGTAAACCTGTTTAAAACCATGGAAGGAGAGATCCTTTCTTTTGGATCAAGGTCATGAGTCACAGAGTTGGACATGCCACAGGGGGTGAGCATACTGCAGAGGAGCGTGTCGATGTTTGTCTCTACCATGTTTGCACTAAGGGGGGAATGTTAGGAATATCCTAACTATTAGTGCTCACTAATATGTTAGTCCTGAGTAATGATATTATCTGGATAATATAATATTGCATTGTTGGTGCGGTTGGTTGTGAGTTACAACAACTCACTTATTTAGGGGAGTGTATTGTTATAACATCTCGTATAGAATTAGTGAGAGGTTATGTTTAGCTTCGTTGATTATATGAGCAACATTAGCCTATATAAATGTAATGGCCAGTATGAATCAATATATGGTGAATAAGATATAGAATATTTGTGTGTTAAACATGTGTATTATTTTCATACTAAGTGATGGGAGGTATAAGGTGGTAGATGGGGTGGTTCACTACAAAAACTGGGTCCATTTGGTACTGGAAACTACAGTTAAAGGACAATATTTTAAGCGTTGCCATGATATAACTCCATGGGGCTGATCATCCGGGCCACCCCCCACTTCGTGAGTATAATATATAGGTCTTTTAAAAATTTTGGAATATCATTTCAATCTATGGAAAAATGAAACTAGAGTCTAAGTCTTTTCGTTTGTAAATCATTTGTGGTCGTCATAGTATCATAAATTTCAAAGTCTTATTGTTAGCGTTATTTGTGCGTTTTTGCAAAAGCTTTCATTTTGTATTGAGTCATGTCAAAAGTCAAAAACTTGTAAATGAGTCGAAGTCAAAAGTTGTAAACATAAAAAAAAAAATTCTTTTGGACGCATTTTCGAGTGTTACCCGACGTCTGAAACTATTGATGCTCAAATTCCAAAATTCGTTGGAGTTAAGTTAGCAACATCAATGGAGAAGGAGGCACATCGGAGGAAGAAAGGAGGGAGGTGAACAAGACCTATAGGTAAGTCACCACAACGGGGCCATGCAGAAGCTGTGGTGACATATGTATGGTGTGAGTATATGATTTTCAGTGTGGTTTCCATTTTCTCAGTGTGCTTCAGTTTGCAGTGTTCTGTTTTATGTGGTATTTGATGGATGTTGGAATTGGAGCGCAGATGACTGTCAGTGATCCTCTGACTGACTTGGTCCTCTAACTGCCATACTTCTTTGGAAGATGGTCAGCTAGAAGAATACGTTCACTAGCATTAGTGACCATGTGTAGCAAGACCTAACTAGAAAGATCCATTCAGGAGTATGTTCTTCGATGCATTTTGCTTCTCAATATCTATATGAGTGGAATTTCACATTGTGGGGGGGAATACATACCAATGTTCTATTCCCATTCTGTACCTGAAATGACTTAGTCAAGGAAAGCTTCCAGTGGCAGTGGCAGTTTTCTATGTTGTTCGAGATCGAGTGGCAGCGATCAATGACATAGACTATGATTAAGAACATTACGATTCCTATAGGAAGTAATGTGATTTCTTTTCAATATATCTTCTATTGTGCAGTTTTTGTAATATGCAAGTTGTGTTTCCTACATAATTCCCTGATGTATAAGCATAGTGGTGAATAGTAGCACCAGAGTAAGTCAGTTCATGGATCTTAAAGGGTTTGTGGGAGGATCCAAAAAACCACCTAAGGTTGACAGTTGATGAGGTTCCTGTCACATCAAGGTTTGTGGTAAACCTGTTTAAAACCATGGAAGGAGAGATCCTTTCTTTTGGATCAAGGTCATGAGTCACAGAGTTGGACATGCCACAGGGGTGAGCATACTGCAGAGGAGCGTGTCGATGTTTTTCTACCATGTTTGCACTAAGGGGGGAATGTTAGGAATATCCTAACTATTAGTGCTCACTAATATGTTAGTCTGAGTAATTATATTATCTGGGATAATATAATATTGCATTGTTGGTGCGGTTGGTTGTGAGTTACAACAACTCACTTATTTAGGGAGTGTATTGTTATAACATCTCGTATAGAATTAGTGAGAGGTTATGTTTAGCTTCGTTGATTATATGAGCAACATTAGCCTATATAAATGTAATGGCCAGTATGAATCAATATATGGTGAATAATATATAGAATATTTGTGTGTTAAACATGTGTATTATTTTCATAATAAGTGATGGGAGGTATAAGGTGGTAGATGGGGTGGTTCACTACAAAAACTGGGTCCATTTGGTACTGGAAACTACAGTTAAAGACAATATTTTAAGGGTTGTCCATGATACTCCATGGGCTGATCATCCGGGCCACTTCGTGAGATATAACAAGTGTGAAGGTAAAAATTTCAGTTTCTCTCTTTGCCTATGGAATATGATGAAAGAGAATGCTAATATGATGTGTTTTAGCAAGCATAAGTTTGAAGGGAATTCTGTATATTCTCTCTATGGATTATTAACCCATGATTCAATGAGAGAACCAAAAGAAATATGGGCAAAGGAAAACCATTATGGTAAACTTGCAGTTGTTCACACGGTCACTAAAGTGGAGAATGATGGTTCTATTTTTTAGCTCTATGACCCCATAATGAGGTACGATTTTTTCTTAGACTATTTTGTTTTCATTTCAGCTAAATGTAGGAATAAAATCATATTATGATGTATCATTTTTAGACTCATACATTCTGATTTTTGGAGGAGAGATGCATGATTACAGCTGTTTTTGCACTATTGAAATGAAGTGGAAGTAGAATGTGGTTGTAGATGCCTTGTCTAAGATGCCACTTTTACCATTGAAGGATGAAGACCTTCAAAAGAAAGAAGAAGAAGATAATGGGGTAGTGAATGTAATGAGATTGCAATTGTTTGGGGACAAGCAATTTTGGGGAGGGAGGATTGTAATGTCCCTTTTTCCCACCTAAGATATGGAAATTGGTCTTCTTTCCATCCCTTCTCCATGGCAAAGAAGAAGAAATGAAGGAGAAGACCCTTGAGCACTTTAAAATATATTTTATCTAATATTATAATGTTTTCTTTAGTGTTCTTTTGTTCTATACAAGCCGTCCTTGTCTAAATAAGCTTTGGCACCACAAGGGAAGATATAAAAGGAGTTTAGAGAAGAGTTCATTAGCCATCTAGTCTTGGTGCATTTTCTCTATACTAGGGCAAAGAGAGCTTAGTTGCTCCTTGGTCATCCACTTGAGGACGAAAACCCTCTTGTGAGACCTCATTAAAGGACGAAAAAACCCTTCATGTGGCTTTAGGGGAAGGCCGAAAACCCTTCATCGTCATTTGGCATTGAAGAGAAAGCCGATTTATCGTAGATATTTACTTGAGCATTTCCAGTTGTTATTACTAATTGTTTCTAGGATAGTGCGCAACCTACCTAGGGTAGGGTTTGAAGACATTGGAAGAAGAATTTGATAATTTTGAGTTTTGTAATCAGATGTGCACATATTTTTAGAGGCCAGAATCTTAGAGTTGCATGATTTTTGAGGGCTTCAATATCTATAATCTGTAATTTATTTCGTGGCTGCAATTTCCAGTGTGTATTTCATTTCCAGCAGTGTGTTTTCAGTGTTTGTTGATTGTATTGGCTTCTAAAAAATCCATAAATCATATAAAAAATATTGGCAAGTTATGCGGTGTTGTTTTTGTGGTGTTTTTGGCATCTTTTTGAGGTAGTTTAAGTCCGCTGGTTTTGTGTTACAGTCTGCTGCAATTTTTAGTTTCAGATCTGACATATATGAATAATTTGATTAAAACCCTCAAAAGGGTTATTACATTCCAAGGTTGTGCATTAGAACACAAATGCATTAACATAAGTAGAGAAAAAAGTATGCTATACGTTACATGGTTCTAAGCACACATTGCCCTGCTTAAGAGGTTTTAAGGTCGAAGTTCAATCCAAATTCCTCAATGATTAAAACCCACACTGATATTAGACCAACAATATCTCTCATAGCAAAGAAGGTTGTAAGCATAGCTATGTAGGCAGCATTTAAGGGATCATTCACAAATGCCCAGCCTGAGAGCAAGGAACTTACACGATGTGATGTCTATGCATTAGTTCACCTAGAGTAAGCAAGCGATTATATGCAAGAGCTTCCCCAAAAATGGAAATGTATACAATATCAAGCACTTGTACTCTTTAGGGGGTGCAATGAATGTGCCAATAGGAAAGTCAAGGTTTCATTATTTCAGATGTTCTAGCAAGCATGGTTCAAATGTTTTCCAACGGTTACCCATGTTTTCCACAAAGATATGGAACTAGACATTTTGGTGGCTAATGAACTGTTACATCAAAGCCTTGCAGGCATTAGTGAACCTTCACGTCTAGCGGTCATAACATCCCGGCTGCTATGGCTTCGTATCTCGAACCCTGAGACAGATTTTGAAGGATCTTTTTGGACATGATCACACTTCAGCCCTATAAAAGCCCTGGGGGATCAGCTACATTATAGGTGTAGCCACCTATTGCCCAAGACATTAAAATTGGCTGGTCACTCTGATACCAGATGTATCAAACTGTTACACCAAAACCTCAAGGCATTAGTGAATGTAGAGAATATTTTTGATCATAACATGTTATGGAAGCTTAGGGAACAAAAATCAATCAATCCCATGAAGTTGATAAACAACAAGACAAGAAGTTTCTAGTGCGAACAACTGAAATAGCAACTCCTAATATTAACAGGGTGCCCACCAAGGAACAATCACAAATATAGGTGTTTATCAGGTTTTCTATTGGCTTCAAATATAATCATTAATTTACATCTTATTAAAGTAAACCCCTAGAGGAGGGTGGGGGGTCATGACATGGGGTGGGCGTAGGGGTCCAGGGTGGGGATGGGGGTGAGGGTGAGGATCGCGGTGGCGTTGGGGGTCAACCTCATGAAACATACTGCTAATGCTGAAGTCCCATAGAGAAATAAATAAGTCTCAACTATTTGTATATTTATTTATTTTTATCTACTTTACTCGTTCTGTATGCAATGCTACCATTTAGGAGCCTAAATATCCATGTAACATGAAACCTCATTGGACTGCAGTGAATTAGTACATTTGAGGATGCACAGGGTGAGCAATTCAGGTGATGATTTTGATTAATTAACTGTCAAGTCATTAGTTAGCACAATCCAGAAGGTATGATTCTACACTGTCATAATTGCCACATGGGAAGACAAGATATGAACTTGTAAACACTAGTGAATGGAAAACATTCTAGCCCCCCCTCCTGAGGAACTTCTGAAAATTATCTAGGCAAAAATTTACTATTAGAACAGGGGAGATATCATTTTCTTCATGCTAGCATATCTAGAAAAAACTGTTGGTTGTAAACTACCACTTGCATATTTTGGTGGGAGTATACAAACTCATCTATAAGACCTCGCCCTAAGGGATGGTCTTGACCACACCTTTGTATGGTATTGTCACACTTTCTCCCCATCTTAAAAACATCTTTATCAACTTAACATTAGCACCACCATTGGGTGCCTGGAATTGCCAAGTTGGTGATTCAAGTCCTAATTTTTGATGCATAGTTGTCAGAAGCTCGTCTCAATACTTTAATCACGATCTCAAATCATATTAATTGATTTTGAAGACTTGTAAAATCAAACATTGGTTCCCGCTTGTATAGAGAATTGTGGGGCATTTATTATTACCGTTAATAAGTCAATGGAACTACTTGACAGAGTCATTCTATACACGCACAAATTAAATAGCATATGGCGACATGTGAGGTGTGAATTAGTGCAAGTAGATAAGACATCCATCTTTAGCCAGTGAATGACTATTAAATTGTTCTATATGCTAAGTTACTTGGGAAGGCATGTGTTAGTGAAAAAATGCCAACACTACCCTTAAATGAGTTCTAAAAATCTGCTTTTCTAAGGCAGACTCATCTGGTGTGATTGCATAACATTGAACTTCCCCAAGCTATGGGACCTCGTGAATGGGAAAGCTCTCTAGGGAAGGTTGGTTCCTCTTCCTAAGCTACCTGCCACAAGTTATTCCACATGATAGCACAATCTAATCTAATCCTAATCTAACTTCCAAGGAGACAAGGAGAGAGAAAGAAAACTAGAAAAAAACAAAGCCTACACTAAAACGGTGATACACCTGCAAAGGAAGCGATATATTCTGTTGAGGGAGAAAGAAACAAAGAAAATGGAGATGAGGGAGGTCAGACAGAAGTGACACAGCCCAGATCTTCAAATTCACCATTAAACTCCATGAAACACAACATCCTGCACCTGCAAATGTGAAATACATGCACAAAAAAACAAATCTGGAAGGGAGAGGCACGGAGAAACAACAAAATGATGCAAAGGGTTGAAGAACACCACAAAAACACAGTTTTTATTTCTCTAGAAGGTGCACAGACCATTACGATTTCTGGAATAGAGGCACAAATACATTTTCCAGGTGTGGGAGAAGGTTCGCTGCTCAAAAATGGCATCGAGAAACAAATTTGACAAAGTTTCTCTATGCCCATAATGTCTCTCCTTTTCAAAATGAGAAGTGTTACAATATATAGAAAGAATAAGAGAGAGAGAAGAGGGAAAAAAATAAAATCCTGCTTCAACCACCCCGAGATATGCATCGAATCCCACTTTGAAATACATAATAACCACTGAATAGTCAATTCCTTCTACAAATTCAACCATGTCATAATATGTCACTTCTGCTGTTTCCTAGCGGATTGAATCGAATCAGATCTGGTAGTCTGAATCTAGATTAGATTCTATACATTAAGGCCTGGAAGACATCTTCTTCAATTTTTTACCTACCAGGGCCTGAAAAAATGATTTTTTAATCCTTTAAATGGCTGTAGAGGACGTTGAGATGCTTCCAATGGTGTCAGATTCACAATATTTTGAGCCCTGAGTCTGAAAGATATGCCCCTTCGAAGTTTGTATCGAAGGTCCGTACAGGAGGGTGGGAAAATAGCTTGAAAATGGGTTCCCTTTGATATGGGACACGTGGCAGTCAATTAGAGAAAAATTCGGGCTTGGGTCCAGTAATTTATCTTTTTCCCCTTTTCGCAAAATGCAAAACTCAGAAAACTCCCGCGGCCTCGAAGCTCTGCCTTTTGTCCTCTGCCTTGACCATTTGTCCCTGCCTCCACTGTTTTCCAACACACCGTCTTGAGACACGCTGACTTTTTCCTTTGGAGATGCGGCAGCTTGTTTAGCTAAATCTTTTCTTGGCGGGGCATCTCTTGCACATGGCAGCCTCTCAGTTTAAACTTTTGTAGGATTCATATTGGAGAAGCATTAGTAAAGTGGTTCCTTCCACAACCTTGTATACTTAGTGAATTTTGAGCTCCTAAACTATTTTGAACTCACTTTTTTCTTTCTTGCTAATTTCCTCTGCAACACTGTGCTTTTCTAATTGCTCCATTTTTGACCAACCTATTACAGATCTAAATGAGTTTTCGCAGGTTCTTTCTAGGGGTCATGCTGA
Source organism: Taxus chinensis (assembly GCA_019776745.2). Lineage (NCBI taxonomy): Eukaryota > Viridiplantae > Streptophyta > Pinopsida > Cupressales > Taxaceae > Taxus > Taxus chinensis. The sequence continues at coordinate 9,739,141 of CM034147.1, forward strand.
TCCAAATTTGGGTTAACAATTTGGTGACTCACTAGGACATCTGCCTACTAGATGAATGATCATAGTGGCCTTGTTTGCATCCATTGGGCATGGAGTCAATAATGACCTGATCACTGATCCTTCTTCTAATCTGAACTCTGAAAACTTTTCTGACCTTCTGAACCACTTGGAAACCCACTAAAACTTGGAGTTGAACTTCACCAAAAGCCAACTGAAATGGATTGTGCAAGAGCAATACAACAGCACCAAAAACTATGTACAAACTAAAAATCATACATGCTCCAAATGGAACATGCAGAGTGTGCAAAAGCACTTCTTCTGCTGAAAACAAACCTACCTACTCTACTCTAACCAAGAGCAAAGGGAACTCAAACAAAACCTGCAACTGGCAGGGAGAAATAGCTTCCCTTCCTCAAAAATGGCAGCCATGCAACTGATTTGGCACTGAACATGGCTGGTTGGATGAGTGAAAAACTAACTACAAGTTTTTCTATCCACCCCAAATCACCAAAGTATCAACTGAAGACAAAACCAATACCTCTTTTAGTTGCTCTGCATTTAGATTGAAGAGGTATGGCAGCTGATCCTTGGTGCTTTATAGCTCATCCTCATGCCCTGAAGTAGGCATGACTAGTTTTGGTTTCTCCTTTGGCTCTAATGAAGCCAAATACCTGATTGGGCACAGTCTGATCCTTTGGATGTGCCCATTTCTTTGAAATTCAACTCCAAAAATGGAGTCTTCTTTTGGACCTTCTTGGAGTGAATGGTGTGAGGGAGATGATGACATCCTCACGCTCTTTCTCTTCCTTCCTCCTGAAGAAGAACATGGAAGATTAAGATCTTCCAACCTTGGTTCCAGAGGGCTGTTGTGAGATGTAGGTTGTTGTCCTTGGAATGTTCTCCTCCATGGCAGTAGGTTTGTGTGCTTGGAAGGTGGATGATGGAGGAGAAAATGATGTTATCTCCTCAAGCTCCTCTCCATTAAAGCAATCTTCCAAGTCTAGCAGGTAGTCTACCTCCTTGTTGTCCTGCTACATGTGTTCTACCTCCTCCATGGTGTCCTCTTGATCTACAATTTTTCACCATAGGTTTCCCCTCATTCTTTCAAACATTAAGTTTGAAAGATCTTAAACTCTTCTTCAACATTAGAGTTTGAAGGGGATGAAGTGGGAGGAAGAACTGAAGGTTCTTTTGTAGCTTGCTCCACACTTGGGGCCTCTGAAACTGTATGGTCCTCCTCCTCTGCTGCAAATTCAAACTCATCCACCACTGGCTCTTCAACCTTGACCTCCTCTATTGGCTTGACCATCAAGGGGATATTTGTAAACCCAAATTTAGCATCCCAACTCATCATATTGTCTGTTATTTATTTTCTATTGGGTTCCTCTTCTTGTTGTTCTTGATTGGATTCTTGAGTATCTTCCCAACATGGACTTGGGAAAGTAAGAGGAGTGGCAGGTTGGGGTTCAACCAGCTTTGCAATTGTTTATGGTGGGGAGGGAGGTGGAACTTCTTGTTTTTTTTGGAGGGGATGCGCTGTTTGGAAGGGAAAAGGGCAGAAGAATTAAAATGGGATGGAAGACTAGGGGATGGAGAAATGGATTTCACACTTGGGGTAGCATACAATGGGAAGCTTGGAAATTGAAGCTCAAATTGAGATGGTGCTACTTGAGGAGTGGAGAGAAAATGAAACCAGATAGCTGGTGTAGGGATTTACCCATTGACAAGGTTTACCTGAGCACCAAATTCATAGGCCTTGATCTCCTCAGTCCATTGTGTAAGTTGGGGGCAGCATTTCAACCATGAAGTCTAGCTTCTCCTGAGGGCTGTAATGTCTTGGAAAAGGGCCTTCCCATGGACAAGGTGCCTTACAACCAATCTTGAATGCCTTCATTATGGTGAACTATGCCCCTTGACTGAACCATGTCATCCTCCATTTTTTGAATCTTCTCCAGTAGACCAGCATTCTCCACATAACTTTCACCATCATACTGCATCCCCTTGTTCTTGATAAGCTTCATGGTCAAACTGGTTTTGATACTACTCATATGGGTAAGCATAATGGTCCTGGATCTGATTATAATACTGATTTGGAGGAGATTTGGGAAATACATTGGAGGTGGAACTGTATTGTTGTAAGTGTGAATTCCATGAAGGGAATGAAGTCATGATTGCACAACTTCATAGAATGCAAGAAAATGAAAGAGATGGAAGAAGAAAATGGATGAAATGAGTGGAAATGGATGGAAAAGGTCTGTAACTCAGAGAATGGGTTTTTGACTAGATGGAGTCACCAGATGTGCTTGAAAGTGCCTCCAAAGGCTGAAATCTTCACCAAGAGCACATCAAACCTGATGAAGTGAAGTGGTAAGGTGCTTCAGACTTGTCCCACCAGGTGTGCCAAAACTGTTAATGCAAAATCATAGCACCCCCAAATGAGTTCTAAAAATATACTTTTCTAAGGCAAAGTCATTTGGTATGATTTGCATAACATTGGATCATTCCCCAAGCTGTGGGACCTTGCAAATGGGAAAGATCCTCCAGAGAAGGTCGGTTCCTCATCCTAAACTACCTGCCATAAGCTATTCCAGTGTAGGAAAGCTAATCTAATCCTAATCTAACTTCCAAGGAGACAAGGAGAGAAAGAAAACTAAAAAAATAGAGCCTACACTAAAACGGTGATACACCAGCAAAGGAAGCGAGATATTCTGTTGAGGGAGAAAGAAACAGAGAAAATGGAGATGAGGGAGGTCAGACAGAAGTGACACGGCCCAGATCTTCAAATTCACCATTAAACTCCATGAAACACAACATCTTGCACCTGCAAATGTGAAATACATGCACAAAAAAACAAATCTGGAAGGGAGAGGCACGGAGAAACAACAAAACGATGCAAAGGGTTGAAGAACACCACAAAAACACGTTTTTATTACTCTAGAAGGTGCACAGACCATTACATTTCTAGAATAGAGGCACAAATACATTTTCCAGGTGTGGGAGAAGGTTCTGCTCAAAAATGGCATCGAGAAACAAATTTGACAGAGTTTCTCTATGCCCAGAATGTCTCTCCTTTTCAAAATGAGAAGTGTTACAATATATAGAAAGAATAAGAGAGAGAGAGAGAAGAGGGAAAAAAAATTGAATCCTACTTCAACCACCCCAAGATATGCATCGAATCCCACTTTGAAAGCTCAACCACTGAATATCAATGCCTTCTACAAATTCACCCACAATATGTCACTTCTGGTTTCCCAATGGATTGAATCGAATCAGATCTGGTAGTTGAAGAGATTGGATTCTACGTTAATGGCCTGGAAGAATCTTCTTCATTTTTTACCTACCAGGGCCTAAAAAATGATTTTTAATCCTTTCATGGTGTAGAGGACGTCGAGACACTTCCAACGGTGTCAGATTTGCAATATTTCGAGCCCTGAGTTGAAAGATATGCCCCTTCGAAGTTTGTATCGGGTCCCTACAGGAGGGCGGGAAAACAACTTGAAAAATGGGTCCCCTTTGATATGGGACACGTGGTATCTAGATTAGAGAAAAAATCAGGTTTGCGGGTCCGTAATTTACCTTTTCCCCTTTTCACAAAACGTAAAACACAAAAAACTCCTGCAGCCCCAAAGCTCCGCCTTTTGACTTTGCTTGACCATTTGCCCTTGCCTCCGTTTCGTCCTGAGACACACGGAGATGCGGCGCTTGTTTGAGCTTCTCTTTTTTCTCGCACAGGGTCTTTTAAACTTTCACAGGCCCCGCCATTCCATTAAAGAGTCTCCCTACAACCTTGTTTGTCGTCCTGGAATGTGAGCTCGCGGGTATGGGTCATTTTCTTCATAATTTCCTTATGTGTAGAAGTTTTCTTGACCAAATTTTCTGGGGGGGTGAATTTAGGATAACAGTATGTTTGAGTGTTTGTAAATGAGAGAGATTGTTGTCTTAACCTAGTAAGAACCTCCACACCTATAAATATTATTTCCCCAATGTTTATAGATGTGTTATTGTGATATTTAGGGAGCCTTGGGTGTCTTTTACAAGAGTAGGAAGTGAGTGTATCAATGTAGTGTCATATGATTTCTAGGTTAGCAAATGATGTAGTGTTTAATTTCTTATACAGGGTTTTGTAAATGATTTATCGAGGAAAGGATGACCTAGAGAGATTAGAAGACCCAACAAAAGATATTAATTTGAAATCAAATTTAGAGGACATGGCATTCCAAGACTATACAAGTTAGCTAGGACCATATATATTATCATGACAAAATTGTACGACCTTGACTAGGGAAGGAAAATATGCAAACTAGAGTTTGGAAGTTGTTTCTTGATGTTTATCTGTGGTGATTTAATATAAATGGAATTAAATCTTATTTCAGAGTAACTTACTGTTGTAAATTATATTCAAGTAATTACATATAATAATGTGCAAACATTGAGCATTCAATAATGGAAAACCCTAAGCAAGTGAAGGGAAGAAGAAGACTATGTTGATTCTATTTGATCTGAGAGTGGTCGGGACTATGTATTTGCTGGAAAAGGTTGGGAAAAACATTATAATAGCTTGATAAAGATTTGGAAGTACATAAATATGCAAGATAAAAGCTCTCCTAAGAGTACAGGGGCATCCCAAGTGCTAGTGACTAATCTCGACACTAGTGTATGCTTAGATGCTTAGGTTCTAAATTTTTCTGGGTTATAAGGTCTTCTTCACTCTAATATTCACTTTTTCACTTTGACTTCTCTATTAGGGTTTAGATCACACCTGTAACCTGTAAAGGAAATGACTAGCTACACATGCCCATAAACCACATCAAATCTAATAATAAAATAAGCAGAATGGGGCATCGAAGTGACCCCGATGGTCATCCAAAGAGTGAACTTATGACTGAGTGTTGCACTACATCTCAAAATCCATGTAGTTCTTTGTGTGTGTGTGTGTATGTGTCTCATGCCCTAGGTTTCCCTTGTGCAAGTTGCACGATGATAGCAAGTTAGATCTATATTTTTCCTGAGTATGCAAAATGTGTGCACCGGAATAGAATAAACTCCCCTCCTATGCAGTGTATGTAGACCAGTGCAACCCTTGTCCCTTGTATGGATTTTCAATATGTATGCTTTGTAGTGATCTTGTGCCTTTGTGCAATCTTAGGTGGTGATAGATAATGCTTATAGTTTTTGGCCCCTTATTTGAAAAAAGTAACCAAGTATATATATGGTTCCCTTGTTTGAATTTTGTAATTGAAAACCGCAAGGCCGACCCAAAGTGTTAAAAAGTGACCAAGAAATGAAAAGGACCCAAAAGAGTAAGAAGAAGAAAGAGAGGGACAAGAGCGCCTAAGAGGGACAAGAGCGCCTAGGTGCTTCTGTCCTAACTTGGAGCTAGAGTCTGGGACCATAAAAAGGTAAATCAATCAAGTGTCGGCAGAGCTTGTGTAAATCTAGTAAAGTGCAAGAGATAAAGTAATATAAAGGCCAAAAGGAGTTATCAACCAATATTTTTCTTACTTAAAAAACATGTATACATTACTATGGTTTAGGACCTAGAAATTTACCCAAGTGCATAAATTTTGTGTCTATATTTTCCCCCTCTTTATGTTGTTGAGTGAATACTCAATAACATAAAGTAGATAGAATATGTGTACCTTGTAATCCAAAGAGGAGTGTAGTTGATAGCGTGTCGAACGGATAAGTAGCCATGTGAAGCGTGAAGTGATTGTAATGTGAAGCATGGAAACTAAGAAAGGGAGGTAGACCCTAGGGGTGAATCGTATACATAATAACATGTTGTAAGAGCTTGTGTTTGTTGATGTGAGCTCCTTCTTATTGCTTGTAAGGGAAGACTTGCAAAATAAGAGCAAAGGAGTAGTCAAAGTCTCATATGTGAAATATCACAATGATGTATGTATAAGTATGTAAAATTAATAGAAAGTAGTAGCTAAGGAAAGAGTGCACTTGATGTATGAGAGAGTATAGGATAGAAATTTGTCTTGTTTTCTTTCGATATGTTGCGGATTTTGGCATCATGCTACTAAGGGCGAGGTTTTTAGGTGATCTCACGCCAAGGGAAAGTTTTTTGGATGATCTCACACCAAGAACAAGTTTTTTAGGTGATCTCACACCAAGAACAAGTTTTTTGTGTGATCTCATGCCAAGAGAAGAGTGTTGGGTAGAGAGGTTTGTTTTTATCTCCTTCCATGACACTTCTCAAATGTTAAATACCACTACAGATTAACATGTCTCGATTTGTAACTGAATTATAATTGTGTTATAACTGAATTGTACCTGAATGAATGAATTATGTAACTGAAGCCAAGTGTATGATATTGTAGATCCATCCTGTAAATTGCTAGAAACTGTGTTGAACTAAGAAATTGTCTAATTTTTCCCCCAGGACACAAGCGCTCACCGTTCTTGTCTTTTATCGGGAGAAATTTTTTTCTCTGTGTTTGTGATCCAAGTCTAGTTTTGGACCACTCTATGATTGTGTTCCTTTGTCAATTTTGTATTGTGTTGTTCTATTCTGGAGCATTGTGTTGCTAGAAGGGTGATTTGTTCACCCAATAGTTTACCCCCTCATTTAGAGTCTGTGTGACAAATGTAGGAGGAGGTAACCCAAACAAGAGGACTTGAAAGTGGAATTTTTATTATGGATTGGATACCTATAGGGGGTAGGGGATGTGCATGGTAGAAACCAAGGCACATGCAAACAATATAGGTTAGAAACAAGTGTTAGTGTAAAAGAGCTAGCATGAAACATAATACAATGTATCAAACAAATATGAAGACAAGAGGGACCATGAAAATTAGGTTGTATATATGGGACATCAATCACAATGTCACAAGATAATCAGGGCCAAAGCATCCATAAGCAAACAATGATCAAGCGTGACATAGGGCATAACCCGCAAACAATGGCAAAAAATATCAAAGAAGAAGTAACAAATAACCATGGTTGTATAGAATCCTGCAAGGAAAATGCTACACATGATGCACCCATTAGCATATTAAAAAGAGTATGTCAAAACATGTTTATATCAATGAAAAGTAAGTAATAGTGACAAGAAGTAGTAAATATTGTAACAGTAAAACATTTGAGTGTAGAGTTTGAGAGTAACAAAGATAAATGCCCCCAGGAACCGTAGCGGGATTGATAAAGAGAAGTTTTGAGCATCATGCATCATGTAAGAATCTATAAAATTCCTACATTCACATCAAGATACCATGTGAACACACATGTCTATATATAAAAAAATAACGTCAAACTAAAAATTTAGCCAACACAGGAAACAAAGTGCAACATGTAAGTAGTATAAGATAACAAAATACAACCAAGATAGGTAGATGTCATGTGAATGTGATGTTGTGATATGATATACAAGATGTGCAAATGAGGGGATTCATGTTGCCCCCCAACGGATGTGTGTGTGGTGAGGTTCATTTAGGAATTGTGCCCTCAATAGTTAAGTATGAATAGCAGAACAAGAGTGCATCATCGGGTGACAAAGGTATTGTGTGTGATTTAGATTAGATGTTATGCAAGATTTACTGTGAAGCACAGAGTATGAAGTATAGCAAATAAGCTATGGGTAGATGATAGAGACATCCAATAGTGATGGAGGGGGGAAGAAAGTGTGATTCCCACCAAGTGTGTAAGTAAGGTTCATTTAATGCCCTCAGCAGTCATGTATGAACCTTGAGAACATGAGTGTGTCATCGGGTAATGAATGCATTGTATGTGATTGACATTATATGGTAGGAAAGATTTAAAATGAAGCACAAAGAGTGAAGTGTAGTAGATAAACTATGAGTAGATGATAAAGATAAAAAATAGTGATGAATGGGGGGGGAAGTGTGATGCCCCCAAGTGTGCGGGTAAGGTTCATTTAATTCTCTCAACAGTCATGTATGAACCTTGAGGACATGAGTGTGTCATTGGGTAGCAATGGTGAAGTATGTGTACTGAAGATATGACAATGCTTGGAAAGGTAGACATGAAGCACGAAGCGTGAGATATAGAGAGAAAATCACTAGGATGTGACTAGTGAGGGGGGAAGTCAAGTGCCCCCCAATTATGTGTGGGGTAGGGATTAAAGTAAATTCATCAAAGAGGTTTTTAGTGTCAAGGTCATAACTGATAGGATTTGGACTGGAGACATAATATGTGATAGTATGAGGTTGATCATAGAAATATCATGTGCGGTGTAAATTATACATGCCCATAGCATATTCTTCATCAGTAAAAGGGGGTTGTAGATAATCATGTTCTTACTATAAAGTTAAGTTATGGGCATAACCAAAGAAGGAATCACTGTAAATAGAGATGTGGACAAAAGGCATATGAAAGGTAATAGTAGTATGGTTGGGTTTTAGGGTACCACCAATATAGTCAAGCCAAGATTGTTCGAGGGTGAGTATAAAGGAACGATGTGTACTTGTAAGGAAGACCAATAAATGGAAGACACTTAGGCCATAGGAATCAGTAATGAATACATATTCATGATACAAATGATTTAATTTAAATGTAAATAAATCTTATTTCATAGTAACTTACTGTAACAAATGATATTCAAGTGATTACATACAATAATGTACAAGCACTAAGCAATCAATAATCCAAAGCTCAGCTGATTCTATGTGATTCGAGAATGATCGAGACTGTGTATTTTCTATAATAGGCTAGGAACAATGTCATAATGGATCGATGAAGATTAGGAACTACATAAATATGCAAGACAAAAGTGCCCGCAAGAGGATAGGAGCGTTTTAGGTGCTAGTGACTGATCTGGGTGTTAGTGTTCACTTAGATGCTTGAGTTCTAATTTATTTTGGGTAAGAAGGTCTTCGCTCCAATATTATATTTGTCACATTGAATTTTTTATCAGGGTTATGATCACACATGTAACCTACAAAAAAAATGACTAGCTACACATGCCCACAAACCATATCAAATATAATAAAAAAAGATGCAAAATGGGGAGTCAAACTGACATCGGTGGTCACCTGAAGAGTGAACTTATGACTAAGTGTTGCACTACATCTTAGACTTCATGTAGTTCTTTATGTGTGTGTGTGTGTGTCTCATGCCCTAGGTTTCCCTTGTGCAAGTTACATGATGATACGAGATAGATCTAGATTTTTCCCGAGTATGCAAAATGTGTGTAATGGAATAGAATAAACTCCCCTCTTATCCATTATATGCAAGCCAATGTGGATCTTGTCCCTTGTATGGATGTGCTAGATGTGTGTGTTGTCTGAAATAACTCCCTTAGTTATTTTGACAACTTACATCCCCATTATGGATTTGAAGTTCGGATATGGCAGGTTGCGCACACTATAATTGTCCCACTGGCGCAATTCCTTGGTTACAGTTCTTCACATGCCTTCATGTGCTCTTTTCCTCCCCTTAAGCACTTTCCACTTTCCTTCTCCATTCCTTAATCTTCTCCCATTTCCCTTGTGTGTATTCATCACGCACCCGTCTTCTTCCAGCAATTCACTCACTTTGCGCACACACTCTCTGACTTGCTTTCCAAAATGGATGTCCCTTGTATTTTCTTCCACACCCCACTTACATACTTGTCTCATACAAGTATGCATTTTTTTCTTCCACACATATCACTTTCACACACCTTTTGTTTGTTTTCCCTTTCCCGCGCCTATTGCTTCCACGCGTGCCTTGCGCCTTCTTCCACATCGTCTTCATGCCACGTGGCAATCTATCAGACTTGAGTGTACTACACACAACCTATGAAAGCACGAAAAAAGGGTGCCAAATCTTTGTGACAAGCCAATGCGTGACATGTGGTAGAAAATGAAAAAACAAAGGAACATTTGGCCAACCCTTTAGCCAATCAACGTGCACCACATGTCATTACATGTCTAGATCACCTTATAGACTTCAAAATGTTATAGCTTTTGCAACAAAGATCATATTAATGTGCGGTTGGTCTCGTTGAAAAGTTGCTGACGTGGGCTACAGTCCAGATCATCCAAATTCAAATATTGTTGGGATTTGGTAGGTGAGAAGTAGGAAAATGTGTTTTTAGCAATTAATGCACATGTCTAGTCGACCTAACCACCCATATTTGATCTGATTTTCCCTCCTTTCTTCTCCAATAAGCCAAACAGACATGGGGAGGAAGATCTGATAGCCTTACAAGTGGATTTATAGGCATTCATTACTGATTGTTGGTGCTTAAAGTTTCAAATATGAGTTTTCCCTCTTCTTCTCTTCCTCTTCTCTCCTTCTTCTATATATTGGAGAGCTTTGCTCTTTGTAATGGTTGGACTCCTTCAATTTGTAAAGGCATTATCTAGGTATTGCCTTGCATTTTGAGTTGCATGCCTTTAGATCTAGTCTCTGCATGTGGATATCAACCTCATATGCCATTATAATCGAATATGCACTTCTAAAAGTAATAAAGGCTTGGTTTTGTGGCTACTTTATGCCTTAACTTGTTTTATTACTTCCCCTTACCTCTCCTTTGCATTGTGCATTTGTTGTGCTATCTCACATCCCTTACATTTCCTTTTCTGATTTTGCTTCATGAGAATGAATGTGTGAATATGCTCCAGAGTATGATACACATGTTTATCCTCTCTGTGTGCATTATTATTTGTTTTTGCTCAAGGATGAGCGTGTTCACCCCTTTCTTTCTTGTGTTATCACCTCCCTTAGATTAGTTTTCCCTTTCTGCATATCCTTCAAACTTTGGTCCATTGGCATCACTAGTTTATGATTTAATTACAACATTAGGATTAGTTGTAGTAGTAGAAATATGTAGAGGAATCGGCCTTCTCTAGAGGTTTGTCTCAAGCACGCAAGGTCCCACAACTTGGAAATAGTCCCGTTATTGCCTCAGCAATCCAGTTTAACCTAATCTAGGACTGGTACAAGTTTGAGCTCCAACATTTTTTGGCACACCCAGTGGGACCAGCATTGAAAGATTAAATTCATCATTACTGAGTTCTAGTGTGTAACTTGGTATTTTTTAGCTTTCAAAGGCTTGTTTTAACACATCTAGCGATTCCCAACACTCAAATCTACTATTTTCAGCAGTCTGTGTGCCTTTCATAAGAAGGATACATACAAGACAAAGTGTAGCAACTGAAGAGTCCTTTGATTACCTCCGTATCTCTGTAAGGAGAACACGCATCAAATTTTCCACACATGCATTTCCATCTCTGATGCATCGTGCACTTTCCACTCCTCTCACTAGACATGTACACACTATTATTGAAACTCCGTCACCTCCGATAAACTTTGTTAACTTCATTGGCGGAATTCCCCTCCTTAATGTGCAACAAATATGCCAACAACCGCACTCAAAATTATTCCATACTTCATCGGTGAGAATCAAGTCACCCTTGTTGAGCACATTCAGGATGTAGCCAATGTGTGCTTTGTCTATTTGATCATACATGATGATGTAGCAGTTAGGTTGCTTGCGGCTTCGCTCAAGGGAAAAGTGCTTTAGTGGTACCGAAGTCTAAGACCTGGATGTATTACCATCTGGGATGAGCTTGGAACAACTCTTTATAATTATTTCGAAGATAAGTCAAATCACCTATCTTTGGTGGAGCAATTGACAACAACAAAAAGAGTGCCCAATGAGAAAATGATTGATTTTAATATCAAATTTCAGAAGACTTGGGACACAATTCCTCAAGTGGTAAGGCCTACAACCCAACATCTAAGGGCTTCGAATAGTGACATCTCGGTCATGATTCAACCTATGGGGGCTATAACCTTACCTGCCACTTATAATATTGTAATAAGGGAAAATAATAGCCTCATCTAGGTAGGAAAGTTAGCCCCTAGATCGCCTACGCCCTTATTCTTGAAATGCCTCACATGCCCCAACCTTCTAATGCCCTTGTTCCCAAGAAGAGTACTCAATCCACTGCTTCCACATCCTATTCTCCCACTCAACAAAAGGATGATGAAGAAATGAAGGCCCTTATTAGAAACTTGTCCAATAAATTCATATCTTTAGAGAAGCAGTAGGCACAAGAATTCAGAAATAGTTCTAATAAAGGGTATAGCTAAATCCATTACCCCTTTAGAATTTAGTATTCAAATTAGAGATATGGGCCAGACCAACAAAATTACAAAGGGCGTGCTAATTTGCACCTTTCATTTCAAGTAATTCCCCTTGCGCAACCTCTTCCAATGCCCAACGCAAGCCAAACACTAGTTCTAGTTTAGAAAAATATGGCTCAAGATTCAGAATGGTGCTTTCCTTACAATATGCCTCACAATCATAATCATTGCACTAATACCTTACGTGTGCAAGCCTACATGATTCAGAATGCTTCAAATTATGAGCCTTCCACTAACGTGCATGAGCCTAAAAATCAAGAAAATCCAAAAGTTCTTGAAGCCAACCTTATGTTCTTTGGTGCCAAAGACTTATGCGTAATTAATCAAGCCACATATGACACAAATAGACCATGCACCTAGGTTGCTGATAATACAAGGTATAAGAAGAGAATTCTTGAGTATAACGCATAACCTTTAGTTCCTACAACACAAGTCGATCCTCGAAAGCACAGAAATGCAGCTAAACCACCCAAGAGTTATGGCACGAAAGTTTCTACGCATGAGGTTCAGCGTAATGCTCCAACACAAGTGGCGTGCAACCCTCCTTTGGTAGGTCAAGCCTCTGCGCAATCTAAGGACCTTACCTCTGCGCCTAAACAACTAAGAAAAGATGTTGTTGGGCCTTCCATTCAACATTGTGGACTAGAAGAAGAAGACAAATGTAAATGTCACAATGTGGGATGCCTTTGTCATTCCTTCTCAGCGTAACCTATTACATGAAGCTCCAACACAACTCTTGCATGTTGATCTAGTTGTTAAAAACCTCATGCCACTATAAAAATTTATTAAACAAAGGAGAAGCAAGTAAGGAAGGTTTTTAAAACCCCACCCTTCTATATGTCTTTGATCATAGGTAAACATTTGGTCCATAATTGCATGATTGACTTAGGCTCTAGTACTTCTCTTATGCCAAAGAAAATTTCTAATGTACTAGGTCTTAAGTACAACCTCGTGCCTAAAGGAGTCTTACAACTTGATGGATCAATTGTCACCACTCTAAGAGTCATCAAGGGTCTTGAGTTAACCATCCATTCATGTCCAACCCTCACAATAACTCAAGATGTGTCAATCATTGACCTTCCTCCTTTGTTTTCCTTGTGTCTATCTAAATATTTTACTGCTAAAGTGGGTGGTTACTTGTCTTTTGATTGGTCCCATATGTTATTGAGGACAAGGTATGGTACCCAATTTACCATACAAGCTAAGCCAATATTTTCCTATCATGTTGAGTCATATGACTCATCCCCTCTCCAAGTCAATTGCCTAATCCAAGACAACCAAAAACAAGTTTCAGTTTCAGAAGAACAACCTATTTCCCATTCTATATCTGGTTTAGTGCTAGATAAGTGGGCAGCGAGGCATCACAAACTTGATCCATATGTTAAAGAGCTTGAAGCCTTCAAAATTGGGTTTGGTACTTATTGCATCCTTGAAGAAGAAATTGTTCTTTTGTGCATGATTAAACAAAATGAATAAAATTTAGGTTTATGGAAGCTATACTTTGATGGATCTAGAAGCAAAAATGGTGCGGGTGTAGGTGTTGTTCTCATTTATCCCAAGAATGAGAATTTATTCTTCCCATAGGTTATAATTTACATGCTCCAATAATGTGACATAATATGAAGCATTGGTGCATGACCTTCTTATTATTGAGAAAAGATAAATTAAGGCGTTACAGATCTTTGGAGACACATAATTGGTTGTCCACCAGGTCACAAACAAGTGCGCAACAAAGAATAAACTTATCAAAGCTCATAAACATAGATTTTAGGACCTCTTTAAGGGATTTGATGCTCTGAATTTGTAGGTGATACCAAGGAAGATGAACAAAGAAGTAGATCAGATGGCCGCACTTGGTTCGTAATTCTCACATGTTGAGGATTTTATCAAAGGAAATGTGTAACATGTCAAGATGGTGATCAGGCCATTTATCATAGATAATGAACACTAACTGGAAAGTGTTTTATAGTGACCCGTAAATTATCCAGTTCATTCAAAATTAAGTTGAGTTCTCTTCAAGAATGTAAGCTGAATTGCATGAAAACTATGGTGACCAAGTGATTTAACTCAAGAAAAATAAGTTTCCTAAAGGGATTGGTCACCTTAGAGAATATATTTAGTCTTGATGAAGAGTTTAAGTGTGAAGAAAATTATATGCGCGTTGCGTAAGAAGACTATATTCTAAGTCACTATTACGCACAGATAAGGAGTTTTTACTTGGTAAAGATTGCATGCATGATGAAAAATTGGCCTTCATCTCCCTCTGTGTCAGAAATATAGTGATATATTTTCATGGGAGTATGAAGACCTGAAAGGATTTGATCCAAGTGTTTTCTCAACAGTATATTGACCTTGATCCTAGTATCAAGCCCATTAGATAAAAATAAAGATCTAGTCAATCCGAAGATAGATCCCCTCATGAAGAAAGAGTTGTCTAAACTCATTGAGGAAAATATAATATTTCTTATCAAGTACTCTACCTGGGTCGTGAATCTTGTTCTAGTGCAGCAAGAAGAATGGTGAAATCAGACTTTGCATCAATTTTAGAGATTTGAATAAGGAATCCTTGAAGGATCATTATCCTTTGCCTTCTATGGAGAAGATTCCACAAATAGTGGCTGGTGCGCAGAGATTTTCCATGTTGGATGGGTATTATGGTTTCAATCAGATCATGATCAAGGAAGAGGATCAATTCAAGACATCATTTACAACCAAATGGGGAACATACACATATTAGAAGATGTCATTTGGTCTGTAAAATGCAGGTGCAACATTTTAGAAGGCCATGGACATTTTCTTCAAAGGATATATCAATGAATTCATCCTAGTTTACTTGGATGACATAATTGTCTTCTCAAAATAGGGCTTAGATCACATGACACATTTGGAAAAAGTATTTGAGAGATGTAGAGAATTTTGGGTATCTCTTAACCCCAAAAAGTACAATTTTGCTATGGCTTAGGGCAAGCTTTTGGGCCATCTTATCTCCAAGGATGGAATCACTATTGATCCTTAAGCGTGTTTCATGCCATCCTTACTCTCTCCTTGTCAATGCATAAGAAATCCTTAGTCTTTCCTAGGAAAAATCAATTTTGTTAGGAGATTTATTCCTAACTTTACAGGATTGGTGAGGCCCATCACCCTCATGCTCAAGAATAGATACAATCCTTCAAGTGGACAAAAGAAGGAAAATAGAGATTCAACAAAATCAAGCAAGAAATTTCTTGCATGCCAACACTCATCGATGTAGATTATTCAAAGGATTTTATCCTTTATACCTATGAAGCTAATGGGAGTGTTGTTGTTTTCTTAACATAAGAAAATGAACAAGGACTAGAGCAACCAATGACTTTCTTCAGTTATACATTGAAGGATTATTAGTTGAAATATAATCACATGGAAAAATAGGTCTTTGCCATCATGTGTGCACTAAAGAAGTTCAAAATACACGCTCTCCACAAATCACATATCAAGGTGTTAGTTTCACACTCAGTGTGAGAGACTTCATCATGGGAGTAGAAATTAGTGAGAAAATAGCCATATGGGTGGTCAAAATCATGGAGTATGATGTGACTATCAAAGCCAAAAATCTGGTTAGATGTAGCACACTCTGTAAATAGACTGCTGAAGGACACACAAAATGATTAAGAAAATTCATTGTTTCTAAATGATGAAACTCCTGTGTGCAGAACCTTAGAACAAAGTGAAGATCCTAGTACACACACCTAGATGAATCACATGATCAACATTCCTTTCCATCTAGCACATACCCTTATGATTTAAACAAATAAAAGAGATGACATCTGAATGCTAAAGTTTGTTCCATTTACACTAATTGATGAAACTCTCTTAAAAAGAAATATTGATGGTGTGTTGCTGAGATGTATTGACGGTGGCGCAAGTTGACTAAGTGTTAACAAAATTTCACGATGGATTCTCTGGTGGACACTTCTCTACTAAGGTAAAAATAATGGAGATCATCAAGGAAGGATAACTTTTTTCCTACCTTATTTGCAGACGTGCACAAGTGGGTCTTGAAATTCAAAGAATGCGCCCTATTTGTAGGAAAGAAGAAATTAGCAATGCTTCCCCTCCAATGAATCCAAGTGGATCAACCTTTTACACAATGGGGTCTTGACTTTATAAGAATGATCAATCCTCCCTCAAGCGCAGGGCATACGTGGGTGTTGAAAGCTACAAACAACTTCACCAAATGGACATAAGCTGTCATGCTCAAGGAATCAAAAAAAGTCAGTCATCCTTGAATTTCTCAAGGGGAATGTAACAAGGTTTGACATTCCTCAGACTATTATTTCATATAATGCAAAAGCCTTCCTAGGTACAAAAAATTTATGACTGGGTGCTAAGCCTTGGAATCTACTTAAATAATTCTTCTAACTATTACCCCAGGGGTAATGGCTTGGTTAAGTCCACTAACAAAAACCTGATCAGAATCATGAAGTGGAAAATGAATATCAACCAAAGCCAGTGACACACAAAGTTCTCGTGCAAACTTTGGGTGGAATGAATCATAGTGAAGAAGGTAATAAGTTATTCTCCTTAAAAATTTATTTATGGAAAGGAAGCCAAAATTCCTTTATCTTTTGAGTTGCCTTCATTAGAGCTGGCCCATCAGTTAGAGTTTGAGGGCATGGACCAGAGAGAAATCAGAATGGTAGAGCTGGTTGAACTTGAGTAATTAATAAAATATTCCATGATCAAGCTAGAATAACATTAGTAGTCAATAAAGAAGTGGTTTGATAGAAAGGCTAGGCCTCAAGATTTCAAAGATGGTGACTTACTCTTAAAGTGGGATGCCGATAGAGCTAAACCAGTGTACCATTCAAAGTTTGATGCACTTTGGAGTGGCCTATACACTATTATTTCTTGTAAGGAGGTAAATATTTTGAGTTGAATCACCTTGATGGAGGCATGCTATTAATCCCAATAACCGGGATTTATCTCAAATCCTTCCATTAAGTTTATTACTACATCATTGTAAACATTAGAGTAGTTTCACTTCCTCTAAGTGTGCTACATGCACACTATTTTGTTTGTATATAGTTCCCTCCTCTTACGTGCACTCTTTTTTTGCTTCTTGGATGCCAGTATAATTCAAAGATCTTTCAGCAATTTTCAACAGTTTTGCAAGATTCAGAGTGAACTTTAGAAAGTGTTTCAAGTGACTTGAGGGGGTAGTTCTTCAAGTTGCAGATAAAAATTTCATAATCTCAGGTTAAATCTATGCCCAATGGATACTCTAGGCTACTAATCTCCTTCATATAGTAGGAAAAGGGACCCAAAATTCACCAAACTATTGTCCAAAATAAATCCCCTACATATTTTGACAACTTACATCCCTATTTTGGCTCTAAAGTTCATTATTGTAGGTTGTGCGCATTTTGGTTGTCCTCTTAACACATTCCCTTGGTTTTTGTTCCTCATGCATCCTTGTGCGCCTTACCTTTCCTTCTCCATTCCTCTATCCTTACCATTTCCCTTTGTGCACTCATGGTGCATCCACATTCTTGTTAGTAGTTTGTGCACCCTCCGCGTGCACCTTTGGCTTGCCTTCCAAAATTGTCCCAATTCAGTGGCATATTCTTCCGTGCCCCTTTCCTTTCTTATATTCATGCACCATCCCTTTGATGCTCACACCCTACCCACATACTTATCCCCTACAAGTATAATTATATTTCTGCTATACGTGTTACTTATCTATGCCTTTCTCTTTTGCACTTTCCTTGCACCTTCTTCTACGCCAATCTCTGTGCCACATGGCAATATGTCAAACTTGAGTATGATCAATGTAACCTTTCAAAATGGGCTAGTAGGGCACCAAATCCTTGCGATAAGACAATGACATGTGGAAAAAAAAGATAAAATAGATGAACAGTTGGTTGATCTTTCATTTAATCAAAGTGTGGCACGTGTCATTGTGTGTTCAGATCGACATGTAGACTTCAAAATGTCATAAATTTTGCTGTAAATATCAAATTAATGCGCATTTAGTCTCATTGGAAAGGTGCCAATGTGGGCTACATGTTGAACCATTAAAAATAATATTTTTATAGGAACTGCTAGGTGAGAAGTAGGGAAATGTGTCCAACCATTAATGTACAAGTCTAGTCAACCCAACCACCTAGATTCGATTTGATTTGCCCTCCTTCCTTATCCTACAAGAAATAAAATCATGGGTAGGTGCATATAACAACATTACAAGAAGATTTCTAGACATTCATTTCTGGTTTTTGGTGGTTGAATATTCAAATCCGAGTTTACCTTCTCTTTCTCTTCTTCTTCTCTCCTTCTTTTCTATAAATATTAGATCAAGGATCATTGTAAAAGGTTGGAATCCTTCAGTTTGTAAAGAAATTATATAGGTATTTCCATGAATTTTGAGTGTCATCCCTTTATATCTAGTCTCTGCATGTGGATATCATCCTTATACACCATTATGATTGATTGTGAACTTCTATATGTAATAGAATCTTGGTTTTGTGACTACTTTCTACCTTAACTTGTTTTATTGCTCCTCCTTGCCTCTCTTTTTCATTATGTGTTTCTTATGTTATCTCATGTCCCTTGCATTTAATTTTCTAATTTTGCTTCATGAGAATGAATGTGTGAACATGCTCTAAATTTTGATACATGTTTCTATCCTCTGCACATTCTCTTTTGTTTTCACTCAAGACTGATCGTGTTCACCCCCCTTTATTTCTGGTTCTATTACCTCCTTTATATTAGTTTCCTATTTTTGCATATGCTTCTATCCCTAGTCCCTTGGAATCATTAGTTTAGGATTCATCTTTAGCATTAGGAGTAGCTATAATAGTAGAAATAGGTAGTAAAACCGGATAACTCCAGAGGTCTGTCTCAAGCGTGCAAGGTCCCAAAACTTAGAGACAATCCCATTTTTGCCTCAACAACCTAGTTCAACCTGATCTGGATGGGTGCAATTTTGAGCTCCAACAATGTCTATGTCTCAAATTTTGTAGATAAGGTTTTATTAAATATAGGAATAAAATAAGAATATTGAAAACATCACAACACAACATAAGTAAGCAAAAAAACACATTAAACACAAATATCACTAATTCACTACACGACCCCATTGCTAGCAACTAACGAGTGGTCATTGTTCCACCTCCTTCCTTTGTTTCCTCAATCCTTTGATAATAACATTTCTAACTCAATGGATTTTTAACATGAGACTCAATTTTTTAATCCCCCCAATAATTTGGACTTGGATACCAGGTGCAAGCAATAATGCGTACAATTGAAGTGCATGAAAAAAAAATTATTTTTAAAACTTTTACATAAGGACGTTTGACAATAAATTCTAATAAATGACGATACTTGATTCACAATGACTCTATTAAGACACTTTACTTGACACCAATTATGACATTGATATTGATGACATACAACATTTTATTCATGAGGACTTATGACTCCTAAATAATAAATGACACAATTTAGATATGTTATAGACCTAATACAAATATTTTGTACCATTAATATTAGTGCAAAATTATAGCACCCCTGATTGCTTGTGATTTGTGTGTGAGGAAATCAATGTAACCTGCATAACATGGGATTATCCTATAGCGTGGGACCTTACAAGTAGGATAATCCTCTGGTGAAAGCCAGATTATTCTCCTAACTTAGTGCCAAATTCTCCAAAGTGCAAAGAATGGAATACTATACTAATCCTTCCCTAATGCTTTCCAAGGAAATAGGAATAGAAATATGCATAAAATAAATCTACTCTAAGGGAAGGTGATGCACCAAGAAAGGGTGAGACAATCCCAATGAGTGAAAAATAGAGAGAAAACAAAGTAGGAGATGGAAGGTATAAGCACCACAGTCCAAGATAGTATTCAATTCCCTATATCTATAAAGCACAACAAGTTATAGATCTTGTAAAGAGATATATTTATACACAATACACCTATAAATATAATGGAAGGAAAAATATGCAATTTCATACAAGCTAGGGAGAAAATAGCCACAAAACATTAATTATGTTGCTAAAAACATGCACAATCCATTACAATATAGGCACAAGGCACGAATTCTTTACAAAATGCTCAAATTTGAGGCCTTTAGTTCACAACAGCTCTGGAACAATTTTGACATAGTTCCTTTGCTTTTCAGAAAATATCTCTTCAAAATGAGGTGGATTTTACAATATATAGGAAATTTGAGTCACCAACCAGTAGGATGCATTAAAGAGGTATGGGTAACCATACATTTTGGTACTTTGCTTACACAGGAAGTCATGGGCACCATGCCTCATTAATTTTAGTTGTTGAGTTGTCATTCATCCACCTACCTTCACCTCCGCTTATGACTTGTCCATCCCATGGGTTGTCCAACCATATGTTGGGTTAGACAGCATCCAACCATATGGTTTGTACATACCCCTTTGAGCAAAAAACTGACCGGCCCATGAGCTCTCCTCCATATTCAAGTTAGACGCTCGTCTAACGATGATCCATAAAATGTGACTGGGTCGTCTAACCATTATTTTTGTCCAACTTCATTGCCATTGGATGACATCTATCTTGGTATTCATACATGATCCTGGTCACCAACCATCTTGGGAGTCTCCCTCTTCACAACGTGGGCCATCCAACTTGGGAGGTCAGATGGTCATCTATCTTTGAACCGTACAACTGATGGGGTTAAACGACCATCTAACCCGAGTGTCCATTGTGCCACTTGACCAACCTAATGGGTCATCTAAGCCTAGGGGTTTGGACGATGTCTTACCCTTCTGACCAACCTCTCTATACTCCATCCATCCAACCAACCATGAATTATTTACACAGCGCCACCACAAAAATCAGCCAACACACCTAACCGACTAACCCATCTTCCTAGCATCAACCGACTAATGCAGGTGTCACACCCATCTAACCAACATGGCCGACCAAATTGCCTTCCATACCAGGGGTTGAACGTCATCCAACCATCACCCACCCAACCCAAGTGTCTAACCCTATCGACCAAACTATCCGTACACATCATAACCGACTAACCCCTAGGCCATCCATCCCAACCGACCAACCTAGGTGTCCAACCTAGTGAAATTTTTCAATCTCCACAATGAGCCCAACCACTGACTCAAACATTTTCCACGGTGAGCTAGTTGTCTTTCTCTTCTGATAGCATTGAATTTGAAATTCATCTGCATGTCCCAAAATCAAACACTTCAAATCTTGAATAGGTTATCCAAATTTTTCAGGGGTGCAAATTTGGGATAACAATTAAGTAATACAAATTATTACGTTGAAAAGTGTCTCAAATGAAAATCAGGTCTCCCACATCTGACATGCCACAAGTAAATGGACAACGGGGATGAGAAGGCAAACGAAGTTGAAGTATGACCATCTGCATGTCCATCCATGTGACCTAAGGAAACCTCTTTGTCTCTTACATCTTTAAAGGAAATCAAGGTTCAAGGGCATGCAATGGAGGGCATTGAAGTACGTTAAAATTATGGCCATAAATTTGGATTTGAAGCCCTAAAAACCTTTCGATATTGTAGTGACGTTGTTGTTTTTGAAAGGGATAAAATCCTTACGTATTTGCAATGAAGGGGTTGTTGCTTACATAGGGGAAGAGAACCGTCCATGATACTTGAAACCCTAATGCAAACCAAACCCTACTTGTAGCTATGTATTTGTTTTTTTTATTATTGATGGCATTGTCCCACTCTGGTGAAAATCATCTCAAAGAAGGTGTGGTGTGTAAAAGGATAGAATCATACTTATGCAATTTTTTGTATCTGTTGGCAAAGACTATGATGCATCACTTGGTCTGGCATGATCTCACCCATCCATGGAGGGGCCAAATGGGAAAAGGATTCACTGATTATTATGAACAAAATGAAGGTAATTTTAGACTACTAATGTGAGCATTTAATAATTTCTTTTTCTTTTTTATGTGGAAGTGTCCATTGATTTGAGTATGGAATGTGCATGAAATAGTGTCTGAATTATAAATTGATAATGAGATCAATAATATAAAGGTCTTCATGGTGGCTGCAGGGTTCGGAAGTACAATTTATTTCAAACCCTTATCTTAAATTTGTTTTCTCTGTTACAGAATATAAAGACTATTTATTTTGCAAAGGTAGATGATCTAGCCATGGACATGAAGAAGAATTCAACTTGGTCTACTATTTTTTGTGTATTTTTTGGTTCAAAAATGTCTATTTGTTGTGACTTATGTGTCTTGTGAGGGACGATACAATCACAATAGATATTTGAACTAACACAACAGATATACGATCTAACAACATATGAAAATTGGATTTCAACAAAGCCTATGATCAGGTTAACTGGAGATTCCTTCTTATTTATTTGCAAGCTTTGGGATTTGGTGCTCACTTCTGTAAGTGGATATTCGAATGTATTGCTTCCCCGCGCTTCTCGGTTCTTGTAAAAGGGTCTGTGGAAGGCTTCTTTTAGAGTAGCAGGGGCATTCGTCAAGGAGACCCACTTTCCTCCTTCCTATTTACAATTATGGCGGAAGCTCTTAGTCGTAGCATTAAGGCTGTGATTCTTGATGGTTCTCTGAAAGGCCTTCACATTTCCTCCAATCTTCCTCCTCTTTCTCATCAGCAATTTGCAGACGATACTTTTCTCTTCGATCAAGGGACTGTTCCGGAGGCTAGGCGTATTTCCTCTATTCTGAATTCCTACTCTGTTGCTGCGGGTCAAGTCTTAAATTTTCATAAATCTGTGATCTTTTTCTTTAACGTAGCCCCTAGGCTTCAGGGAAGAATTAAAGAGATTCTTGGCTTCTCTTTGGGCAAACTTCCTCACACTTACTTGGGAATTCCTTTGTTTCATGGGAATGGTAAGGCTCTCCTATGGAACGGGCTTCTTAATTCCATCTCTGCCAAACTCCTCTCATAGAAAGGTAAATGGTTATCCCTTGCCGGTCGTGCGCTCTATTCCTATTTACATGCTATCCATTCTACAAATCCCTAATTCTGTTCTACTCAAAATTGAGAAGGTGGCCCGTACTTTTCTGTGGCAAGGTCTTAACACCGAACGCAAATTCCACCTAGCTAATTGGGATCTGGTCAAGCTTCCCAAGAATTTGGGAGGTATGGGCATCCTGGACTTGGCCATTCAGAACATGGCTCTTGGCGCAAAATTGGTATGGAATTTCATATCGGATAATAACAGACTCGCCTTTAAGGTCCTAGCTCATAAGTACATGGATGGGCATTGAAATGAGCTTTTTATTTCCAGTTCTAAGCTTCCTAAGGGCTCTCACCTCTGGAATTTTATGTGTAATTCCAAAAATCTTATTGCTGATCGGGTCTCGTGGAAGCTAAAAAATGGTCGATTAGTTTCTTTCTGGGACGAAAGCTGGAATGGCTTCCCTCCCCTCAACTTGCTTCCCTCTCTCAATGATATTATGAATTCTTCAAAATTACTTTGGGGCTCTCTTGTTTCTGATTATGGTTTTCAGCATCCCAACGGTTCGCCTACTTGGTGTTGGAAAGATATCTTGTCTATCGGCGCCTCTGCTCTTGAAGCAGACCTCTTTTCCAATTCTCTAGAGGAACGTCATGCTTCATACTTTAACAGTTCTGATTGCTTATTTTGGGAAGGAAATAGCTCTGGCCACTACACTGTTAAAAAAGGATACAACATACTCCTTTCTCAATTCGGCAAGGGTTCTCCAAGTTCCTTTGGATGCTAGCACCCTCACATTACACCGAAGGTTGCTTACTTCGGTTGGCTTGTTTTGACGAGGAAGGTTCTCACCCAGGCTAGAAGGCGTGCGTGGGGCTTCTTTGGCCCCTCTAAATGTCTTCTTTGCGGTGAGGCAGAGGAAGATCTGGATCATCTCTTCCTCTTTTTTCCCTTCACTTCCAAGTGTTGGGATTGGCTCTTTAATAAGCTGAATCTCTCATGGGTCCCTTGTAGCAGAATTGAAGCCAATCTTTCTTCATGGCCGTCTTTTTCCCAAAACTACTTGCACAGTTCTATATGGCTCGTCAGTCCTTACTTCTTGCTTTGGCACGTATGGTGGGAACACAACCTGTCTTTTCAGAGAGCAAGCAGTTGAGCTCCCTTCTTTCCTTTCCAAGCTGGAGGTGGCCATTTCTGAATGTATTAATGCAAAGTGTTCTTCTTTTCACTCCTTTTCCTCCAAGGACTTCGCTACCCTCCATCATTGGTCTCTCATTAAAATTCCCTCTCCAGGTTCTATTATCCGCAAGGGGCTCTCACAAATTGAAAAGATGCTGCTCAGGAAAAATACTAGATGGCGCCCCCCCCTAAGGGGCAGTGGAAACTAAACTTTGATGGGGCCTCCAGAGGTAATTCGGGTTCCTCTGGGGCTGGTTGCATCCTCAGGGACGATCGAGGTCTCCTCATCCATGCGGGCTCTTTCCCGTTACAAGATGGCACTAGCAACTCTGCTGAAGCTCAGGCCCTTCTGGAAGGGGTCAAGTTGGCGGTTCATATTGGTTGTACAGACTTATGTATCGAAGGGGATTCTCAAATCCTTATTTCAGCGGTCTCAAGTGGTGCTTCTCAATCGTGGAAATTGAACCTCTTTCTTCCTTCTATTCATTTCTGGCTCAGCAAATTACATTTCTGGAACATATCTCATAAGTACCGGGAAGTGAATAAGGCCGCTGACTTCCTGGCCAACTTCGCAATCGATAATCCCTCTGCTTTTGTTTCCTCCAACAATGCACACATGTGGCCAGGTCTTCCTTCTCTCCTCTCCCTCGATCGGAGCAACAACTGCGGCTAAGACTTCCGCGCCTCCATTGCATCTGGCAGTTCCCCCGTGCGTCGGTCTCTTCCACCCCTCTTCTCGGTGGCGTCCTTCCTTTCCCTCATTTTTCTCCCGCACGCTTCTCTGCCCCCCGTCTTCTCCAAGCGTTTCTAGCCAGGTTCCCCTCGGGACAGCTTCTTCATCACTTTCTATTATTCTTGTTTCGATGTCCGCCTGGACCGTCTTTCTTCACCTTCGCTGTGCTTCTTCCCGATGCCATGTATTTTGTGGGTTTTCCATTTGTGGCCCTCCATGGACAGTTCCGCGAACTGGCAAACGTGTCTGCCATTGATAGGAGGCGATTGGCCGTGATTTTCAAATACTCGACTACAGCCAAGGCCGAAGCCATTGAAGCCATTCTTGGTGACTCGTATCGCTTCAACGCTCTTCGCCCGCGCACAGATTCTGACGTCGCCTCCGCCTTCGTGTCCTTCTGTACGCTGCTTCATCCAAACATTTCAAAAGTGGAATTGGTCGCCTCTGACCTTATTTATGCTGTGCACTGCGTTGGCCTTCACGACCAGCTCATGGATTTCTCACTTCCTGACCCACTTCTGTGGGTGGAAGATGTGGACGAGTTAGCCGTCGGTTCCGGTAGGGATATTTGCTGGCTCAGCGGACAGTACAGGGACCTGGTCTCTTTTGCACAAAATTTCCATCCTTCTCTGGACCAGCGCTTTCTCCTGGTCGTGGATATAGATGCGGATCTGTTTCCTCTCCATTCAGTTGTTGATCAATTGAATTCCCTCAAGGATCGAGCTCTCAATGCATTCAAATTCCTGCTGCAGGCGGCTTCCTCTGGGCTGGTCACTCTTTGGGTCTTTAGTAGCTGCCTTGCGTCCTTCGTATTGCGGTCGTTTCCTTTGTCTCTGCTTCCTCTTCCTCTCTCAGTTTTTAGCTCTTCTCTTCCTCTTCCTCTTTCTTTTTTCTCATTCTCCTTATTCCTTTTCCATCGTATTTGTAGGGTTGGGGTCCCTTTCCCCACCGGTTCATAGCTCCGGTCAAAAGCGTTTACTAATCAAAAAAAAAAGAAAGAGAGGGACATGAGTGTCTGGGAGCTTATATCCTAAATGGGTGCTAGTGTTCGAGGCCATCAAAAGGTAAAACATTCAAGTGCAAGAAGAGCTGTAAGATGTGTGAAGCTAGTAACGTGTAAGAGATAAAGCAATAGAAAGGCCAAAAGGATTTTTCAAACACTAGTTTTCTTTCTTAGGAACCATGTATACATTAGTATACTTTAGGACATAGAAATGTACCAAAGTGGATATATTTTTTGTCTACATTATGGATAGTATGAATAGTGTTCTCATAATTTGATGGCATGCCAATGTTCAAGGATAAACAAGGTAAACATGAGACCTTGGAGTGTGTTAAGTGGGAATGAGAAGGTTATATTTATATTAGCAAGAGTGCATTGTCAAAACTAGTTGTGTAAAAGAATTAATTACCAAATTTGAGTGTCTACAACTACAACCACATGATAATGAATAGTTTCTAATATTTAATAGATTCATCTAAATACAACATACTTTCCATAAATACATGATGATTTACAATTTTCATAAATTATACTATCAATTTCAATTCTTTTTAACACATGCAACGACTATCCAAAATACAACAATTTTCATGATGACAACAATCTAAGATAACAATTTGTAAAATACATTTTTGAGTACACTATTCATTTGCATTTTTGTTACATCTCCTACCACATGTATCAATAAGGAGTTAACACACAACTGACATGGATTCCACCTTTCCAATCTAACAATTCTATCTTACATTCACATTCACAATTTAGAGAGAAAAAGAGGATTATTTTTTCCACAATGTGTTTGATTTAATAAAAATAGAATTAAATATGATTGCATGGTAACTACCATGATAAATGATATACAAGTGCTAATATATAGTGAAGACACAAGAAAATAAGAATGTAAATGTAAAACCCTAGGAAAGAGAGGGAGATAAGAAGAATTAACTGATTTTCAAGTAGATAGGAAGTGATCTGGGTAAGTGAATAATTTAAACAGATTGGGTTGAGTGTTGCAAATACTTACTGAAGATTCTGAGACTCTAGATGACGTAGGACAGAGGCACCCATAGGAGGGTAGGAGCGTCCAGGTGTTGATGACTATGTAAATGTTTAGGAACTAATTTCTTCTATGTCAAAAGAGGTTCATTGTTGGTTCATGTTTGTCGCTTATGATTCAGTCTTTGATCGCTCAAGGTATCTGTAACCAGAAATAAAGAAGTTTACCTACACATACCCATAAAATATGTCAAACCTAAAAAGGAAAATGTAGAATGGGGATTCAGACTGACCCTAATAGTCACCCAAAGATTGAACTTACAACCAAGCATTACACTACATCTCAGACTCCATGTAGTTCTTGTGTGTGTGTAGAAATGATTTCCTAGGATACCCTTGTCCAAGTTGCATAGTGATAATGAGATAGACATAAAATATAACAATGTATAGAATGTGTGGGATGGAATAGAATAAAATTCCCCTTCCCATGTTGTGTATGTAGAAGTGATGCAATCCCCGTTCCTTGAATGAGTGTGCTAAATGGATGATTTGAAGTAATTTTGTGCCTTTGGATACAAGCTTAGGTGATAATATGTAATGCTTAGTATTTGGTACCTTATTCTAAAAACATAACTATGTATTTATATGATTCACTTATTTGAATTTTGTGATTGACAACTGAAAGGCTGACCCAAAGTAGTAAAAATAAATTAATAAGCGAAAGGGGCCCAAAAGGATAATAAAGATGTAAAGAGGGATAAGAGCACCCAAGAGGACAGGAGTGCTTGACGCTAGTGTCCTGGTTGGGCGCTAGTGTTCAAGACCATAGAAAGGTAAAACAATCAATTGATGGCAAGATTACAAGATGCATCAATCCAATAAAAGTGCAAAAGACCACATAAAAGGCTAAAGGGAGTTGTCAATTACTAGTTTTCTCTCTTAGGAATCATGTAAATGCTAGCATGATTTTAGGACCTAGAAATGTACCCAAATGCATAGATTTTGTGTCTACATTATGCCACCACTTTATGTTGTCAATTGAATACTCAATAGCATAAGGTAGTCAGAAGATGCATACCTTATGATCTTGTAGAGTGTGTGGTGAATAGTGTGCCGAGTGGAAAAGTGAAGCATGAAGTGATCACAAAGTGAAGCGTGGAAACTAGGAAAGGGAAGTGGATACTAGGGGTAAAACGTATGCATAGTAGTGTGTTTGTGTTTTCTCATGTGAGATGCTCCTTGTTGTGTATTAAGGATGGACCTACAAAATAAGAGTGAAAAAGTAGTTAAACTTCCGCATATGAGAAATCAAAGTACACAGTGTATAAGTAAGTAAAAGTGTGAAAGTAGGTAAAAGGAAAGTGTGCACCTGATTTACTAAAAAAATAATTGAATATAATTATAGAGTAACTGATATGGTAAAATACAAAAAAGATATAGATGCTAAGCACTCAAATAATATAAAACTATAAATAAATGAGAGAGATAAATGACTTAGTTGATTCTTGCATGATCTAGAACTGATATGGGTAGTGTAAAGTGTTGGACATGATGTAAAATGTGTCATCACTACTCCCTATGGATTTTTGGACCTAAGAATAATGTCAGACAAGGGAACCTGGTACAGGATAGAGGCATCTGGGTACTGATGACTGGTTTTGGATACCGATGACTATGTAAAGGCTCAGAATCTACTTTCTTCTATGTCGTTAGGGTTTTGCTGCTAATTCTTGTCAGTCGTCTGATATTTTCTATTCAATTTATGAATTTACCTATAACCTGTAAAACAAACCCTAGCTACATGCGCAAGCTCACAAACACATTAAATCTGAATAAAACATGTAATATGTGAAGTTGAACTGACCTCGACAGTCACTCAACGAGTGAACTTATGACTAAGCATTGCACTAAATTTGAGACTCCATGTAATTCTTTGTTATTTTGTGTGAAATGATGTCCTTAGGTTGTTCTCATACCAATGAATCCAAGATAATGCGCTATATCTAGATAAGATGCAAATGTGTGATATGGAATTTAACACTTCCCCTTCCTATGTAGTGTATGTAGCCCATAAATGCATTCCCTTTGATGTAGTGATAATATGTAGATGTGATTGCCCCTTATATTTGTTAGCCAAAATAATAGTGTGTATGTTTTGTATATATGGATCTCTTGTTTGAATTTTGACACTATTGACAAGAAAGGTTGACTATGAGCACGATGTAGTCACAAAATCATGCACTTTAGACATTTATTTATCCTGGTCTCATACTACTATTTAGAAGGTTCTTGAGTGAAGAACGTAATAATTAACCCCTTTCTTTTGGCCATCTTGTTTTATTTTATTTCGTCATTACCAACCTCTTGCACTCATATGCCTAGTTAGATTCTGTTATGTCGCATTATTTCAGCCTCAACTGGGGCACCCAGATTAGTACTGGGGCACCCGTGGCTAACCTGGTCCCACCATGGGTGCCCCAATCTTTCTAGAGCTTTCCCACCACTTTTTGGGCTCTTTCTAGCTGTTTGAGATCTTTATCTTTCTTGTGGTCGACCTTTTTAGGATTAATTACGAAATTAGACCAAAAGAACCCTATAAATATAAAGTTATGTGACCATAATGAGGGACCTAGAATTATCTACTATTACCACTCATCTAGAGTTGCATCCATCTATTGCATTAGAGATCACTTGCAAGTCAAATTTAATTCTATTGCATGACATTAGCTATGTGGATGCAATAGAATTAAATTTGACTAATGATCTCTAATGCAAGTGATCTCTAATGTCATGCAATAGAATTAAATTTGACTAGCTAGGTAGTGTGGGGCTAGGACATCTGCAACATGCTTCATAGGGCGAGGGATTCTATTATATGTCATGCACACATTCTATTACATTTTCTACATATATTTATTTCTCGCTACTTCACAAAGTGCGACTGACACAAGAGCAACCTAGGGCATGTTCACACACACTTTCACATAGAACTACATCAAGTTTCAGATGTAGTGCAGTGCACAGTTAGTAAGTCCACCATTGTGGCAGCTGAGGTCAGTCTGACCCATTCATATGCATTTTTCTTTTTTTAGGGTTTGATGCTTGTTTTGAGGTCTTGCAGGTCTTTCTTTCACATTGGATTATTGGCGACATCTGGCACGGGACAAAGAATTTGATGCAACAAATAGTGAGGGTTTTAGACCATTTTCCGAACCAATGAAGATCAATTTCAAAGCTTTTGCATAGACTAGGGTTCCCAAATTAGAGACCAAAGTGCTCGTAGGTACCCCAGTCCCTCTCCAGGAGCTCCAGTCTAGCTATATCCTCCATATTCATCCATTTCAGGACTCCTGCATAGTCATTCATGCTTCTATATTTTCCAGTCACCTCTACAACACATTCCCGTGAGCATTTGTTATTCAGTCAAGTTCTTTCCTCTTCTCTCTTACACATTAGGGTTAAAATTTCCTTTTGCATAGTTGTTTAGATCATTTATATACTTTCCATACTACATTTATTTAATTTATTATAGTTGTTGATAGCTTAGATTAACTATCCCCACACTACCTAGCTAGTGAAATTTAATTAATCATTTTGGTGAATCCAATGTCTTTCACGCTTAGGATCCTCATCTTTCCTCTATCATGGGTCAATTTTCTTTATATGATTTACTTAGGAGATACCCTAATCGGTAGGCTATTTTGCAAAAATCCCTAGACACCTTACATCTTGAGGACAATATGCCATTGCACGGAATAATTCCTCTATTCAATTGTTTATTTAATGACCCTAGTCCTAGTGTTCTTAAATCTAATAAATCCATATTAGACTCAATTCAAGCCCTATATGATTTAATCCAAGATAAGTTTAAGGTCATGGAATCCACAATCACATATCTTAGATCTTAAATTCAACAGGTTAAGGATGATTCTTAATCACATGTTTGTGATCCTTCTCCATCTTATATGAAATCAGAAGGTTACATGTTCGATTCACGCCGGTTCACCAAAATGATTAACTAAAATTTAATAACTATGTAGTGTGGGGATAGTTAATCTAAACTTTGAATAGTTGTAAATAAAACAAATAAATGCAGTAAAGAAAGTATGTAAATGATCTAAGTAGCTATGTAAAAAGAAATGTTAACCCTAATGTGCAAGAAGGAATAGGAAAGAACTCAACTGGATAATAGATGTTCACAAGACAGTGTTGCAGTGCTGACTGGAAAATACAGAAGCAGGAACAAAAGCTCTGAAACTTATTCCTCTTGGGCAATCTGGGCATCCTGGTATATGCAAAAGCTCTGAAACTTCTTCCTCCATTACACCACCACCTACACATACACACATCTATAAGACTTTAATGCTCCTTACACATCATCAATTAAACAAAATCTATAATGCTTCATCACCCTCATACATCATTTATCATGTAGTACACGTGTTATCATACACTTGGGGGCATATCATCCCACATCCCCCATAATCTTAACATCTACGTATATCTCACTTTTGCATTCTCATACATCAATCTCTTAACATACACATACTCGTTACACACTTTAGTGTCATTATTACCTGATGACACAATCTTGTGCTTCGGTTCACACTTAATTATTGAGGGCTCACTACACATGAAACCCACACACTGCACTATAGGCATTACACAATGCATTTCGGCACATATCACGCGTTATACACCATACATTCTACATTTAGTCTACAACATTTTGGACATTAGCACATTTATATATCATAGTATTCATTACATATGAGTTTAGCATTGCATCATCTTACATCCTAGCTTACTACCCTATATACATCCACTGTAAGATACTCCATACATTACATTTTACACATTCTATACTTTTTGCATTGCATCCTACATGTCACATACTTACATATTCCACTCATTACATGGTCTAATTTTATCATTACATACACTACATTGTCTTCTACACGCTGCACTTACTACCCGATGACACACTTTAGTTCCTCGGTCCATACTTGATTGCCAAGGGTTTAAAAATCAAATGTACCTTACATTAATCACATGTTCACTATTCGACCTTTCATCATGTGACAATCCTAGGCTAGTGACATACAATTTAGGCTAAATCATCACCTAATCTATCATTTTGTAGTGGCATACACCTTAGGTTACATCACCACTCCCTCTTTTCATCTTGTAGTGATATATGCTTAGGGATAAATCATCACTCATCCACCCATCCTACAATGATATACACTTAAGATAAATCATCACTTATATGTTCATCTAGTTGTGATATACTATTCGGCTATAGGGTTCATGCACAATCATCGCTAGGTCACATCTCATCACTACACCTACACATTCCTCATAGTGCGTTAGACACAACACACACTCGACCATTTCTCGATGACACACTCTAATTTACAGTTCATTCTTGACTACTGAGGGGGAAAACAAAGTAAACCTCACTACATAAATTTCTATTCACTCGGGGGCACACGGCTCCTATCACTCCATCTTGCATTCCATTCCATCCATCCAGAACATACTACATATTATGGTTGTTTTTATTCTTGTTCACTTTTACTTGTTCATGGTCGCTTTATTACACATGCTAGTTAGATTACTTATATATCATTTGTCTATATCATCTACACATGCATGTTCACGCCTTTTTCTAGTTGTGATCGTAGGTAAAAGTCTTTTGCATGTAGTATAGATGCTCTCCTTCCACCCTTCCTACATCGATCGATGGGGGCATCCACATTCGTCTCTCACAGGTGTTATTGTTTCATTTTGTACTTATCACTTTCCATTACTTGGTTATACACACTTTGAAACACTAGTTATATTTCTAACATGCTAACGGGTGCTTCATGTGCAACATTTCTTATGCAGGGATATTTGCTTCCATACTTTTTTGTTACATTATCTGTTATTGCTTGTTATTGTTTGCGGACCTTGCCCTTTGTTTGGTGTGCACACTTCTTTTTTGTTTGTAGCCATGATGGCCTTACGTGTCTTGTGACATCATGAGTGATGTACCATGTTTGAAACCTATTTTGTGCGACTTACTTTGAATTCTTGCGTGTTTACATTATTTCACCAATTGTATGTTGGTTACACTTGTCTTTGGCTAGTATTCTTGTTTGTGTGTGCCTTGGTTTCTACCAAGAAATTTTTAGGGTTACAATGTACATGCGGTTAGTCCTCTTTTGGGGCCGCATTTCTCCTATCAGTGACCTTGCATGCACCCTCAAAGAGGGGGGCATCATTTGGGGGGTTTTTACATACTAACACAAATATTCTACACTAGTTCGGTTCAGTTATATTCAACGAATGGGTTCAAACCAGTCTATAAACCCCATACACAATGGATTTTATAGGACATGGTGTCCTTAGCATCTATGGGAAACAGTTACATGCTTGAAGGTTATAGTGGGCGTGCATCTTTACACTACTTTGGCCAGTGGCGTCAGATCACCCAAAAAACTAGGATGATACAAAGATCTCTTCACACACATTAAGGGAAGTAGTTAGAGCTTGGAGGAGACAGAGCATTTTCTCCCTACACTTCTTTGGCCTATGGCATGAGATCTCCCAAAAAAACATAGTATAGGATATCCTTCTACACTCTCTTTCTCAATATGGATCAGGTGAACATGTTCCATTTACATTTACGTATTTTACATTTACATGCTTTCATATACATACATCTTTTACATTACGTTTTTACACATACATACATACATACATACATATATATATATATATATATATATATATATATTTGACTACTTGATTGTTTTCTCCTTGCATGTCTAGATATGTATGAGAAACAAACAATCAAATGTTGTAACAACAACAACAACATCAACAACAACACTTCCCGACAACACACACTTTACTAACCATGTAGGTACACTACACACATTAATAACTACTCATGCATTCCACCCTAGGTTCACTCTCGTCACTTTTTATTTGCGCATTTTTCATCTTTAGTTTCCATGCCCCTCCATATTTTTTTCATTCCACGCTTTTTCTAGTCCTTCGGAACATTTGTACTACACTATGTGTGGAAATCAGGTACACATATCTATTTATTTTATGTTACTGAGATTTTCGTTCATCAACATAAAGTGGGGGAAAAATATATTCACAAAATCATACACTTTAGACATTATTTATCCCAGTCTCATACAACTATCGAGAAGGTTCTTGAGTGAAGAAAGTACTAATTAAACCCTGTCTTTTAGCCATCTTGTGTTACTTTATTTCGTCATTACCGACCTCTTACACCCATATGCCTAGTCAACTTCTATCATCCCACATCATTTTAGCCTCAATTGGGGCACCCAGATTAGTACTGGGGCGCTCGTGGGCACTCTGGTCCAACCAGAGGTGCCCCGGTCCTTTTTGTACTTTATGGCCAATTTTTGGGCTC
Source organism: Taxus chinensis (assembly GCA_019776745.2). NCBI lineage: Eukaryota > Viridiplantae > Streptophyta > Pinopsida > Cupressales > Taxaceae > Taxus > Taxus chinensis. The sequence continues at coordinate 9,773,536 of CM034147.1, forward strand.
TTTATAGCCATTTGAGATCTTTATCTTTCTTATGGTTGGTCTTTTTGGGGTTAATTATGAAATTAGATCAAGAGAACCCTATAAATATAAATTTATGAGACCATAATGAGAGAACTAGCATCATCTACTACTATCACTCATCTAGAATTGCATCCATCAATTGTATTGGAGATCAATTGCATCCACATAGCTCCATCATCAAGAAACAAGGCTAGTACATCTACATCACACTTCATAGGGAAGGGATTCTATTCTATTTCATGCACACATTCTATTACATTTTCTACACATAGTTATTTCTCGCTACTTCACAAAGTGTATCTAACACAAGAGCAAGCTAGGGCGTGTTCACACACACTTGCACATAGAACTGCAACGGGTATGAGATGTAGTGCAACACTTAGTTAGTAAGTCCACCATTGTGGTAGCTAAGGTCAGTCCGACCCTTTCAAATACATTTTTATTTTTTTAGGGTTTGATGCTTGTTTTGGGGTCTTGTAAGTCTTTCTTTCACATTGAATTATTGGCGACATCTAACACGGGACAATGAAGTTGATGCGACAAACAACGAGGGTTTCAGAGCATTTTTTGAACCAGTGAAGATCAGTTTCAGAGATTTTTCATAGACCAAGGCACCCAGATTGTAGACCAGAGCACCTGCAGGTCCCCTAGTCCCTCTCTAGGTGCTCCAGTCTAGCTAGATCCTCTAGATCCATCCTTTTCGGGACTCTTGCATAGTTGTTTCTACTTATGTATTTTTCAGTCACCTTTGCGACACATTCCCGTGAGCATCTGTTATTCAAATGAGTTCTTTCCTCTTCTCTCTTACACATTAGTGTTAGCATTTCCTTTTGCATAGTTGTTTAGATCATTTACATAATTTCCATACTACATTTATTCAATTTATCACAACTATTCATAGCTTAGATTAACTATCCCCACACTACCTAGCTAGTCAATTTTAGTTAATCACATGGGATAAAGACAAAACAAGAGAAAAGGCTGACCACAAATGTCAAAACGTGTAAAAAGAACAAAGGGGTCATAAGCGTCCAAAATGAACACAAACATCTGGGTGTTAGTGTCTAGAATGGGCACTGGAGTCCTGAGATAAACGACAACAAATGTGAATAGACCAACAAATAGGGATCCCTATGACCCGACCAGAAGTGGATACAAAAGTGAAAGATGTGGAAGAGAAACACAATAAAAAGTAATTAAAGACATAGATGGACTAGAGAGGGTGTCACCAATGAATAATTTTCTTGTTTAAGATCCATGCATATAAGCAACATACTAAAAAAATAGTAAAATAGTAATATGTGCGTGATTTTGTGTCTTTAGCACCTGATGTATAAGAGACTAAAAGATATAAAGTTGTCCTAATTTGCTTAGAGATGTTGTTGAACTTGTTGTTGATGACAATTTTTTGGGCAAAATAAGAGTGTTGGGGAGAGAGGTCTATCTTTACTCTCCTTCCATGACCATTTCTAGAATGAGCACCACTGCAGATGGTACGTCCCAATTAGTTTCATGTTGTTCCGTGTTTATTCTGTATTGTAATTGATTGTAGGAGATAGAATGTATTTTTTAATTGGAGGTAAGTGCCTACTACTAGAGAATTGTGCTGAAGACTGTGTTGAACTAAGAAAAATTATTGTTTCTTCCCCCAAGACCTTAGTGCCCAATGGAGGACAGGAGCACCCAGGAGCTAGTTTCTGAGTATAGGCACTAGTGTCTTCTCTGTGTGTAAAGTCCAAGTCTGATTTTAGACTGTTTTGTGACTATATGCTTGTGTTGTTTCTGTATTGTGTTGATTTGAACTGAAGCTATGAGCTTTTGTAGGGGTGATTCATTCACCCAATGTATGCCCCCATCATTTAGGGTGTATGTGATTATAGTAGGATAATGTGGCCCAAAGGAGAAGACCAAAGACTAATATGTATATCTGAAGTGGATTCTATAGGGGGTAGGGAATGTGCATGGTAGAAACCAAGACATATACAAACACGATAGGCTAGTACAAGTATTAGTAGTAAAAGTAGCTAGCATGTAAAATAATAAAATGTAACAAGAAACTAGGAGAACAAGATAGACCACAAAAAGTGGGTTTCATACATAGGACATCATTCATAATGTCACAAGACAATCAGAGCCAAAGCATCTAAAAGCATACAATGATCAAGTAAGACACAGGGTAAAGCTTAGAAACAATAACATACAATAACAAACAAGATCAAGTAAAATGTATCAGATAACCATGGTTGTATATAGTCATGCAAGGAAAATGCTACACATGAAGCACCCATTAGCATGTTAGAAAGATAAGTAGTACGTCAAAGCATGTATGTATCAATGAAAAGTAAAGTGTCTGTAATGAGGAGTATTAAATAATGTGACACTAGAACCTATAATGTGTGAGGGTAGTAAAGGTAGATGCCCCCAGGAGCCACAATGGGATTGACAAGGGATTCAATATTGAACATCATGCATCATGTAAAGAGCTGTAAGAAATCTACATTAAATTCTAGGCACCAAGAAAACGTGCATGTGTATATGATAAATATAATGACATACTGAGTATCTATCTAACATAGTAAGCAAAATGCAACATGTAAACAATATAAGCTAGTAAGAATAAATGCAACCAAGATATGAAAATGAAGTATGAGTGTGATGGTATAGTATGCAAGATGTGAAGATGGAAGGACTTTTGTTTCCCCCTAGTGGATGTGTATGAAAGGAGGTTCATTTATAAATTCCCCTTTAGCAGTCAAGAATGAACCATATAACAAGAGTGCGTCATCAGGAAATGGGTTTGTCACATGCGAGTAGATGCTAGAAAAGATATGTCATGAAGCACAAAGTGTAAAGTGTGTAATGTGAGGTTCATTGATGTAGTATTCCCTCAAAGGTCAAGTGCAAACCTTATAATGAGAGTGCATCTTAAGGTGATGAAGGTACAATGTGTGTACCAATGAAGTAAGTATGCTTAGACGATATAGACATGAAGCACATAGTGTACTAGAGATAGATGAAGATGTTAGAAGCGGAAAGGAGAAAATTTACTGGCCCCCAAGTGTGTGAGGGGTGAATAATCACGTAAAATCATCAAGGATATCATAATTATTAGGGTCGTAAGTGATAGGATTGGGATTGGAGACATGATGGGAAATAAGATGAGGTTGATCATCGAGAGAGCCAATGTTGCGTAAATTATACATCCCTATAGCATATTATTCATTAGTAAAAGGAGGTTGTGGATAATCATGTGTGTACCAACAAGTGAGATTTTGCGTATGGCCAAGGAATGAAGCATTACATATAGAGACATGACCAAAAGGCATTGGATATGAGATCTTAGTATGATTGGGATCAAGAGTTCTGCCAATGTAGTCAAGCCAATATTTCCCAAGGGTGAATGGAGAGGAATAAAGTGTACTTGTAAGAAATAATAACAAATGAAAGACACAGAGGCCATAAGCAACAATAATGATTACATATCCATGATATAGGTGAGGTGAGTGAGATGGAGGAAGGAGATCAACTAATGTGAACCCTAAGCGGGCCAAAAATTCATGTGTGCACATAGTTTCAAGGCAAGTGGGGTTAAATGGGATATGCAGCCAATAAGAGTCATGGATGAATAAGGTACATGTAAATGAATCAGCTGGTAGAGTATATGTAACCAAAGGTGAAGGCGTGAGATCTAGTGCATGGATAAAATCCTAGAAAGGGATCATAGTTGTAGTAGAAGGAGGGATTTTTTGAATTGATATTCACCTGGACTAGTAGCAACAAAAGTGTCATGGAAGTAGGATTCATCTATTTCTAGAGGAGTAAAATTGAGAGTGTGCAAGATTTCATCGGTAAGTTTGATGACATCGAATTCATCATTAGAATCATTAGTGTTGGCATTATCATGTTGGATAACATTATCAAGTATATTAGGAGGATTGGAGCTAGATGTAGGGCAGGGAGGTGTAGTAATAGATGGGGTAGTGATAGTGCTAGAAGTGGATGAAGTAGGTGATATAAGATCAAAAGTATGCATAGGGATGAAAGGAAAAGGGGCGAAGGTAGAAGAAGTAGTGGGAGCACTAGATTGACTAGTATTTTATATACTGATATTATGTTATGGGAAAGGATGCAGATGAGGGATAGGAATGGCAATGATGGGATCTATGCGTCAAAATTTGAATGGGTCAAGATCAATAGAAATAATATTCTCATAGCCATCATGTAAGAATTTAACACACCGATGAACTGTAGAAGGGACAACACGCATAACATGAATCTATGGTCTGCCAAGTAAGCAATTGAATTGAAATGACGTGTTAATGACATGGAATGCAGTGTGAAGTGTTTTAGGTCCACACATAGGGGTACAATGATAATATCGATGCATATACGAGTAGTAAAATCATAGCTGTGAACAAGTGTGGAGGATTTAATGGGTGAAATTTCAGGAATATTTAATTACTCGAGGAATGAAAGAGCACATATATTTATAGCAGAGACATTATCAATTAGTTGATACAGATGGAATCGACAATGGCAGTGAAAAGAAAAGGTGCAGGAAGATCACTAGTGACAGTAGGTGGAATATCTTCATCACTAAAAGATATAACATGTTGTAGATTTTTGAGGGATTGAATGAGATGAGTAAAGGAAATAGGTGAATTAGTATTTTCAATATGGATGGAGTGTAAGGAAACTTCTAATGTATGACGATAATAGGTTGCACTACCTAGGAGATCATAAAGAGAGATTTTGGCCGGTGTATTCTTGTTGCTCGATGATATCATAGCCTTTGGAAATGGTGGAAGGAACTATAGAGGTGATAGGTGAAGGGATAGAAATAGGTGTAGTTATAGGTGGCTGTGTGCGGAGCGTAGTGAATACATTGATAGTTGGATCAAGTATTGGAGTAATGAAGCAAGGAGGGTTTTGAGTATGGACTTATATGAAATAAAAAACGGTGGTAGCCATGCTAGAAACCTTGGTTAAAGAATAGGATGGATAAGAAAATTGATCCATGAGTTCAAAAGAAGGGGATAAAATCTGATGCATTCTCAAAAGATAGGGTGTGAGCATCGAAGTTCACTAAATGATATAATAAAAATAGACTTAAATCTGATTTCAAAGTAACTACTGTAATAAACGATATACAAGTGCTAATATACAATGAAGTCACAAGAAAATAAGCATGTAAATGTAAAACCCTAAGCAAGAGAGGGAGATAGGAAGACTTAGCTGATTTTTGAGTAGACATGAAGTGATATGGGAAAGTGAATAGCTGAAACATAATGGGAAGAGTGTCAAAAATTCTTACTAGAGATTCTGAGACTTTAGATGATGTAGGATAGAGGCACTCACAGGAGGGAAGGAGTTCCTGGGAACTAACGACTGGATCTAGGCACTAGTGACTATGAAAATGCTCATGAATTGATTTCTTCTATATTGGAAGAGGTTCGTTATTTGTTATTGTTTGTTGCTTGTGATTCACTCCTTGATCGTCGAAGGTACCTGTAACCTACAAGAAATAAGTTCACTTACACATACCCACAAATTTCATCAAACCTAAAAAGGAAAATGTAGAATGGGGAGTCGGACTGACCTCGATGGTTACTTGAAGAGTGAACTTACAACTAAGCACTACACTACATCTCAAACTCCATGTAGTTCTTGTGTGTGTGTAAAAATGATGCCCTAGGATGCTCTTGTGCAAGTTACAAAGTGATAATAGGCCAACTTTAGAATGTATCAATGTTAAGAATGTGTGGGATGGAATAAAATAAACTTCCCCTTCCTATGCTATGTATGCAGAAGTGATGCAACCCTTATTCCTTGAATGAGTGTGCTAGATAGATGCTTTGAAGTAATTTTGTGCCTTTAGATGAAAGCTTAGGTGATAGTATGTAATGCTTAGTGCTTGGTCCCTATTTTGAAAACATAACTATGTATTTATATGATTCCCTTGTTGCATTTTGTAATCGACAAATGAAAGGCTGACCCAAAGTAGTAAAAATTAATTAAGAAATGAAAGGGGTCCAAAATGATAAGAAAGATGTAAAGAGTGATAGGAACGCTTAGGAGGATAAGAGTGTCAGACGCTAATGTCCTGACAAGGTGCTAGTGTTCGACGCCATAGAAAGATAAAACAGTCAAGTACCAGAAATAGTGCAAGATGCATAAAGCTAATAAAAGTGTAGAAGATCAATTAAAATGCTAAAGGGAGTTGTCAATTACTATTTTTCTTGCTTGGGAATCATGTAATTGCTAACATAATTTTAGGACCTAGAAATGTACCCAAGTGCATAGATTTTGTGTCTACAGTTTCATATTAGAATCACTTTCTAGATTATAGAGACATAGAGATAAAGCAAAATTCATTGTCTTCACGCAATAAACCAATTTATTTACATAATCAAGTATAATTAAGAGATATAAAAATCAATAGTTTTCACAAAAATTCATATTCTCTTCACATTTCAAATTTTGAGAGAGAGAAATGAGTTTTTTCAATTTCTTCACACAACTTTCACTACCACTACCACTACCACTAAGAAGGTTTAAAGGGGGAAGTACAACTTTTTTCACACAAACATAATTTCCATTCACCATTTGGTTAGAGGTGTTTATAAAGGTTATTTATAGATACTAAACATGTTTCCAAACATTATTTTAATCGTACACTCCAAGGGTGCCTAAAAAATTCAAATATTGTTTAACAAGACTTAGTCACACTACCATTCAAACTAGCGTAAGTGTCCTAGGAATGGCCCTATAAAAAAATCACTGAACACCCAAATAAGGATTCTATCACTTATAACCTATTTTCCAATATGGTGAGAATGTAGAGAAATTTCCAGATCTAAAAATTGATAATTGATGGTCATTTTAGAGTCGCCTTTCAGAAGCCAGATGGTGAAATTTATAGTTTATGCTTAAGTAGTGGAAACCAAGGTGGATCCAAAAAAAGCACAAAAAATCACTTCTTAATGGAATCAAATGAAAAAAAATATGGTATGAAATTATCAATTTGGGAATAAAGATTTTGAGGTGGTATAACTCATTTTCATGATCCATATGCATTAAAACCAAGGTGATTCCGAAGTGGCTTAACTGTAGTCACAAAATCATACACTTTAGACATTTATTTATCCCCTATTTAGAAGGTTCTTGAGGGAAAAAAGTACTTATTAACCCCTGTCTTTTGGCCACTTTATTTAATTTTTTCATCACAAACCTCTTGCACCCTTATTCCCAATTAGATTCTGTCATCCCACATTATTTTTGCTCCAGCTAGGGGCCCAAATTAGTACTGGGGCACCCGTCGGTGCCCTGGTCCCACCATGGGCATCCCAATCCTTCTAAAGTTTTTCCGCATCCTTTTGTGCTCTTTATAGCCATTTAGAATCTTTATCTTTATTTTGGTCAGCCTTTTCCAAGTTAATTAAAAAATTAGACCAAGAGAACCCTATAAATATAAAGCTATGAGATCATAATGAGGGACCTAACATCACTTACTACTATCACTCCATCTAGAGTTGCATCCCTCTATTGCATTGGAGATCACTTGCATCCACATAGCTCCATAATCAAGGCACAAGGCTAGGACATATGCATCACACTTCATAGGGGGAGGGATTCTATTCTATTCCATGCACACATTCTATTACATTTTCTACATAGTTATTGCTCGCTACTTCACAAAGTGCGATTGACACAAGAACAACCTAGGGCATGTTCACACACACTTGCACGTAGAACTACATCAGGTTTGAGATGTAGTGCAATGCTCATTTAGTAAGTCCACCATTGTGGCAACTGAGGTTAGTTTGACCTCGTCATATGCTTTTTTATTTTTTAGGGTTTGATGCTTGTTTTGGGGTCTTGCAGGTCTTTCTTCCATATTGAATTATTGGTGACATCCGACACGAGACAAAAAAATTGATACTACAGGAAATGAATATTTTAGATTACCTTTCGGCCCTATGAAGACCAAATTCAGAGATTTTACACAGACTAGGGTGCCCAGACTGCAGACTAGAGTGCCTGCAGATGCCCTAGTCCTTCTCTAGGCGCTTAAGTCCAGCTAGATCCTCCAGTTCCATCCTTTTCGGCATTCCTGCATAGTCATTTCTACTTATTTTTCCAGTTTCCTTTGTGAGATAGTCCCGCCACTTTGTCAAATCAGTTGAGTTCTTTTCTCTCTCTCTTGCACATTAGGGTTTCTATTTTTATTAGTTTCACTACGTATGTCATTTACATGTTGTTTTAGTACATTTATTTGTTGCATTTATATGTCCTCCTAGATTAGATTAACTATCCCTTACTACACTAGATAGTTAATTTTAGTTGATTATTTTGGAAAACTTGATGTGAATTGAACACACAACCTAGCGTCATTACTCGACAACACACTCTGGTGTTATGGTTCACACTTGACTATTGAGGGATTATGATACATAAACCTCACACACTGCACATCAATACCATACATATCACTAGCATATTAGTATAGATACTACATTTTACATTTCATCACCCCTTTGCATATCACACATTGATCATTTACACATTCCATACACTCATCATACACATATTACTAGTCCACCTACCTTACATTACATTTCTTACACGAGTATCTTCATCATTATATACATTTACATTGTTTTCCTTGCATTTATAGGCATATTCCTTGAATAGGTGACTCTTACTAGTTGTCATCACATTTACATATTGGGCTTGTCACTCATATACACTGTGCTTTCTTATATTCATCACATAGCCTATTCATCTTACATGCTACATGATATTACATTATATTATGCATTTCCACACCACATGCATTTACATTGTCATATATGCATCTCATATAGGTTGTATATATCTTGCCTTTAGAGTCTCTCTTACCATATTACTAGCATCATACATAATTTTCACTAACCTTAGACTGTACTATAGGTGTAGTCACAAAATCATGCACTTTAGGCATTATTTAGCCCGATCTCATACTACTATTTAGAAGGTTCTCAAGTGAAGAAAGTACTAATTAATCCCACCTTTTGGTCATCTTATTTTTACCTTTTATTTTATCATTCCCAATTATTTTCGTATGCATGCCCAACTATTTCATCATTATCCCTTCATTTTAGCCTAAACCGGGGATCCCAGGCCTGCCCAGGTACCCTGGTTCTACCTGGGGTGCCCTGATCCTTATTTTACTTTCTTGCCTCTTTTGGGCTATTTCTAGACATTTTTCATCCTTATCTTTTTTCTAGTTGGCCATGTTAGGGTTAATTAACAAATTAGATCAAGAGAACCCGATACATATAAATTTATGAGACCATAATGAGGGTCCTAGCATCACTTACTACTATCACTCCATCTAGAGTTGCATCCATTACATCATTGCATCCACATACTTCCATGCATCAAGGCTAGGAGATCTGCATCAACACACACAACATAGGGGAGGGATTCTATTCTATTCCATGCACACATATTATTACATTTTCTATAGTTATTATTGCTCTCTACTTCACAAAGTGTGACTGGCACAAGAGAACTTAGGGCACGACATGCACACACACACACACCAGAACTACATTTGGGTCCGAAATGTAGTGCAATGCTCATATTAGTAAGCCTACTGTTGTGGCAGTTGAGGTCAGTTTGACCCATTCATTTTGCATCTTTTATTTTTAGGGTTTTGATACTTCTTTGTATTTTACAGGTCATTCCTTCATCTTGCATTATCTCACACATCCGACACAACTCGGTAGATCCAGTGCGACAAATAAAATATTTCAGGGTATTTGTGACACTGCCAAAATCAGATTCAAAGATTTTACAGAGACCAAGACACCTATTATGCAGTAGGGCACCCCGGGGAACTCTAGTACCTTTCTGGGCACTACAGTCTCCTTATATCTTCCAGATCTGGCCTTTATGGGACTTCTGAGTGATCGTTCCTACTCCTGGAATCTAAAGCCAGACCTACGACAACTTGCGACAGTCTCCCGCAATCATCTAAGTCCTTTCCTTTTACATATTTACAAATTTAGGGTTTTATTTCATTTATTATAATTATTTAAAATTATTCCATTATGTTCTAGTGCATTTTTATAGTGTTTTAGTCCTCCTATATTAGATTAACTATCATTATAAATTTTTATAGTTTAGCTTAATTTTAGTTAATCATTTTGGTGAACCCCTTGTTTCTTCATAACACCTTCTAGGGTTTGCATTTGCATTTATCCATCATGAGTATCTCCATCAACGATTATTTGCTTACTCATCCTGATTTACTTCATCATGTTCAACACCTTTTTGCTACTACACATGTTTTTGTTGACATTCATCCAGATTCCATGTAGAACACATTTTATGATGCATTCTCATAACATATAACATTCAAGACCAATCTTCCTGGTGACATTCATCCCTTTGACAATGATCCACCCCTCCATATTATGTGTCACATTTACAATGTTGGTGTCAAACATACTCTAATTGATAATGGTTCTGAGCTTAATTTGTGCCCCATGTCATTCCTTCAGGCTTTAGGTTTGTCTGCTCGTGACATTAGTCCTTATTATATTTCACTATGTGCTTATGATGGTACCATTTGTCCATGTCTTGGTCATGTTACCTTGTCCATTACTGTTGGTCCCAAAACTCTTTATACAAATTTCTTTGTTATAGAATTTCCCATCTCATACAATTATTTGTTGGTTAGGCCATGGCTCCATGCCATGCAGGTTGTTTCTACGGTCAATCGTTGTGTTAAGTTCTTACATGAATGCGTTGATTATACTATCTTTTGGGACTGTGACCCATTCCAACACTATATCCATGACCTTAACACTAGTCTTCCTATCACTCACATTGATACTACAGACGAGCCTCAACCTATGGATGACCTACCTCATTTACCACCACTCGAGGGAGCTATTTGTTTACTAGATGTTGTCCCTTCTACACCACCTCCAACTATAGCTATTATTCTATATCATCTGCCTGTCCCTTCCATGGAAATTGTTTTCCCATCTTCATCTTCATCGTTTGTTCGCCCACCATTCACTTGCACAATCTTCATACATGGTTTGTACTGGGAGCACATTCCATTAGATCCTACTTCACCTGAAACCATGTGTACACAAGACGGCTTATCCCGCTTAGGCTTTTTTATCCCCGATATTCATCCACTGCCACACCACCCTCATTTATACCATGGGTTGGTCCATGTCACAACTGCTTATGGACTTCATGTCTTTCTTACACGTACTTCTACTACTACGCCACTCACATTAGGAAAGTTCTGGCTAGACTATATTAGGGGTACCCTATATCCGTATCATATAGACATATCCTTTCTTATGACTTTTGGATGTACTATCATCTGTTATAGCTCTTTCCTAGGTTATACACAAAATATCACTCATTGGTACGCACATGGCTGCCCCTTCCCTTCATTTACTGATGAGGAATATGCTATGGGCATGTATCGCTTACATCTCAATGGCTCATTACATGATCAACCCACCACTATAGCCTAACAAGTTACTAACGCATATCCATTCCATTTTGATCCCAAGGATGATGATTTTCTTGACGAGTTTACATAGTCCCTTGGCACGCTACCGCAAGGGGGGGGGGGCATATCACATTACACACTTCCCCCCCTTGTTTCAACAAAGTTGCATAGTCTTCCATCCTACCTTTCATACTTCTTATTTACCGTCCTTTCCTATCAACATAGCATATCACACCTCATAGCACCATCAATACTTGATGACACACTCTTGTGCTTCTATTCACACTTGACTATTGAGGGATTACCATTACATTGAACCCCACACATTACACATTAGGCATTATACATTGAATTCCACCATACATTGCACGTCATACACCATTCATTCTACACTCATTATACATTATACTAGTCCTCATTTACGCATTACCCTCATTCTGATACCTACGCACTTAGTCACATTATACACTGCACATTATAATATCCTACATTTTCTATATACTATTCTAGTTGTTATTACCTATGAGTCTACTTTTACATTACATCCATACAGTCTACATTATACTAGTCCTTACCCTATGCACTGCATACATCATTAGGCTAACCATGCATAACCTATTCATAGTCATTTCATACACTACGTGTTCCCACATGCATCCTACATACTACACTAGATTACATTACATATGGGTCTAGCTTTACATTTTATCATTACGTATTCCATTTCTATCTAAAAATATTATTGTACTTTACACATTACACATCCTACACATCCTATATTGCATTACCCACACCATGCATTTACAAAAACCTACTCATCACATGGTCGTTTATTCTCACTACCGCTTATACTACATTATTTTCTACATGCTGTGCTTACCACCCTATGACACACTTTAGTTCCTCGGTCCATACTTGACTATCGAGGGCTTACCAATAAAATGGACCTTACACTCACCATGCCACATTTCCTCGTGCGACATTTCCACCTTCGTGACATATGCTTTAGGATAAATCGTCACCTAGTCTATCATTTTGTAGTGGTATACACCATAGGTTACATCACCACTCCCTTATTATTCACCTCATAATGGCATAATCCATAAGCTAAATCGTCACCTATTCTATCATTTTGTAGTGGTATACACCTTAGGTTACATCACCACTCCCTCCTTTCATCAAGTAGTGATATACACTTTAGGATAAATCATCACTCATCCATTCATTCTATAGTGATATACACTTACGACTAAATCATCACTCATCCATTCAACAAGTCATGATATATGCTTCGGCTATAGGTTTCACACACATCTTTCCATAGTTTTCATCTCATCACCACTACACATACACATTTACCGCAACGCGCTAGACACAACAAACATTACTCAACCATTTCCCGATGATGCACTCTCATTTATAGTTCATTCTTGACTACTGAGGGGGAAAATAAAATGAACCTCATTGTATACATTTTCCATTCACTCAGGAGGCACGTGGCTCTTATAATTTCATCTTGCATTCCATTCCATCCATCCACAACATACTGCATTGTCTTGGGGGCATTTACTTTTACTTACTAGTGTTTTACATGATCACTTTACTACACATGTTAGATTGATTTCTTATATGTCATTATCTATATCATACACACATGTGTTCACACCTTTGTTTAGTGTGATCACAGATACATGACTCTTACACGTGGCATGGATGCTCACCTTCTACCCTTCCTATACTAGTCGTTGGGGGCATCCACATTCATCTCATCTAGGTGCTATTGTTTCATTTTGTACTTACATCTTACATTTACTTGATCATACACGCTTTGACATATTGGTTATTTCTCTAACATGCTAACAAGTGTTCCATTAACAACACTTGTTTTGCAGGATTATACGTCTCCATGACTCCTTGTTTGTTTTTTTTACTTGTCTGCCATTGTTTTCCATTGTATGTGGCTTTTCCCTATGCTTGTGTGCACACTTTGCGGCCATGATGGCCTTGCGTGTCTTACGACACTGTGAGTGATGTCTGATGTTTGCAACCCGCTTTGTGTGGTCTAAATATTTTCTTGCATGTTTACACTACTTTGTTTGGTAGTTACTACATTGTTCTACATATTTTACACTTGTCTTATTGCATGCATGTGTTTTCGGACTAACACTTGTTTTGGCTAGCCATCCCCTTTTGTGCATGCCTTGGTTTCTACCAAGCACTTTCCCTTTCCCCTACAAGGCAGAGTTCTATAGGTCAAAGTGCAGTAGGTCCTCTTTTGGGGCCGCATTCTCCTTTCAGTGATGTCACATGTGCCCCAAAAGAGTGGGGGCATCATTGAGGGTTTTACATACTAACACAATGTATTTACACCGGTTCAGTACAATGCACATTCTGCCCTTGGCATTGTGGGTTTACATACAATGAGTGAGTTCAGACCAGTCTACGAACTCCATACACAATGACCTTTACAAGACATGGTGTCCTTTGGCATTTCTAGGAAGCAGTTACAGGCTTGGGGGTTACAGTGGGTGTGCCTCTCTACACTACTTCGACCAGTTGGCATCAGATCACCCAAAAAACTAGGACGCTACAGAGATCTCTTCACACATTTCAACAGAAGCGGTTAGAGTTGGAGGACACAAAGCATTTCCTCCCTACACTTCTTTAGCCAGGGTGGCGTGAGATCACCCAAAAAACTCACAGTAGTACAGGATATCCTTCTACACCCTTTTCTCTCGACATGGATCAGGTGCACATGTTCCATTTACACTTTCCTTTTTGCATATTTTACATTTACATATTTTACACATGCATATTTTACACAGTGTTTTTACATACATACATATTTGACTACTTGATTGTTTTCTCCTTGCAAGTTCGGTTGTATAAGACATAAGCAGTCAAATTTGGGGCAACAACAACAACATGAACAATGATGACACACCGCTATGACACTTACCTTTACTAACCATGCAGGTACACTACACACTGCAACAACTACACTCACATTTTACCCTAGGTTCACTCTCATCACTTTTTATTTACGCATTTTTCATCTTTAGAATCCACGCTCCTCCACTTTCTCTTTTTTCATTCCATGCTTTTGATTCTATTCCATCGGCACGTCTCTACTACACTCTGCATGGATATCAGGTAAACATATCTATCTAATTTATGTTACCGAACGTTCCACTCACTAACATAAAGTGGGGGAAAAATGTAGTCACAAAATCATGCACTTTAAGAATTATTTAGCCCGATCTCATACTACTATTTAGAAGGTTCTTAAGTGAAGAAAGTACTAATTAATCCCACCTTTTGGCCATCTTATTTTACCTTTTATTTCATCATTCCCGCATAGTTTTATATACATGCCCATTTTGTTTCATCACTTTCCCATCATTTTAGCCTAAACTGGGGCACCCAGGCCTGTACTGGGGCGCCTGGGGCGCCCTGGTCCCACTGGGGTGCCCCGATCCTTGTTTTACTTTCCCGCCTCTTTTTGGGCTCTTTCTAGCCATTTTTCATCCTTATCTTTTTCCTAGTCAGCCATGTTGGGGTTAATTACAAAATTAGAGCAAGAGAACCCTATAAATATAAAGTTATGAGACCATAATGAGGGTCCTAACATCACTTACTATTATCACTCATCTAGAGTTCCATCCATTGCATCACTTGCATCCACATAGTTCCATGCATCAAGGCTAGGAAGATCTGCATCAACACACTCAACATAGGGGGAGGGATTCTATTTTATTCCATGCACACATACTATTACATTTTCTACATTTAGTTATTGCTCGTTATTTCACAAAGTGTGACTAGACACAAGAGCACCTAGGGAACGACATGCACACACACACCAAAACTACATTTGGGTTTGAAATGTAGTGCAACACTCAAATTAGTAAGCCCACTATTGTGGCAGATGAGGTCAGTTTGACCCATTCATTTTGAATCTTTTATTTTTAGGGTTTTGATACTACTTCTTGTCTTCTTACAAGTCATCTACACCAGCTTGGATTATTGGTGACATATAACACGTGACAGACAAACCTGATGTGACATACGAGGGTATTTTAGACCACCTTTCGACCCTGTGAGAGCCAATTCCATGAGATTTTTCGCAGACTAGTGCACCTAGATTACATACCAGAGTGCACCATGGGCGCCCCAATACATATTCTAAGTGCCCCAGTCCACTTAGATCCTCTAGATTCATGGCCTTTACGGGACCTCTGCAGTGACCATTCCTACTTCTGGAATTTTCTCTAGTCATCTTTGCGACATTCTACGACAGACATCTGCAATCAGCTGAGTTCTTTCCTTTCCCCTCCTTGCATATTAGAGATTTTCTTTCATTTAGTTTTATCATTTAGTAATTATTCCATTATATTACTTTAGTCACATTTATTTAAAGTGTTTATGTCCTCCTAGATTAGATTAACTACCCCCATATATACCTTCTTATATTTTAGTTTAATCAGTAGTGCAGAGCTCAATTAGTAAGTCCACCATTGTGGCAGCTAAGGACAATCTGACCCCTTTATTTGCATTTTTATTTTTTTAGGGTTTGATGCTTGTTTTGGGGTCTTGCAGGTCTATCTTTCATCATTGATCATTGGCGACATCCAACACATAAGAAACTAGCATTATATCATCTTACACGCATAGGCAGCGAGAGTTTCACATCATTATCTGACCTTGCAAATCTAGTTTTTGGAATTTCTGCACAGACCATGATGCCCATCTGGCACCCTAATCCTCTTATAGGTGCCCTAGTCTAGTGAAACAACTCAGATATGTGCCTTTTGGATCTCTTATATGGTCGCATATGTCCACTCTATTTATCCAAGGGTTTCATAAATCAACTAAGCTCCTTCTAACCCTTCTTTGCATATTAGGGTTTTTATTTTCATTATCCTAGTTGTTTGGGTCACCTTATATACTTATTTACTTTTATTTATTGTTGTTCCTAATTAGATTAACTACGGTTATCCCACATTTTAGTTAATCACATGATAATAGATGACATAGTGCTCTAGGTCCTTTATTATTGTCACATATCTTTCTATCTATATGATTCCTTGTGGCCTTGACATTTGGTTACATTAACCACTAAAAGGCCTCCTTACTGATGCAATAAGCATGCCCAACAGCTATTAAGGACCCAAAAATGTGAGTAAGATATAAAGAGGTCGGGGGTGTTTAGGCGTTGACATCCTTTGTGGCGCTATTGTCCAACTTCAAAATGTGTAAGTGTCGAAGGTAACTGAGGAGAAGGTGTGTGAGACCAAGAAGGTAAATTGAAAGAAAGAAAAAGGCCAAAGACATGTCAAAAAGATACTTATCTTGCTTGGCATTCATGTGAATAGGTATGTATTGATCATGATGATGTTGTGTCATAGTCACATTTCTAGACTCTTGTTGAGTCAAAAGTGTAGTGGTTCATAATTGTCAGTGAAAGTTGTTAATATCCTTTCTAATATGAGAAACGTTGTTAATCCTAAATGTGAAGGATTCACATGTGGAATAAGACAATGTCAGGTGGAAAATGATGTACTCACAAGATTGTATTATATAACATAGATAGTGAATGATTGAGCATATGATCAAATTTGGTCTTTGGTTTTAGGTTTGAATAAATGTTTTCAAGTAGACTGTGCATACAACTTTCTTTGGCCGAGAGCCTAAGGGTCATTGTAGAACCAATGAAGGAATTAGAAATCTATGAAAGAATGGAAAGGAGGGAAGAGGCCTATGGAGTAATATATAATTTTTATTAGCTCATGAAACATATCAAATTTACTTGTAGACTTAATTTCTCTCTCTTGGGCCCTAACTAGGGCATCACCCCATTGGATATTTATCCCTGTCCACAATTTTATGAAAGATTGAGAGGTAGATGATTATATTCATAGGACCCTAGAAGGCTGTGACAAGGAAAATCAAGCTTCAAGTGGCTAAGTAGGTGAAAGCCTTCGCCTTAAAGAGACCATGTTGCATACCAAGGTAATAGTGCTCAAGGATCAAGGTACCTAACCAGTGCATCCTAGGTAGTTGGTATCTAATAGAATAAAATATCTTTATCTAAACTGATACCTTTTAGCTTATATGAAGCCATCCCCGAGGTGAATTAACTAGGTCTTAGGTGACATTTAATGGATAAGTGCCACTAGCATAACCATAGGCATAAAATAGGCCTAATTTGCCAAGAGGGGTGGTTTAGAAGTACTAAAACATACAAAAGAATAGGTATTGATACTTTGGCATGAATAAACACTCCATAAAGGGTTTTCAAATCCATCAAGAGGGTGAGACTTTGTTTTAGGAGAATTTGAAATTCATGGCCATTTGCATGTTGGAAGAGCTAGTAGGTCTTAAGGGTTGATAAGAAAGGTATACAAGAATGCTAGACTTTGAATGTATCAAGGTATAAATACCCTCTAACAGGGTTGAAAAGGAAGTTATTAGAGTGTTGAGATTTATTTAGATAACAAATATTGATCAAGATCTTATTGGTAAGTTGACTTGTTAGAGGCCCTTTCTTCTTAGGTGCCTGGATTATGAGTACCTTAACAGTGTCTTTGAGTCCCAAAGTACATGTATAGATACTGTACAAGAATTTCCATCACTGGATGTCTTTATCTAGAATTCATGTTCTTTGTTGGACCTCAAATTGAAGATGGATGATCTATGAGTTGACTAGAGCATTAATTTGAGCCAAGGTATTGATTCTACTTCATACGATAGGTTGTTGTAAGGGTCAAGAGTGTACATGAAGTTGTTATGAATGAAATGTGTGGTAGAGGACAATATGAGGATGCATGGAGGATTGGATGAAGTGAGTACAAAGGTCTAGTGAAATTCAATAAAATGACTAATGTCCTTGATAAGAGACATTAGAGGTGCAAGTCTCGTTCAAAAATAAGTGTTTTTAAGGAAATTGTTAGTAAAGGAAGAGTGGAAAGTTTCTGTATGGGGATGCTTAAGGGTAAATGAAAAGAGTCTAAGGAGTAGTAACTCTTGCAACCATAAATGTGACCATAAACATTCATCCCAATCTCAATCCCTTTAACTAGCAATTATGCACACACTTAACTTTGCTTAGTAATGAAATCCTCAATGATTAAAAAAACTTTATCTATGGGAGATCCTTTTGTACTCTCTTAACGAAGGAGATGAGATGAGGGGATGACACACTTCATAGTTCTCGGGCAAGATAAAAAATAAAGCCAAGATTGAATTACCAGACATTTGATACAATAATTGATAACGGAACTAGACACTTGTGGCCTACATCTTCGGGTTTGGATAGAATGGGACCGATCTATTAAAAGTTTGAAGGATAGATGGGCCTCAAAGTATTTCTACAAGTGACTATGATCTGAACTGACAAATCAAGTTGGCTTGTTGCCAAAAATAGTAGGCGTCACTTTTCAAGTCATTCTCTAAGTTTGAGTCTGTAGACTATAGTGTATGTATCCTATCTTTTTTTCATAATTTTACTTTCCCGTGTTTGTGATACTAGTAAACCAAAAAGCTATGCAAATATTATATTGGATCTCACGATGGTTGAGATTTAAAGTGGTCAAAACCCGGACATATTAGGACATCCAAGTGGCAAAGCATGGTTGCTAAGAATTTCTCAAAGTTACAGCTAGCTTAGGGTACAACGCTTTGGAAGAAAAATGAATTTATGGCGGATGCATGCATAATCACTAAGGGGATGAAGGAGTAACAATCATGGGTTTAACATTGCACTTTGTGAAGATAAAAACCTCTATAGGCAAGCTACGTGGCTATTTAAAATCTCTCATTATTGGTGCTTTTGGAAGGACTAGTTCCATGCATGTTGAACCATGGTATATATTGCCTGAAGTTTTGGTTTAGATAGTGGCAGCACCCAGTACATTGGACATGATGAATCCAAACCTTTCGTCAGTAATACCACTTGGGATGATGGCCAATTTTACAGCTTCATTTTATTTTGTTGTAAGATGGTTATGCCTAGGTGTCACATTTTCATTGGTCCACTTGTCGACCGTGCACATGTTCACCATGTGCATAATCCCAAAAAATTTCCAGTTACCTGAAAATTTCAGCGAGCCATAACTTTTGCATACGAGCTTCGTTTCCTGCAAACGAGATATCGACATAATCATCTAATTTTTCTCCATGCCATGGCACTGACTGCAACTGATTCTGAGAAGATATTAGATCAGTGTTTCTCCATGAGGATCCTCTAGATCACTCATAATGATGCAAAACTAAAGAATATTGAGATTTCATAAGTATAAGTCTCAAGTATAAAGAACAAAGCTAGGACAAATAAGTACAAGCTATTGTTTGAATAGGAAGGAGACATTTTACTACTTAGAGCTAACGAACACTTTAAAGTTGCAAGATCCTCTACACCACTTACATTTTTAGTGATATACGCTTAGTGGTAAATCATCACTCATGCATTCATATTATAGTGATATACGCTTAGTGCTAAATCATCACTCACCCATTCACCTTATAGTGATATACGCTTAGGATAAATCATCACTCTTACATTCATTTATTCCTGATATACGCTTCGGCTATAGGGTTCATGCACACATCATCACTAGGTCGCATCTCATCACTACACTTACACATTCATCACAACACGTTAGATACAACACACACTACTCGACCATTTCTTGATGACACACTCTTGTTTACGGTTCATTCTTGATGGTTGAGGGGGAAAAAAATATGAACATCACTACATACAATTCCATTCACTCAGGGTGCACATGGCTCCTATCACTCCATCTTGCATTACATTCCATCCATCCACAACATACTGCATATATGGTTGTTTTTATTCTTGCTTACTCTTGTTTGTTCATGATCACTTTATTACACATGAGAGTTAGCCTACTTGTATGCCATTTATCTATAACATCCACACATGCGCATTCACACCTTCTTCTAGTTGTGATCATAGATATAGGTCTCTTATATACAACATGGATTCTCACCTTCTACCTTCCCTACACTGGTCACTGGGGGCCTCCACATTCATCTCTTCTAGGTGCTATTGTTTCATTTTATACTTAGCACTTTACATTACTTTCTTATATACGGTTTTGAGATACTAGCTATCTTTATAACATGCTAACGGGTGCTTCATGTGCATGATTTTTTATGTAGGGATATTGGTTTCTATACTTGTTTAATTACATTATATGTTATTATCTGCCATTTTTTGTTATTGTTTGTGGGCCTTGCCCTATTTTTGGTGTCCATACTTGTTTATTATTTACGACCATGATGGCCTTGCGTGTCTTACGACATTGTGAGTGATGTCCCATGTTTGTAGCATGCTTTGTGCATCTTACTTGTCTTCTTGTGTGTTTACATTACTTTTCTTGGTAGCTTACATACTATTTGTGTAGCTTATACATTGTTTTCTACATGCATACATGTTTACACTTGTTTTTGGCTAGCCTTGCATTATTTTTGGCATGCCTTGGTTTCTACCAAGAAAGTTTTAGGGTTACAACGTACATGCGGTTGGTCCTCTTTTGGGGCCACATTTTTCCTATTAGGTACATGACATGCATCCCCAAAGAGGGGGGCATCGTTTGGGGGTTTTACATACTAACACATCGTATTTACACCGGTTTAGTTCAGTGCACTTTATGCCCTTGGCATTTTGGGTTACATACAGTGAGTGGGTTCAGACCAGTCTACGAATCCCATACATAACGAATATTACAGGGCATGGTATCCTTATCATTCTGGGAAGCAGTAACAAGCTTGGAGGTTACAATGGGTGTGCCTCTCTACACTACTTCAGCTAGTGGTGTCAGATCTCCCAAAAAACCAAGACGTACAAAGATCTCTACACACATTCAGGGAAGCAGTTAGAGCTTAGAGGACACAGAGAATTTCCTCCTGACACTTCTTTGGCCTATGGTGTGAGATCACCCAAAAAAATCACAATACAAGATATCCTTCTTCACTTTCTCTCTCGACATGGATCAGGTGCACATGTTCCATTTACATTTACATTTACATCTACAGTTTCCATTTACATTTGCGTATTTTATGTTTACATACACATGTATCTTTTACATAATATTTTTACAATTACATACATATTTGACTACTTGATCATTTTCTCTTTGCAGGTCCGGCCGTATGAGAAACAATAATTCAAATGGGGGCAATAACAAGTAACAACAACAACAATTAACAATAAAAACAACGACAATAATAACATTCTGCAACAACACACATGCTTTACTAATCATGTAGGTATACTACACACTATAGCAGCTACACACGTGTTCCTCCCTAGGTTCACTCTCATCAGTTTTTCTTTTGTACATTTTTCATCTTTAGTTTCCACACTCCTCCATCTTTTTATCATTCCATGCTTTGCCTAGTCCTTCAGATTCTTTATCACTCTACATCGGCATCAAGTACACATCTCTATCTACTTTATGTTACTGAGATTTCCACTCACCAAAATAAAACGGGGGCAAAATGTAGTCACAAAATCATGCACTTTAGACATTTATTTATCCTGATCTCATACTACTATTTAGAAGGTTCTTAAGGGAAAAAATTACTAATTAACCCCTATATTTTGGCCACTTTATTTTATTTTATTTCGTCATTACAAATCTATTGCACCCTTATGCCCAGTCATATTTTATCATCCCGCACTATTTTAGCCTCGGCTGGGGCACCCGTCGGCACCCTGGTCCCACCATGGACACCTCAATCCTTATAGAGCTTTCCCGCCTCTTTTTGGGATCGTTCTAGCCGTTTGGAATCTTTATCTTTCTTGTGGTTGGCCTTTTCGAGGTTAATTATGAAATTAGACCAAGAGAACCCTATAAATATAAAGTTACGAGATCATAATGAGGGACCTAGCATCACTTACTACTATCACTCCATCTATAGTTGTATCCATCTATTGCATTGGAGATCATTTACATCCACATAGCTCCATCATCAAGGCACAAGGCTAGGACATCTACACCACACTTCATAGGGGGAGGGATTCTATTCTATTTCTTGCACACATTCTATTACATTTTCTATAGGTAGGTATTTTTCACTACTTCACAAAGTGTGAATGGAACAAGAGCAACCTAGGGCATGTTCACACACACTCACACATAGAACTACATTGGGTCTAAGATGTAGCACAACACTTAGTAAGTCCACCATTGTGGCAGATGAGGACAGTCTGACCACTTCATATGCATTTTTATTTTTTAGGGTTTGATGCTTGTTTTGGGGTCTTGCAGGTCTTTCTTCCTTCTTGAATCATTGGTGATATCAAGCATAGTACAACGGAATTGATGCAACAAGAAGTTAACATTTTAGATAACCTTTTGGTCTTGTGAAGACCAGATTCAGAGCTTTTACGCAAACCAGGGTGCCCAGACTGCAGACCAGAGCACCCGCAGGTGCCTCAGACCTACTCTAGGCTCCCTAGTCTAGCTAAATCCTCTAGCTCCATCCTTTTCAGCACTTCTACATAGTTGTTCCTGCTCAAAATTTCTTCAGTCTCATCTACGATACAATGTCACAAGTATATGTTATCACTTGAGTTCTTTCCTCTTTCCTTCTTACACACTATGGTTTCTACTGTTGTTAGTTTTATTATTTATATCATTTACATGTTGTCTTAGTACATATATTTTATGTTCTTATATGTCCTCCTGGATTAGATTAACTATTTTTTACTACACCCTATTTAGACAATTGTAGTTAATCATTTTGGTGTTCTTACGGTTCTTACATGATTTTTGAGGGTTTGCTTTAAGAACCTTTCATCACATGCTCCATCGTTCATCCAGTGCACTCAAATCATTTCCCAATGACACACTCTTATGCTTCAGTTCACACTTGACTGTTGAGGGATTACTGCACATGAATCCCACACACTACACTATAGGCATTACACATTGCATTTCATCCCACATTACGTGTCTTACACTATACATTCTACAATTAGTCTATTGACATTTCCACATTTATGCATGTACACATCTTATATCATACTAGTCTCTATCACACATGAGTCTCACATTAGATCATCCTACATACTACATTACTAGTATATTTACATACATTACATACCACTCTATACATTGCATTTTATATATTCTACACTTGTTACATTGCATCCGACACATAGCTTCTTTACACATTCCGCTCATCGCATGGCCGTCCTTCATCCTTACATATACTAAATTGTTTTCTACACGCTGCACTTGTTACCCAATGATTCACTTTAGTTCCTCGGTCCATACTTGATTGCTAAGGGTTTAAAAATCAAATGGAACTTACACATTTATTACTTGACCTTTCATCATGCCACATTCCTAGGCTAGTGACATATGCTTTAGGATAAATCGTAACCTATTCTATATTTTTTGTAGTGGTATACACCTTAGGTTACATCACCACTCCCTACTATTCATCTCATAGTGACATATGCTCTAGGATAAATTGTCACCTATTATATCATTTTCTAGTGGTCTACACCTTAGGTTACATCAACACACCCTCCTTATATTTTGTAGTGATATACGCTTAGTGCTAACCCATCACTCATCCATTCATCTTATAGTGATATACGCTTAGGCTAAATCATCACTTATACTTTAATTTTGTTGTGATATATGCTTTGGATATATGGTTCACGCACACATCATCATCAGGTCACATATCATCAACCTACACATACACATTCATTCACAACGTGTAAGATACAACACACACTACTCGATCATGTCCCGATGATGCACTCTCATTTATGACTAATTCTTGACTACTGAGGGGTCAAACAAAATGAACCTCATTGCATACATTTATATTCACTCAGGGGGTACACAACTTCTATCAATCCATTTTTCATTCAGTTCCATCCATCCATAATATGCTGCATATTATGGTTGTTTTTAATCTTGCTTGCTTTTTTTTGTTCATGATCAATTTATTACACATGCTAGTTTGATTACTTCTATGTCATTTATATATATCATCCACACATGCATGTTCACGCCTTCTTCTAGTTATGATATCAAATACAAGTCTCTTACATGTAGAATGGATGCTCACCTTCTACACTCCCTACAATGGTCACTGGGGCATCCACATTCATCTCTTCTAGGTGTTATTGTTTCATTTTATACTTAGCACTTTACATTACTTGCTTATACATGATTTTGACATACTAGTTATCTTTCTAACATGCTAACAAGTGCTTCATGTGTAACATTTGTTATGCAAGGATATTGGTTTCCATTATTGTTTGATTACATTATATGCTATTGTTTGCGGGCTTGCCCTATGTTTGGTGTGCACACTTGTTTGTTGTTTATGGCCATGATGGCCTTATGTGTCTTACAACATTGTGAGTGATTTCCCATGTTTACAACCCACTTTGTGTGGCTTACATGTCTTCTTGTGTGTTTACATTACTTTTATTGGTAGCTTACACACTGTTTGCACAACTTATACACTGTTTTCTACATGCATGCGTGTTTACACTTGTTTTTGTCTAGCTTTCTTGTTTGTGTGTGCCTTGGTTTCTACCAAGAACTTTTTAGGGTTACAATGTACATGCATTTGGTCCTCTTTTGGGGCCGTATTTCTCCTATCAGCGACATCACATGCACCCCTAAAGAGGGGGGGCATCATTTGGGTGGTTTTACATACTAACACAACATATTTACACTGATTTAGTTCAATGCACTTTCTGCCCTTGGCATTGTGGGTTACATACATCGAGTGGGTTCATACCAATCTATGAAATGAATACACAACAAATTTTATAAGACATGGCGTCCTTAGGATTCTTGGACACAGTTATGGGCTTCGAGGTTACAGTGGGTGTGCCTCTCTACACTACTTCGGCCAATGGCGTCTGGTCACCCAAAAAATGAGGATGTACAGAGATCTATACACACATTCAGGGAAGCAATTAGAGTTTGGAGGACACAAAGCATTTCCTCCCTACACTTATTTGGCCTATGGCATGAGATCACCCCAAAAGTTTGCAGTACAAGATATCTTTCTACACACACTCTCTCAACATGGATTAGGTGCACATGTTCCATTTACATTTTCCATTTATATTTGCGTATTTTACATTTACATACACATGTGTCTTTTACATAGCATTTTTACACTTACATACATATTTGACTACTTTACAAGTCTGGCTGTATGAGAAACAAGCATTCAAATGAGGGAAACAAAAAGCAATAACAAAAACAAGCAACAACAACAACATTTCGGGGTATCGCACATGTTTTACTAACCATACATGTACACTACACACTATAAAAACTACACACACGTTCCACCCTAGGCTCACTCTCATCACTTTTTATTTTGCACATTTTTTATCTTTAGTTTCCATGCTCCTTCATCTTTTTATCATTCCACACTTTTGTTTAGTCCTTTGGCACGCCTTCTTCATCATTCTACATTAGCATCATGTATGCATCTCTATCTACTTTATGTTACCGAGATTTCTGCTCACCAACATAAAGTGGGGGAAAAATGTAGTCACAAAATCATGTACTTTAGACATTTATTTATACCAATCTCATGCTACTATTTAGAAGGTTCTTGAGGGAAAAAGGTACTAATTAACCCCCGTCTTTTTTCCACTTTATTTTATTTTATTTCATCATTAAGAACCTCTTGCACCCTTATGCCCAGTCAGATTCTATCATCCCGTGTTATTTTAGCCTCGGTTGGGGTGCCCAGATTAATATTGGGGCACCTGTCGATGCCTTGGTCCCACCATGGGTGCACCGATCCTTCTAGAGCTTTCTTGCCTTTTTTTGGGATCTTTCTAGCTGTTTGGAATCTTTATTTTTCTTGTGGTTGTCCTTTTTAGACTTAATTATGAAATTAGACCAAGATAACTCTATAAACAAAAAGCTATGAGATCATAATGAGGGACCTAACATCACTTACTACTATCACTCCATCTAGAGTTGCATCTATCTATTGCATTAGATATCACTTGCATCCACATAAATCCATCATCAAAGCACAAGGCTAGGAAATTTACATCACACTTCATAGGGGAGGGATTTTATTATATTCCATGCATACATTCTATTACATTTTATACACATAGTTATTGCTCGCTACTTTACAAAGTGTAACTAGCATAAGAGAAACCTAGGGCATGTTCACACACACTTGCACATAGAACTACATCGGGTCTGAGATGTAGTGCAAAACTTAGTTAGTAAGTCCACCATTATGGCAGTTGAGGTCAGTCTGACCCCTTAATATGCATTTTTATTTTTTAGGGTTTGATGCTTATTTTGGGGTCTTGCAAGTCTTTCTTCCATTTTGAATTATTGGTGACATTTAGTTCAGGAAAAAAAAATTGATGCGATAAGCAACGAATATTTCAAATTACCTTTCGGCCCTGTGAAGACCAGATTCAGAGCTTTTTCACATACCAGGGCACCCAGATTACAGACCAGAGCACCCGCAGGTGCCCCAGTCCTCCTCTAGGTGCTCCAGTCTAGCTATATCCTCTAGTTCCATATTTTTTGACATTCCTGCACAATAATTCCTACTTCTGATTTTCTAGTCCCCTTTATGACACAATATCACCATTTCGTCGAATCAGCTGAGTTCTTTCCTCTCTCTCTCTTGCACATTAGGGTTTATATTTTTATTAGTTTCACTACTTATGTCATTTACATGCTGTATTATTAAATTTATTTTCTACATTTATATGTCATCCTAGATTAAATTAACTATCCCTTACTACACTAGATAGTTAATTTTAGTTAATCATTAACAATGTCGAGCAATCACCATCTTCAACGAGCTCTCCAAAGTACCTCTGAAACCCACTTCGAAAATACATAAAACAAATGGTCAGGTGAATTCAATGGGTTATATAAATATCACTACATATCTAAGAATTTGTTTCAGAGATAAGATTGTAGGGGGATGATTGCACATGCTTCCCACATGTTGATTCCATATAATATTTACACGAGTTTTTTTAACACCACAAAGTTTTGTTTTTCAAGAGTTTTTCCTTCCTGGTTAGAGGCCCAATCTGCAAATGTAAGGGTGGTCATCTTTTGTCTTATTTTTAATAAATTCATGATTAAGTTGGTTGTCACACCATGTGTTTTCATGGTTGGATCAGCTTGGTATAAAATCCATTTTAAAGAGTTTTTCATTATTGAATTATTGATATTAAAATGTATTTAAATGTCGTGTTATTAACTTTGAAGTATACTCTACTCAAAATGAGAATGCATGCAAGAAATAAAGCCAGAGGATGAGAAGAGATCCATACTTGGAATATAAAGAGGTAATAAAAAGAAGTCCTCTTTCCATTACACTATGTTGGTACAATACGAACTATTTTCAAAACTCTTTTTTTTGCCTAACCCGAAGGATGATGGTAAAGTGTCCAGATTTACATCAGCCAAAGACATTTTCTTGAATGTTCCCATGATTTGTTCACATGCCTATTATGACACTTGTAACTACAAATCTTGAAAAAATTCTTATTTCCACTATGCATTGAAGGATGTTTATTCCTTGTTCCATTAGATGTTCCAAAGCTCTTATTGAAGCACAAGATGGGAGGAAATTTTGACAGAGCTACGAGTTTTATTTTACATTTTCCTTAATAATTTCATTGGAAGTTTCGAAGACCTAACAAGTAACCAATTTATGCATAGCCAGATTCGATTGCTAACTGAGAGAACACATCCCTTTTGAGGCATTTCTAAACATATATGCTTCCTTTATTTTACTAAGGAACTTGTAAAAAATGTTCACATCCCCAACATATTATCTCATCTCTTCCAATTATAACTATCAATACATTATAGCTATTATATTAAACAAAAGAAAAATCCTCTCCAATACTTGGGCACCCACATGTTATTCAATCTCCTATCTTGGCATAGTTGGGAAGAAGGAATTCTTAAGAAACACAAAAGACAAAATATGCTTATTATAGACAATAAATTTAGAAACCATTTGAAACTACTGGGTTTGACAATGCACTCTTACTAAGATAATCACATCCTTTCTATCCCAACTTAGTACATCTTGAGGCAATTTACCCTTTGACACTACTGGGTTTGAAAATGCACTTTTGCTTAGATAATCACACTCTTTGTATCCCCACTTATTATATTTTGAGGTCTTTTGTCTAAATTTCTTAGTCATATACACTAATATGTCAAATTTTTTTTAGAACTAAATGCATAAAATCCATAAACAAACTTCAATTGACAAGGTGCAAACTTTAGTTTTCATGTTTCTCATCCCTATGTAAAATTGTAAAATTTGGTCAAGAGTTGTTATCCAGTCCTAGATGACTTGTATGGTTTTGAACCAAGATATCACCCATATTTGATTTTAGTTTCATACAACCTGATAATCGCTCCTTGATCACCAAAAGTACTTGTAACTTGCAAAAGATAAGTCCACTTGCAAAACCCACAAACTGCATCAAACCTAGCAATAAAAATGAAAAATGGGGAGTCAGACTGACCCCGACGGTCACCCTGAGAGTGAACTTATGACCGGGAATTGCACTACATATTAGAATCCATGTAGTTATTGTGAGTGTGTGTAGAAATTGTGCCCTAGGGTTCCCTTGTGCAAGTTGCACTTGATAGCAGGTTGTAACTAGAATGTAGCAATGTAGTAGAATGTGTGGATGGAATAAAATGAACTTCCCATTCCTATGCAGAGTTTATGCAACCCTTGTCCCTTGAATGGATGCTATATGAATTCCTTTAGAGTAATTTAGTTCCTTTAGAATGCAAGCTTAGGTGACGGTAGTAATGCTCAGTGTTTGGTTGCTCATTTTGAACACATAACTATGTATTTATATGATTCCCTTGTTTGGATTTCATAATTGACAACTAGAAGGCCCCATAAGTGAAAAAGATGCCCAAAAGATAAAAGAGAACCAAAAGATAAAAGAGACCCAAAAGGAGCGGGTAAGATAAGAAAGGGTTAGGGGTGCCTAGAGGGGGCATGAGTGCCTGGATGTTATTGTATTGGTTGGGCATTGGTGTCTGAAGCCATAGAAAATAAATAAGTAAATCTCTGACTAGGCTGTAAGGTATGTAAGACCAAATAGACAATAATAAATAAATAAAAGAGGCCAAAGATAGTTTTCAATCACTAGTTTTCTTGCTTAGGAATCATCTAAATTCTAGCATGCTTTTAGGAGCTAGAAATGTACCCAAGTGCGTGATTTTGTGTCTACAACATCCTTAATGTACATAGCTCACTAATTCTAGTTATAATATAATAAGGGTATAAAACACTTATCATTAAACTTTGGTGGACATCCTCACCCTATTGCAAGGCTCTTACTTTAAAACAAGTTGGGAGAGTGGAAGTCAAGTTGTGGAGTAGGGATTTACACCTATCATTTGCATTTCCTTATAGTTCCAAGGCCTTTCCAAAATACCCATTTTGAGCATAATATGCAAACATTTCAAGATATGAGGCCACATTTCTTTGAGGCATTTTTTTAAATATCCTACATATCCTCTTTCAATGCTCCTATTTTAACATAGGCTACGAGTATGCTAGCTAAAATTAATTGATATGTTGGGTGCCCATCTAACGCCCATGCCCATCTTGTCATCAACATTCTCATTGAGAAGGAAATAAAAACAAAAATTAAAGAAAATTGGTGAGAAAATTTGTCAGTTGGGAAAATTAGGTGCCTCCACCAACATTCATGGGGCTACTTGCCTCTGCATTGAATGGTGCATCTCCCATTATTGAATGAAAACTAATCTAATCCTATCTATTGTTGTGGGTTGGACCAAAAGGCTGGGGATCACATAGGGACACTCCACTGCACCTGTGGAAAAATGCTTGTATGGGGGTTGTTGTCCACTCAAAATTCCCCGCTCTGATAAGAGTTAAATTTTCAAAATTTTGAGTTTTAGGGTTTTTCTCTGAAGTGCCTAAGTCGTGAAATTGAAAAAATCTGTGTTTTGGGTCATTTTGTGTGATTTTCGGGCCTATCGGAACTTTTTGTCCCAACTGTCCCAAGTACGAAAGTGCACTCTGTTCCCCGATCGGCCGAAATCCCTGAAGCTGTCCCATTTTCGGGCCCGTCGGAAAATTTTGTCCCAAGTGTCGCAAGACTTATTTTGCATGTTGTTCCAATTTCGGCCGAATCATCCTTCCCGCGTACTTCGCTCTTTCCTGTCCCAAATGTCCCAAAGTTAAAAAGTGCGAGCTTTCCCATTTTCGGCCGATTTGCCCGAACCGCGTCCTTCGCGAAATTTTGTCCCAGTTG
This sequence comes from Taxus chinensis, assembly GCA_019776745.2. Lineage (NCBI taxonomy): Eukaryota > Viridiplantae > Streptophyta > Pinopsida > Cupressales > Taxaceae > Taxus > Taxus chinensis. The sequence goes on from CM034147.1 coordinate 9,804,432, forward strand.
CCCCATTTTAAAAAGTGCGAGCTTTCCCAATTTCGGCCGAGCCGGTCAAGTCGCGTATTTCAAAACTTTTTGTCCCGAATGTCCCAAGTCCAAACGGGCCCGCTGTTCCAATTTCGGCCGAAAACACCGAATCGCGTACTTCGCACATTTTCGTCCCATTTGTCCCAAATGCATTTGTGCGTCCTCTCCCTGTTTTGCCCGAACCGGCCGAGCCGCGTGTTTCGCGCATTCGCGTCTCACATGTCCCAAGCGTACCTAGTGTCATTCACACTTAGTTTTTCCCGCTCGCTCCGAGTATGATGCTATTCAAATTGGTGGTTGTGTATTCAATGCGCATTAAATTCATTCCTCTCCTCAAACGGCTATATAACAAGCATACCACCTTTGCATTTTCCACATTGCTTCCTTGCTATCTTTGCTCAAACCCTTGCGATCTATTTCCCTGCCCGTATAGCCCTTTTCTCTGTAATTCCTATCCAAGTTGAGGTCACAGCTCTAACCTATCAATATGAAGATCAAGTTTCAGGGACAAAAGCAAATTTCTTCGCTAGAGTCTGCTGTTAGCAATATAGGGGACAGTGAAGCTCGTCATCTCGACTTCGGCGATTTTTGGTCAAGAATGACAAATGCAAACCCTACACCAATGGCACAGATGATTAATGATAGTGGTTTGGATTTTGCCGGAGGTTTCCCAATCTCAGTACAGTGTGCTGATACTGTACTTTCATGCGGAGCTCACTTCGACCCCGCTTTGAGCGAATTGACAAATGTACATGGGGAACTCATTGCCAAGCTAGACGCTGCCGCCATTGGTGCTGCCCTGAGGATTCCGGAGATGGAAAATTCTATAGTCGTCTCTCGGGATCAAGCACAGGCTATGTTCGACCAAGACAGTGACAAATATAAGACGCGAGTGGCGAAATATTGGTTGAAGAACCCTAAGAAAGGTGCTTCTCGCCTAACCAAAACCATATTCCGAGTAGATTTCAATGAAGAATTGTCAGATTTTATAATCCTGCTGACTCGGGTTATGGGTTTTCCCTCCACCAATGAGTTCCATTTCTGGATGTGCCCGCTCATCAGCATGGTGTGCGAGGGAACACAAAATATCAACTGGGCAGAGATCATCTGTATGAATTTGATAGAGCAGCTATCCAACGTTCAGCAAACAAAGAAGTTCTTTATGACTTCATATATGATGTATACTCTAGCAGCATCAAGGCAGTGGTTTGGCTTCTCCTATATAGACGCACACAAGGATGATCCAGTGTATGCCTATTGCCCGCAGTTCACCCTAGAGACCAGCAATCGGAATTTCAGAAGGGTCAACGATGCTTTCACCATGTACGTGGTCAGATTGCTCGAAGGTGATACTGCAAGAAGGTTTTCCGATGAAGCCATGAACCTGATATCGCAGTATGGAGCCTATTTCATTCAATTCAGGAAATTTTCCTATATCAGGCTTGCTGGCTATGAGAGCACTCCTCTGCGGCTTCCCATGTTCTGTAATGACAAAATGACCTTGATAGAAATATGCAGGCAACTAGACAAGTTGCACAAAACCTGCAGAGACAAGAAGATTTCTGGCTTGCACTTTCCCATCTCTCTAGGAAACTACACATGCATCTCTCTGGGCAAAACAGCTCTGGATGCTCAGAACATAGAAAGAGCCCTGTTCCCTATCACTGTTCATTTCTTCAAGCCAAGAACCTGCTTTGACTTGCAGAAGTTCATTGAACAGAACATCAAGATAGTCTATCATCATAGGGCAGATACAGAAGACTACTGGGCTGACTGTGTAGATGACTTTGAAGATAGAAGAAGGCATTGTGGCAGGTTCTCCCTGCACTTGATCCGAGAACTCAGTCTGTACCAAGTTCCTCAAGGTCTCCAGGATGACAATTCTGACCTATACTCGTATGAGTATGAAAATGTGATTAAGCACACCCCTCTAGAGGACCTGGATTGGAACAGGAAAGAGAGAGATGATCTGGCTGAGATTATTGCTCCAGTCTTGAGTCAGGACTAGGGTCTGGTTCAGTAAGAATATTCGAGAATTCAAGAGGCACTCGGGAGAATCCAGCTCCAAGGATGATTCGACACCCATAAGAGAGGCATCATTTCCAGAGTCTGGAACACCAGTGAAAACCCCTCCTGCCTCAGCAACTCAGGGACCTGTGGAATCTACTCCTTCTCCATCTACCCAGGTAAACAAGAAGAAACTCAAAGAGGTAAAGAAGGAGCCTACAGAGAATGACCCTCCAAGAATAGAGGCAGAGGTTTCCTATAGGGCCAGAGAACATCATTGTTCTCAGTGAAAGTGAAGAAAGCGAGATGCCAACTCCTGCAAATGTTCCTGAAGATCCAGCAGATAAGGACAAAGAGGTCCAGAGAACTAAACTTCTGGGTGCTACCGATTCTTCTACTGTCATTGCCCCCAGTGCTCTACTCACGTCTCAGCTTGAGTCGATAGCTGCGTAGACCCTGAGTGTCATGAGCTCCCTGTCTCTTGGTCCCCTTGCCCCTCCTGCAGATTCTTCTTCCTCTTTTGCTTGGGTGAAACCTCTGGTTGACAAAAGAAAGAGGAAATCCTCCTCTCAAAGCGGTGGGACCAATTTTTGATGCTGTTGCAGCCTTGTTGGGCACCACTCCTTCTCGTGCCAAGAAAGCCAGAACTACTTCCAGGATTGTGTCTGATGCTGAAGGTCAGCAGTTCTTGGAGATTGCTAAACCTACAGTGGACAAATCAGAATCAGACTTGCTGACATCTGACTTGGAGCTTTCAAGGATCCCTATGGGAGAATCTACCCCTGAAGGTGAAATTCACAACCTCCAGGAAACAGTCACGAGAGTCATTGGAAGGGTAGAGAAAGGGCATCAGACTATTGAACAGCTGGAAGAACAAGCCTAAGTTCTCACAAGTTTTATCAAGTCGCTTTTGTCTAAGGACAAAGTTTTGGGACCCTACCCCCTTGACTGCTCTACCTCCTCCTGTAATTCTAAGCCAAGATGAAGTGTAAAGTATTAAAGATATGCACAAGTATTCTGTCTATGGTAGAGCTATTGAAGCCATGGTGGATGACATGCTTGTTGCTGGGCTAAACTTCATCGATGAAGCTTTTAAACTACATGGAAAGGTAGACAATTTGCAACAGAAGCTATCCTCTGCTATTGGGGTTATGGATAAAGAGCTTAAACTCTGGAGCAGTTGCATTGTAGACCTTCACCTCATGGGACAGACAGATGAGAACATCTTACTGGCGAATAAGATTTTCGATGATGCCAAAGACAATCTATCAAAATCCTGGGTCTACAGCGTAGAGTGGAAAATCAAAGTTCCTGGAGGAAGCTGTGGGAGAAATGAAAAATAGCTGGCAGAAGGGAGAAGCTTTCAAGACACTGGCAGCTACTGCTTTCAAAGATATACATTGTCATCTTCAAGATGAAAACTCCGGTGTTTCCTTGTCCTTGCAAGAAATCAAAGCTCAGTTCAGAGCTTTTTTCAAAGATCATCTATTCAAGGAAAGCTCCATCTCTAAGGAAAAGATGAAGGAAATTTGTTCTCTTCAGTCTGCCATTGAAGAAGCAAACAAAGACGATCATACTCACGTCGAGTTTGATAAAGAGATGGAGAAATGTCTGGGATTTTGGACTCAGTCTGCAGCCAACACGTCAGTCCCTCGTGGCAGAGATATAGCTGAGTCATTGAAGAAATTCAGGCAGCGGATTCTGAAGAGAGTGGGTCCCTCCCAGTAACCGGCCACTTGTCTCCTTCTCCTTTCTTTTCTCTTCTTCCCTTTCTTTTCGTATTCCTTGTAATTAGTTAAGGCATCGCAACTGGGTGATCTTTAACTATTCTTTATTTAAAAGAAACGGTTACGAAGAGTAACTGACTTGTAAGCTATATAATGGCCTTTCCACGCCATTTTGAGGGGGAGGAAGAACTTGGATATTTGCTGAAAGTGTAAATAGATCTTAAAGAAATCAATACAAAAGGGCTTTCCATTCTTTGTCTATCTAATTCTTGTTATCTCTGTGTTTTCCTTTAATATCGTGAAGATCATTTTGTTCCTAACTCGTTTAGTCTCTCTGATTGCATACTGTTCAGTTTTGCAAATACAGTGATCTTGTACAACCAAGAAGGAACTTTGTGTCCTTGATTAAAAAATCTGGAGAAGGTTATTTATAGAACTTTGTGTCTTTAAATTTAATCTCATTCAACCAACGCAAATTGATCTTGTCTTAAATTCTTTGAAGCTTCGCATACACGAAGAATTATTTTGCTATCTATAATTCTAAATGTTGCTATTCTGTTCATCTTCTTATTCCCTTTCCTCAGTCCTTGTGTAACTGATGATCCTTGTGGAAAACACTTTCGTAATATCCAAGTTTAACCATAAAACAATGTTCTGTACATTTGTAAATAAGTTCGTTTCTGAATAAGGGAACCTCTCCCATTAAAGAGGAGGGACTTTTTGTCCCCTGACTGTTGCTCTTCTAAAAAGTCCTACTTGAAAACCAACAGTTTTTTGTGACTCCGCTGGGGAAAAATCGCATTCCAGTACTACAATTTCTTGATCATCCTTTCATTTGGCGACTCCGTGTTTCACTCGAGGGAGAAGGGCCCTTGGTATCGAAGATTCTCAGTTTTAGCTTTTAGAGCAACAAGGTTTTCCTTTCCCTTCAACTCCAAGAAGTAGAAGAACTCGTTCGACGAGAACTCCGCCTGTTCAAGAAAGAAGTCCTACGGGTGGTAATCCTTCAAAGCCTGCTAGTCCCAATCTGTGAGCTTTGATCCTTGTTGGTGTTACGGTTCCCCTCCAAGCTGTATTTCCAAGAATGGCACAATTACCATGGGGTCAACGTGTCGGGCCCCTGGCTCTTACGCAGCCTTTACATGAGTTACCCAGAGGTAACCGGAAGAACTTCCCAAAATTTAAAGGTGATGGCAAAGTGCATCTTGATGAACATATTGCAGCCTTCGTAGTTGCATATGGAGTTTTGGGAGTTGAACACGAAGACGTCTCTGTAAGACTGTTCGTCGAGACGTTACAAGATAATGTTACTGACTGGTTCTACCACCTTCTGGCTGGTGCCATTACCGACTGGAATACGATGAGAACTCAGTTCGAGAGCCGTTTCAAGCCGGCAGAGGATGTGCATGCCCTTGCTTGCCCAAATTTCTCAGATAAAGAAAGATTCATCAGAACCTATGAGGAGAATTTGTGGCTCGATTCAACAGACTGAGCAACAAAATTCCCGGTAAATACTCGACCGGTTGATCAAATTCAAAAATGTTTCTTTCTAAATGCTCAAATTCCCAAAGTCAGTTATGCTCTAAGAAGGGCTAATCTCGGAACGTTAATTCTGGATCAAGAACTGGCTGTTAGTGTCGAGGATGACTTGATCATATCAGGGAAGTTGAGAAGAGACCCTCCCAAATCTAAGTCTACTGCTTCTTCCTCTTCCACCTCTGGACCCAATACTGATCCATTAGTCCAGAAACTTGCAAATGATCTAGTGGCTATAAAGAAACAATTGGCTCAACATGCCCCGTATGCAGATGTTCCAAGAAGAAATTTTCAGCCCAGAAACCGGTTGCCTGCTCCCCACACAAGACTAGCACTTGAAGGACCTCCTGTCAAGGTTCCTATGAATGCAACTTGTGAGGTTGAAGAGCCAGATGATGATAATGAAGCTTGCGAGGAATTTGTTGAGGAATTTGATGATGAGGCAGAAGAACTTGAGGGATCTCGAGTTAATTTCTTTACCACTGAGGGCATTGATGATGGAGATGACTATGATGAAGTGGTAGCAGACATGAATAGTGAATCATTCACTGTCATGACTCGAGAACAGACACATCAGAAGGAAAAAGTAACACAGCCCATGAGGAAATCTAAGGAGCAGCCGGCAACTATTCCTGTAATTGCAAAAAGAGGATCTCCTCTTCCATACCTCATCTGCACCAAAGGTAAGTACTGTCAATCACTGCTCCCAAAGTTGCTTCTTCTTCTTTTCCTCCTAAAAATGATAAGCCTAGAATCCCAAATGATGATGGCCCATCCACCTCTTGATCCTTTGATATTGTTGATCACCTAAAAAGGACCAAGGTCCAAATCTCAGAAGCTGAGTACTACCAAACTCATCCCAAGGCCTTTGCCAAGATGATCCAATTTGTTAATTCCCATTCCAAGACCACCTCTAAAGGCATTTTTCCCACTCCTCCTGCTATGCCACAGCCTAGCCTGGTAGCCGCTGTCACCTCACCTGGTGATAAAATCAAGCCTTTTTATGTAACACTTCTTATAGCTGGCCATAGACTTAGTAACTGTGTCATAGATTCCGGAGCCTCAGATAATGTGATGCCTGCTAAAGTAGCTCATGCTTTAAGCTTGACCCTTACTCATACTTATGGATCTTGCTACTCCATGGAAATTAAGGAAGTGCCTTTGTTTGGAAGGATTAAAGATGCACAGGTGGCTTTTGCTGCTTTACCTGAAAAGAAAGTCTTGGCTACCATCCTAGTAGCAGACATTCCTCCTTCTTACGGAATGTTGCTAAGTAGGAACTTCTATAAAGATGTGGGTGGAGATATTCAGATGGATTGGTCCCATGCCCTCATACCTGTCAATGGACAAATGAAGAAGTTACTCCCTGAGAAACAGTCTGAGTATATTGTGCAGAAAACAGATGATCCTAAGGCACAAATACTCTATGAAGACACGGGTCATGGTAATTACATGATTCTGTCCCCTGATGAAATCTAACCCTCCAAAGTATCACCTAAAGATCCCAATGGTGTCTGGATTTTAGAATTTGATGGAAGTTGTTCCTCGGCTGGTTCTGGAGCTGGCGTCTTGCTAGTGTCACCTGAAGGCTGCCTACACCCTTTTTCATTTAAGTTGCAGTTCGAGAACACCAAGAACATGGCAGAGTATGAGGCTCTCATTCTTGGACTGCAAGTGGCCAAAGAACGAGGTGTAAAAAATCTTCTGGCTCGTGGTGATGTAGAGCTGATTGTGAAGCAAGTCAGAAGCCTTTTTCAGGTAAAAAATGGGAGGCTGAAGCATTATCGAAATCAGGTTTGGGATTCAATTGAATTCCTTGATGCTTTATCCATTGAAGCAATACCTAGAGAAAAGAACAACAGGGCTGATTCACTAGCTGTATCAGGGTCACTACTGATTCCCCATCCTGAGTTCTCTCATGATAAGTTCACTATTGAAATGGTCCACCCGCCTAGTGTTCCTGACAATACTAATAACTGGAAAGTTTTCAACGATGACCAGCATTTGCTTTCCTTCCTGGAACTCAAGGGGAATTTCGAGCAACTGTATTTTGAGGGAAGTGACAACCTTCCTCGTGAGAGTGTGTCCTCTGACCAAGCTGTCACCCAAGGAGAAGAAACAGATCAGGAAGGGTGCATTAAACTCAAAGGAAACAAGATTCCCAAAGGTTTGGTGAGTTTGGAGGATTTGTTTGATAAACATGACAGATATGTGAAATCTAAAGCTTCTACTGGACCTCAGCAATCAGCTGAGTATGATAGGATTGATATAGGGAGTTCTACTGATCCCAAGCTGGTAAATATTGGAAAATTTTGCACAACTGATGAGAGGAGAAAGGCAATTGATCTTCTAAGGAAGTATAAGGATGTTCTCACATATTCTTATGAGGATCTAAAAGCCTTCAAGCCAAAAGAGATGCAGCACTCTATCCCTCTCAAACCAGGAATCAAGCCTTTCAAGCAGAAACAAAGGCAGTATAATCCCAAAATATCTGACACTATATTTCAGGAGATCCAAAAATTGTTGAAGGCTAAAATCATTTTTCCCATTCACCATTCAACATGGATTGCAAACATTGTGCCTGTTAGGAAGAAGAATGGTGAGATCCGCATCTGTGTTGATTTCAGGAACCTGAATCAGGCTTCTCTGAAAGATAACTACCCTCTGCCTATGATGGATCAGATTTTGCAAGTAGTAACGGGATCTGAAATGTTATCTATGCTTGATGGATTCTCGGGATACAATCAGGTAGAGGTTGATACTGCAGATCAACACAAGACAACCTTCACCACTCCTTGGGGTACCTTTGCCTATAAGAGAATGCCTTTTGGGCTGATTAATGTTGGTGCCACTTTCCAGAGAGCTATGGATCTGGCTTTTGGAAGCTTGAAAGGGAAATGTATTGTCATATACCTTGATGATATGATAGTGTTTTCAAAGACAAGAGCGGATCACTTTGACCACTTGGAAACAGTTCTGCTGAGATGCCAAGAGCATGGGATTTCTTTAAATCCTAAAAAATTTGTCTTCTGTGTTACAGAAGGAAAACTATTAGGGCACATTGTCTCCAAGGATGGTATCAAGATTGATCCTGAACGAGTTCAGGCCATACAACAAATTCCTCTCCCAACTAGTAAAAAAGGCGTGCATTCCTTCTTCGGTAAGATCAATTTTTTAAGAAGATTCATCCCTGATTTTGCTGAATTAACTTTGAATATTTCTCAGATGATGAAGGGGAAGCAAACCTTTGGTTGGTCTTCTGAAGGAAAGGAATCCTTTGAAGGTATCAAGAAAGCTATTGCCAAAACTCCAGTTTTGGCCTATCCTGACTTCAGCAAAGATTTCATCATCTATTGCTATGACTACAGATAATACCCTGGCTGATGTCTAACCCCAAGAAGGACTCTGATGGACAGGAGATACCAATTGCCTTCATGAGCTATATCCTGAAGAATAATGAGCTGAAATACACCATGATGGAGGAAGCATGCTTTCGCCAGTAGGCAAAGCTGTAGCAGTTCCGTTTCTATAATCCCAAACTCTCATCTAGGTGCTGGTTCCAGAACGACTTACAGAAGGAAAACTATTAGGGCACATTGTCTCCAGGATGGTATCAAGATTGATCCTGAACGAGTTCAGGCCATACAACAAATTCCTCTCCAACTAGTAAAAAAGGCGTGCATTCCTTCTTCGGTAAGATCAATTTTTTAAGAAGATTCATCCCTGATTTTGCTGAATTAACTTGAATATTTCTCAGATGATGAAGGGGAAGCAAACCTTTGGTTGGTCTTCTGAAGGAAAGGAATCCTTTGAAGGTATCAAGAAAGCTATTGCCAAAACTCCAGTTTTGGCCTATCCTGACTTCAGCAAAGATTTCATCATCTATTGCTATGCTACAGATAATACCCTGGCTGCTGTCTTAACCCAAGAAGACTCTGATGGACATGAGCTACCAATTGCCTTCATGAGCTATATCCTGAAGAATCATGAGCTGAAATACACCATGATGGAGAAGCATGCTTTCGCAGTAGTCAAAGCTGTCAAGCAGTTCCGTTTCTATATCCTCAACTCTCACTCTATGGTGCTGGTTCCAGATACGACTGTTAAGTCAATTCTTACACAGCAAGAATTTGGGTCCAAGAGAGGAAACTGGGTGGCTAAATTCCAGGAGTATGACATTGATATCAAACCGACCAAGCTGGTTCGTGGAAAAGGTCTTTGTGAGCTCATTGCTGAAGGAGCCAAACATGAGTTGCTGGAGGAGAAAGCTGACATTCCTACTGTTCTATTCCTTAGTTCAGTCGATGAATGGTATTCTGACATTGCCCATTTTATCACCTATGGGGAATGCCCCTCTCATTTAACTGCCAAGGAAAAGAGGACTGTTAAATTGAGATCAATGCAATATGTACTATGGGAAAATGCCTTGTTCAAGCGTGGTTTAGATGGGAGATTTCTGAAGTGTGTGGACAAGGAACAACAGAGAAAGTTGCTCTCAGCTTTCCATGATCAGACATGTGGAGGGAACTATTCATCAACAGTCACAACTCACAAGATACTCCGGGGAGGGTATTACTGGCCTTCCTTGTTCAGAGATGCATCCAAGTGGGTGGATAAATGCGAGGCCTGTCAGACCTTTGTGGGAAGACCTAAATTGGCATCTTTGCCTCTCAAGCCAGTTGTGATTGAGGAACCATTTCAACAGTGGGGTCTAGACTTCATTGGTACACTGAATCCTGCTTCTAGTGCTGGCCACACTCATGTGCTAACTGCCACTGACTACTTCACCAAATGGGTGGAAGCTATTCCAGTCAAGAGCACTACTTCTGAAGTGGTATGCAAATTCATCAAGGAGAACATCTTGGTAAGGTATGGTGTACCTAACAAGATTGTAACAGATAATGCTTTGAACTTCTCCTCAACTGAGATAATGGATTTCTGCTACGGGTATGGCATCTCTCTGGCTCATTCTTCAGATTATCATCCCCAGGGAAATGGACAAGCAGAATCCACCAACAAAAATCTGGTGACTATCATAAGGAAGTTGGTCAATGAGTCTCAGCGAAACTGGCATAAGAAGCTTTATGATGCTCTTTGGGCAGACAGGATCACACCTAAAAGAGCCATTGGAATGTCTCCCTTTCAAGTGGTGTATGGAGTAGAAGCTCAATTACCAGTGACAGTGGAACTGCCAGCCTTGCACCTGATGAAGGCCATTGAAGATACTAGTTTCAGTGATGCTCTGGATAAAAGGATCATGTACCTGCACAAACTGAACGAGGACAGATTGGAGGTTGCTGACAGGATATCTGCTCACCAGCAGAAGGTAAAGGTTCTATTTGACAAGAAAGCTAGGTTCAGAGAGTTCCAAGTTGGAGATACCGTGCTGTTATGGGACAAAAGACATGAACCTCGTGGCAGCCATGGAAAATTTGATTCCCTGTGGCTCGGACCATTCAAGATAAGACACTTTGCTGGTAAGAACTCTTTCTATCTTGATTGCATGGATGGTTCTCCCCTCCCACTTCCTTATAGTGGGCAGTATTTGAAGTTGTTCAAGTCATAGGTGACTAGGGAGTCCCTTTGTATATTCTGTACAGTGTTTTTTCTTTTCTGCTTTCGGTGTGTTTCCCTTCTGTTGTTGTGTGTGTTGCCCTCCGTATTGGTTTGTTTTTGACTGCGTTACCCAATGGATAAGGCACTGGTCTGCTTCACCAAGTTTGTCTAAGTTCTTGCCTTGTCTCATTCCATGAATTTACACCAAGTCATCCCCAGAAGGAGCCAGCTGTTGTCCACTCAAAATTCCCCGCTCTGATAAGAGTAAAATTTCAAAATTTTGAGTTTAAGTGTTTTTCTCTGAAGTGTCTAAGTCGTGAAATTGAAAAAATCTGTGTTTTGGGTCATTTTGTGTGATTTTCGGGCCTGTCGGAACTTTTTGTCCCATTTGTCCCAAGTACGAAAATGCATTCTGTTACCCGATCGGCCGAGATCCCCGAAGCTGTCCCTTTTTCGGGCCCGTCGGAAAGTTTTGTCCCAAGTGTCCCAAAATTTATTTTGCATGTTGTTCTAATTTCGGCCGAATCATCCTTCCCGCGTACTTCGCACTTTCCTGTCCCAAATGTCCTAAAGTTAAAAGTGCGAGCTTTCCCATTTTCGGCCGAAACTCCCGAGTCGCGTACTTCAGAGCTTCTTGTCCCAAATCGAAAAATGCAAACTGTTCCAATTTCGGCCGATTTGCCCGAAACGCGTCATTCGCGCGTTTTCGACCCAACTGTCCCATTTTCAAATTGTGCGCTCCGTTCCAATTTCGGCCGAGCCGGTCAAGTCGCGTACTTCGGAACTTTTTGTCCCAAATGACCCAAGTCCAAATGGGCCCTTTGTTCCAATTTCGGCCGAAACACCCGAATCGCGTACTTCGCACATTTTCGTCCCATTTGTCCCAAATGCATTTGTGCGTCATCTCCCTGTTTCGCCCGAACCGGCCGAGCCGCGTGTTTCGCGCATTCGCGTCTCACATGTCCCAAGCGTACCTAGTGTCATTCACACTTAGCTTTTCCCGCTCACTCCGAGTATGATGCTTTTCAAATTGGTGGTTGTGTATTCAATGCGCATTAAAGTCATTCCTCTCTCCAAACGGCTATATAACGAGCATTCCCCTTTGCATTTTTCACATTGCTTCCATACTATCTTTTGCTCGAACCCTTGCAATTTGAAAACCTGCGCAATCCCCCCTCCATTTGCAAATTCCTTCCAGAAGTCTAGGTTGCAGCTCAGAGATTATCAATATGAAGATCAAGTTCCAGGGTCAGGAGCAAATTTCTCCGCTTGAGTCTGCTGTTAGCAATATAGGGGACAGTGAAGCTCGTCATCTCGACTTCGGCGATTTTTGGTCAAGAATGACAGATGTAAACCCTACACCAATGGCACAGATGATTAATGATATTGGTTTGGCTTTTGCTGGAGGTTTCCCAATCTCAGTACAGTGTGCTGATACTGTACTTTCATGCGGAGCTCACTTCGACCCCGCTTCGAGCGAATTGACAAATGTACATGGGGAACTCATTGCCAAGCTAGACGCTGCCGCCATTGGTGCTGCCCTGAGGATTCCGGAGATGGACAATGCTATAGTCGTTTCCCGGGATCAAGCACAGGCCATGTTCGACCAAGACAGTGACAAATATAAGACGCGAGTGGCGAAATCTTGGTTGAAGAACCCTAAGAAAGGTGCTTCTCGCCTAACCAAAACCCTATTCCGAGCAGATTTCAATGAAGAATTGTCAGATTTTATAATCCTGCTGGCTCGGGTTATGGGTTTGCCCTCCACCAATGAGTTTCATTTCTGGATGTGCCCGCTCATCAGCATGGTGTGCGAGGGAACACAAAATATCAACTGGGCAGAGATCATCTGTATGAATTTGGCGGAGCAGCTATCCAGCGTTCAGCAAACAAAGAAGTTCTTTATGACTTCATATCTGATGTATACCCTAGCAGCATCAAGGCAGTGGTTTGGCTTCTCCTATATAGATGCACACAAGGATGATCCAGTGTATGCCTATTGCCCGCAGTTCACCCTAGAGACCAGCAATCGGAATTTCAGAAGAGTCAATGATGCTTTCACCATGTACGTGGTCAGATTGCTCGAAGGTGATACTGCAAGAAGGTTTTCAGATGAAGCCATGAACCTGATATCGCAGTATGGAGCCTATTTCATTCAATTCAGGAAATTCTCCTATATCAGGCTGGCTGGCTATGAGAGCACTCCTCTGCGGCTTCCCATGTTCTGCAATGACAAAATGGCCTTGATTGAAATATGCAGACAACTAGACAAGTTGCACAGAACCTGTAGAGACAAAAATATTTCTGTCTTGCACTTTCCCATCTCTCTGGGAAACTACACATGCAAAACAGCTCTGGATGCTCAGAACATAGAAAGAGCCCTGGTCCCTATCACTGTTCATTTCTTCAAGCCAAGAACCTGCTTTGACTTGAAGAAGTTTATTGAACAGAATATCAAGATAATCTATCATCATAGGGCAGATACAGAAGACTACTGGGCTGACTGTGCAGATGATTTTGAAGCCAGAAGAAGGCATTGTGGCAGGTTTCCCCTGCAATTGATCCAAGAACTCAGTCTATACCAAGTTCCTGAAGGTCTCCAGGATGACAATTCTGATCTATACTCGTATGAGTATGAAAATGTGATTAAGCACACCCCTCTGGAGGACCTGGATTGGAATAGGAAAGAGAAAGATGATCTGGCTGAGATTCTTGCTCCAGTCTTAGTCAGGACTAGGGTCTGGTTCAGTAAGAAGATCCGGGAATTCAAGAGGCACTCAGGAGAATCTAGCTCCAAAGGTGATTCGACGCCCATAAGAGAGGCATCAGTTCCAGAGTCTGGAACACCAGTGAAAACCCCCTTCTGCCTCAACAACTCAGGGACCTGTGGAATCTACTCCTTCTCCATCTACCCAGGTATACAAGAAGAAACTCAAAGAGGTAAAGAAGGAGCCCGCAGAGAATGACCCTCCAAGAAAACAGGCAGAGTTGCCTATAGGGCTAGAGAACATCATTGTTCTCAGTGAAAGTGAAGAAAGTGAGATGCCAACTCCTGCAAGTGTTCCTGAAGATCCAGCAGATAAGGACAAAGAGGTCCAGAGCACTGAGCTTCCAGGTGCTATTGATTCTTCTACTGCCATTACCTCCAGTGCTCTACTCACATCTCAGCTTGAGTCAACTGCTGCACAGACCCTGAGTGTTATGAGCTCCCTGTCTCTTGGTCCCCTTGCTTCTCCTGTAGATTCTTCTTCCTCTTTTGCTTGGGTGCAACCTCTGGTTGACAAAAGGAAGAGAAAATCCTCCTTTCAAAGCTTGGGACCAAATTTTGATGCTGTTGCAGCCTTGTTGGGCACCACTCCTTCTCGTGCCAAGAAAGCCAGAACTACTTCCAGGATTGTGTCTGATGCTCAAGGTCAGCAGTTCTTGGAGATTGCTAAGCCTACAGTGGATAAGTCAGAATCAAACTTGCTGACATCTGACTTGGAGCTTTCAAGGATCCCTATGGGAGAGTCTACCCCTGAAGGTGAAATTCATAACCTCCAGGAAACAGTCACCAGAGTCATTGGAAGGGTAGAGAAAGGGCAGCAGACTATTGAACAACTGGAAGAACAAGCCCAAGTTCTCACAAGTTTTATCAAGTCACTTTTGTCTAAGGACAAAGTTTTGGACCCTACCCCCTTGACTGCTCTACCACCTCCTGTAATTCTAAGTCAAGATGAAGTGCAAAGTATTAAAGATATGCACAAGTATTCTGTCTATGGTAGAGCTATCGAAGCCATGGTGGATGACATGCTTGTTGCTGGGCTAAACTTCATCGATGAAGCTTTTAAACTACATGGAAAGGTAGACAATTTGCAACAGAAGCTATCCTCTGCTATTGGGGTTATGGATAAAGAGCTTAAACTCTGGAGCAGTTGCATTGTAGACCTTCGCCTCATGGGACAGACAGATGAGAACATCTTACTGGCGAATAAGATTTTCGATGATGCCAAAGACAATCTATCAAAATCCTGGGTCTACAGCGTAGAGTGGAAAATCAAAGTCCTGGAGGAAGCTACGGGAGAAATGAAGAACAACTGGCAGAAGGGAGAAGCTTTCAAGACACTGGCAGCTGCTGCTCTCAAAGATATACATTGTCATCTTCAAGATGAAAACTCTGGTGTTTCCTTGTCCGTGCAAGAAATCAAAGCTCAGTTCAGAGCTTTTGTCAAAGATCATCTATTCAAGGAAAGCTCCATCTCTAAGGAAAAGATGAAGGAAATTTGTTCTCTTCAGTCTGCCATTGAAGAAGCAAACAAAGACTATCATACTCACGTCGAGTTTGATAAAGAGATGGAGAAATGTCTGGGATTTTGGACTCAGTCTGCAGCCAACATGTCAGTCCCTCGTGGCAGAGATATAGCTGAGTCATTGAAGAAATTCAGGCAGCGGATTCTGAAGACAGTGGGCCCCTCCCAGTAGCTGGCCACCTGTCTCCTTCCCCTTTCTTTTCTCTTCTTCCCTTTCTTTTCGTATTCCTTGTAATTAGTTAAGGTATTGCAACTGGCGGTCCTTAACTATTCTTTAGTTAAAAGAAACGGTTACGAAGAGTAACTGACCTGTAATCTACATAATGGCCTTTCCACGCCATTTTGAAGGGGGAAGAACTTGGATATTTGCTGAAAGTGTAAATAGATCTTAAAGAAATCAATACAAAAGGGCTTTCCATTCTTTGTCTATCTAATTCTTGTGTTTTCCTTTAATATCGTGAAGATCATTTTGTTCTTAACTCGTTTGGTCTCTCTGATTGCATACTGTTCAGTTGTGCAAATACAGTGATCTTGTACAACCAAGGAGGAACTTTGTGTCCTTGATTAACAAATCTGAAGAAGGTTATTTATGGAACTTTGTGTCCTTAAATTTAATCTCATTCAACTATCGCAAATAATATTGTCTTAAAATTCTTTGAAGCTTCGCATACACGAAGAATTATTCTGTTATCTATAATTCTGAATGTTGCTATTCTGCTCATCTTCTTACTCCCTTTCCTCAGTCCTTGTGTAACTGATGATCCTTGTGAAAAACACTTTCGTAATATCCAAGTTTAACCATAAAACAATGTTCTGTACATTTGTAAATAAGTTCGTTTCTGAATAAGGTAACCTCTCCCATTAAAGAGGAGGGACCTTTTGTCCCCTGACTGTTGCTCTTCTAAAAAGTCCTATTTGAAAACCAACAGGGGTACAAGGGAGGAAATTACAAGGATGTAGGGAGAAAGAAGGAAATTAGGAAAGTAGGGTTATTATTGTGAGTATGCCAATTGAAATGTTCACACCAAATAACCAAAGTAGTTAAATCATTCAATATATAAGAACAATAACCTTGTTATAAACATCAAGACAAGATAAGATTATGAACACCAAGTTTAAGAGACCCCCTTATCAAGAAAATCAACAAACTCTTTTCTCATTTATTGGCATTCACGAAGTTATATAATGGAGGGATAGAGGAACATATGAAAAAGGGAAATAGAATAAATTTAGCTTTTATTTATTGTGCATTGATACAAATTTCAACAACTATAATCCACAAATGCTACAAAGTAAAAATTCTCAAAATTTAGGATACTTTGGAATGGAGAGGAAATCCCAATTTATAGAAATGTGAATTGACCTCTCATCTCCCCTTACATGACTCTTCACATTTCTATTCCACTTGTGACCTTTTGTTTGCCATTAGAGAAGACAAATTAAGTATTTCTCTTATAATTTTGAGAAAATACTTTAAATTTTTTAAAATAGGTCACTTAAGTGAATAGGACGAAATACAAGGAAATTACACCCAACGAATAATTAGAAAGGAGAGAGAAAGGAGAGGGGGAGAGAGAGATAAGGAAAGAAGGAAATGATATTTATGATGAAGTAACTTCCTCATTGAAGAAATTTACAAATTATAGCTCCAGATGAAAATCATCTAGAATGGGCACCTGTTCCTTGAATTCTTTACTAAAATAAGCTATCACAATTGTCAACTTATCTTTCCCTGGAATGAAAACATATCCCAACAGCTTAATCCATGTCTTGGGGACACCACTAATCCTTTTTCATTGATGAAGTAATTCTTCATGATCTATTGCAATTGTAGCAATGCAACTTGTGCTACCGGTTAGGGACTCTAAATTGTCTTTGTTGAAGAAAAGAGAGTCACCTTCCTCCTTCTTGACCATCTCTTGAAATAAAATGATGAGTTATTATGATGATGATTCCTTAGTGAGAGGAGGGAAATCAAATATTTAAACACAATGGTAGACTTCGTTCAAGATTTCAGAAAGTTATTGTCTGCAGGAGTTTAATTCATATATTGCATTCTTGAGCATTGTATATCTGCATCCATGATACAAATCCAAACTTGAGACAAGTCCACGACAATCAATGTAAATAATTCATTGCTCACAAGAATGTGAGATTCAAAGGAACTCATTTCGAACACTAGTGGGAGTACTGTACGGATGAAAATTGACACGCGGCCTTCAACCGTACTTGAATCCCTAAGGTCATACCAAGGAAGTCAATGTGGAAATGTAGATGGCTATGGATAGTGAAACATGGTATGTGGATGAAAGTGTGTGTAAATGGGATGGGAAAGTTATCAAGGAAAAACAATGTCCTCAACGCACAATAACAAGATTTGCTCGTCAAGGGCAAGGAAGGACTCTCTAATTTGAATTGGTTTGATAGATGGATTTGAAACAATAGGTACACGAAGACTCCAGTCAATATCAAGCTCTGCAAAGATACTCTCTAGTGGCTTCAATATGTGTGGAAAATAAACATGTGCCTCGTAATGATTTCAAGACAAGTTCATGGAATATGCGAGGGAGGCGTGGATCCCAATAGATCTATGGTTGATTGGCTGGAGTGGTCCAAAATGCAAGGTTTGGGTGAGCTTCCTCATCTAGAACTCTTAGTTTTTTAATGATAGTGGAAGTAGTGATGACCTAAAAACTAATGAGCGTAGTCCTGTGTAGAGGTCCAACTGGTCTTTGGGTCCTTGTGGTTGGGGAACCTGTAGATCACAACCGTAAACTCTTGGCAGTTGTGGTCCTTGTATGGTCATGTATGTTTAAACCCTATTACCATGGATGTTCAAAATGTTTAATTGTTCAATCTTCTTAGTGTGTCATGCTGGTGTTCTGAGGACAAGAAGGCGAAGTCCCATATGTATATCCGTAATTAATTCAGGCTCGTTCGGTTGTGGGACCAATGGATCAATAGCGTATGTTTGTTCTTGTCATGGTTCATTTATGGCCATGGATTGCAAAGATCTAGTTTAACTAAGAAAATAACAACTAATTAAATTGAATCAAAACTATTATAAGGTAAAACAATACAAAACAACTACTCTAATAAAATAGTTTTGGTGATTTTTTTGAATTTAGAAGAAATGAAGAAATCGCAGCGTCTATTCTAATTAATAAATATAAACAAGAAAATAACTGGATGTAGTTATTTTTCTCTACAAAAATGTATCTAATCTAATTTAATTAACAAAGCCTTCTTCCAATAAGTAATTGTGGATTTGTTAAATCCTCTCCTATCTCAAATACACAGGAAGATTAAAAGCTTCAAAATTTTTTCTTCCCCTATAACTTCCTTGACAGAATCTATGAGAATATAAAAGAAATCACAATATATGAAAAATATATTATATCTATGCTGGAAAAGAAAGCTTCCTCCAGATATACTTCCCTCTAAACCCACAGGGATAGGGAAGGAAGAATCTATCAGCAGAAACTCCTATGGAAGATGTAAAGCTTCTTTGAAATTTATTAAATTATTTGCAATGAAGAAACTAGACTTTTCTATTCTAGTTGATATATATGTGCGTATGATTCAAGAACAATAATGTGAAGAAATGAAGAAAACTAACATCAACACCAACCTATAAATACAGAGTAGTGAAAAATCCAGTTGTGTTATGCTTTGTCCCCTCAGTTCGTCTTTTCAATCTCCTGTGTTCATGTGAGACCAAGGGATTGGGAATGTAGTAGAAGCAAGAGTGAGAAGGCGCTGGAGCAATGGAAGCTTGATAGTAGTCTGGTAGCAATGCAGGTGGAAGAGAGATAACATGTAATGTCCCCTTTCCTTCGTCGAGAGCTTAAGGGTCAAATTTTAGTCTTAGCCTTGGCCATACCCAAGGGGCTAAAGACTCTAGAGGCTATTGGGTATAGATGACTTATTACCACGTTGCTTTTTTGTTATATTTTTTCGTTGACATTAAGATGGGTGACTTGGTGGTAATAATTATTATATTTTGTTGTTGAGGGGGGGACTGATAGTACTTTATTATTCTATTTCTCCATTGGGGTCACTTAAGTCACTTTTAGTCCCACATGGAGCTCCCAACTTGGAAAAAGGTAATGAAAATTTATAAAAGGAGGGTTGGGGGAGTGATAGAGCTCATTCTTACATGCACACTTAAGATTTTCATTGAGAAACTACTGATTGCTATCATCTAGCTTGTGGAGTAAGATCCCACAAGATCCCTAACTTCGGTGGTGAGAGATCCATTCCTAGCTAGTAGAGAATTCTTCAGTGGTGAAAGATCCACCCTAGCTTGTCATTTTGGAGCTGATTCAGGCATGATTTTAAGAGATTAATTTTAGAATTTTTAGAGAAGGGTTTTGGAAGATTTTTGGGGCTTTTTGTGGAGAAAAATCAAGGGTTTTCGATCTAATTTGTGGCAGCGATTAGAGCAGATTTTGGCACCATATTTGGAGACACTTTTGAGGGTTTTGGGCCTCTTCCCAAAGGGAGTGACCCACTTTGGTATTTTTCTATGATTTTTGGGAGGGTTTCAGAGTGCCGTTTCTAGATCTGGAGGTTGGGATATCTTCTATATCATTGGTAGATGTTATTTCCAGAAATTCAGATTTTTATCTATTTTCTAGGGTTTTATCTACTCAGTTCCAAATTTGCAGTAGTGTTTTTAAGGGCTTCTAGGTGTCATTTTTCATATATGGAGGTTTTGTTTTCATTCTCAATATTAATAGATGTTATTTCCGAAGTTCCATAATTTTTCCATGCATATTTGAGGAGATGAATTTTTGAAGTTTCCTAGCCGCCTAGGGCATTATGTAATTTTCTGACAGCAATATATTATTCCAAAAATTCCAAAAATATTTTTCTAGTTTTTATTATTATTATCACAAGCTTCCCTCAAAATTTCATGCACTTTGGACAAGTATTTTGTGAGATATCAATTAAATACTATTCACTGCCCTAGTTGGTCATTTATGTAAAAATCAAAATTTTTACTTTGCTGCAATTTTCATATATTTTGTGCATTTTCAGGTGGTATCCCACAAGGGATATTTCATAACACAAGTGAAAAAATCTTGGCTATGTAATTTCCATAAATAATGTGACATCTTAACAATGCAAGAATACACAAAATGATCTCCGACCATTTGCTTGAGAACAAGTGATGATTTTATATAAGGTTGGCCAGGAAATGCACCATCACACTTGGTAGCCATGGGGTGCCACATCAACACATGAAGGGGTAGTTAACAATTCCGTAAAAAATCATAAGTGGAAGAGGAGATTTGCACAAGTCACTCAAGCTTGAAATAAGCTAAAACGGGTGAGAAACGTGCTCAAAAGTGAACTTAAGTGAAGCATTCATGCGTCAATTCTCGGGTGAAGATTATGAAAAAGTGCACAGGACCACTGCCCTATGCAAAGAAATGGTTACAGGACTACCGCCATGCTTGGGCAATGGTTTTGCAACTAAAGGCCTAAAACTAAGGTGAAATGAAGCGGGAAG
Source organism: Taxus chinensis (assembly GCA_019776745.2). Lineage (NCBI taxonomy): Eukaryota > Viridiplantae > Streptophyta > Pinopsida > Cupressales > Taxaceae > Taxus > Taxus chinensis. The sequence goes on from CM034147.1 coordinate 9,825,086, forward strand.
TTGTAGAAAAGAAAGAAGTGGTTAAGGAAAACTAGGCTACAAATATAAGCTACAAGGAGGTTTAGGATTTCTAACACCTTTGGAAAATACACGAATCATCATTGGGGACCTTTTGTAACCATTTTCCAATAATGTAGCACATGAAAATTTGGGTGCATACATATTTCCCCCTCGGAGAAGCGTTTTAGCCATGAAGAGGCATAAAACATAGTGTTCAAGTATGGCATTCCCAAAATGGGTAGTTAAAAGCTATACCTGACATGCCCGTGTGCCGAAATGTCTCTGTCCAAGCTCCTACTTCATGGAAAATGAAAGAAAAACTTAAGTGTAGATAAATAAAGTATTGGAAAATAAACATTAAAACAAAATGACAAGAGGACTTACCATCTGCATGGGGATAGAAGTATACCTGCACCAACGCTCCAGCCCTGTAAAGCATATACACTCAAAACAAGGTTAAAAAAAGCATATATATAACAAAAACCATTCATTTTAAATTCATTCGCACATATCACCTTTAGTGATTTTGGAGCTCTAGACCCATGGTGACCATTTTGAGCGAGATTATAGTCAAAACGATGAGGGCGCCGACGTGATCATGGCTTCGTGAGTTAGAGACCCAACAACGAAGATAAAGGTTAGCATTTTTCAGTTGTTTATTTTGAAACCTGAAATATAAAATGTTAAAAATATAATCTTAGGGGGGATATTTTTTAAATTTCTTGTCTTAAAATGATCTCTAGGGTGTGCCCTAGGTGGGTTTATCTTTTTTTTTATTTGAAAAGGTCCATTTTTGTGTTTTTTTGAGCTTTTGGGTCAAAATGGACGGGTTGTCCGTTCTAGATAGGATTGCTACCCTGCGTAGGGTAGCAGTTATAGGACCATTGCTTGCTTAGGGTAGTGGTTACAAGACCGCCCCTACTTAGGGTGGCAGTTATAAGACAACTGCCCTAAGAAGGCATCGGTTACAAAAACGCCGCTTTGCACAGGGTGACAATCTTGTAATTCTCAAGACAATGAGCTAATTTGACCAAGTTAAACTGTATTGTTTGGGTTTTAAGTTGTTTTATATTGTTTTTGATGAGCTTTCCTATTGAAACATGTCACTAAATTGCTCTTTTTATTGTTTTGGGTGAATGTAGGAGTTATACATCCGCTAGAGCCGGGAGAGAGTGTGTGATTGGCTTCTAGACATCCTTGATCAGTTGACTTAGGATGAGATAGATTTATTGCATTGAGCTGGATTATGGAGGATTACACAGGTGCCGCACAGAACACCACTAGCCAGATTCTATGTGATCCATTATCTTATTGGGATGCAGACCAGAACACTTTCTGGTTCCTAGGTGTGAGGGGAGAGTGGACTATCACTCTAGAGGATGTCTACATGATTCTTGGTGTACATGTGACTGGTAGACGATTGACTTTAGTGACTGCATGGAACATAGCCAGATCTAGATAGTGGGCTTCCTACATGGGGGATGATGGGGTGTCAGAGGGTGCCAAGAATGGTTTGAGGCTTTTATCTATGTCCACCGCACCTATCCCTACCCTTCGCAAGGCCATTATTGGTATTCTAGCTTCGTGTTTGGTAGGAGACAAGGGTGGGGACAAGATCTTGTACTGTTGGGCTCCGTTCATTATGAAAATTGAGCAGCATTGGAGGATCTTTTCCTGGGGTGTGGATATTTTGGGGTCTACATACCACAAATTGTACCAAGTGGTGAGGCTCCAGGGGAAATTCTTGAGCCATCCTACTTCAGTGATGAGTTGGGTATACGAGCGGGTCATCCCCTCTCAGACGCTAATTGGTGTACAAGATTTGGGGCCCATTAGAGCTGCGAGATGGATAGGTTTTGCAGTTCTCAAAGGGCCACATCAGCCCATTTCTACATTGAATATGGTTGATTTTATTGAGAGGCCCTACTAGGATATGGCTGGGTTATGGGTCCAGGAGATGACCATCCTAATTGCATGTGCCACCACCTCCCAATTAGTAGACAAATATGCTAGAGTGGAGGCCCACCCTGCTGCTAGAGTACCCCAGTAGTTTAGGTTACCCTATGATTATTCTCTTCCTACCATGTCTATTATTTACTAGAGTGTTAGGGAGGAACGAGATGACCCTAAGATCCGACATGGATGGATAGTGGTTATACTGGGAGTACCTCTCTCTATGGAGAAGGTGCTAGTTCATAGGGCACACAAGGCACCTGGGGCTCTTCTCCAGATTGAGGTCACAACCGCTCACAGTGGGAGGAGGAAGAGGATGCCCACACAGAGACAAATACTGAGGAGGAGGCTGGTGAGGAATTTAGAGTAGAGGGGGTGGTGATGATGAGGAGGATAGTGAGACAGAGTGACGGGTTACTTAGGAGATATCCATGGCCGAGAGAGATGAGGCAGAGGTGGAGATGGAGACATCGGTTTCTGAGGAGCCACTTCCTCATGATGAAGATGGCGATGAGGAGTCCATGATTAGATAACATGTTGCTCCAGGAGATGGGGAGGCATAAGAGGTTCCTGTAGCAACATCACCACCACCAGCTACACCAGCCGATCCTACTTGGATGCCAGGAGATCCGAGTATGTAGATAATCTTCTCTTGATTCTATTACTTAGAATTGTTACTGATCTATGCATTGTGCTTCTTTTATATTTTTTTGAATGTTTTCTAACTCACCTTTGTTTCCTTTATTTTACAACCACTTCTAATGGCTAATGAGATCTTATTCACCAGATTTGTGTTGACACTTTGTTGCTCCCTATAGGGAAGACTCGTGCAGAGCTGTTAGAGGATTCAGGACAACCTTTGCAGGTTGGATGACACACTAATGTGTTTCCACCTCTTTAGAAGGCTGCAGAGCTCTTGAATTCTAAGAGAAAATAGATTACAACATATGAGATGGTTGAGAGGATGGTGAGGTGGAGCCACTCACGTAGGGAGGCCACGACTAGTGGTTTCTCTCATGGACACTCTCATCACTTGGTGAATTCATGACATCGTAGCTGAAATAGGAGTCCCAGCCGCAGCTGCATGCCATCTTTGGGTTCTCGGAGAGAGGGATAGGCCGTTGAGCCTTTATTGCTTTGATGCCATTTCATGAGGCATATATATGATTTTTTTGGATTTTTGTACTCATTGCAAGTGTTTTGACCACACCTAGTGTGTGATGGCATTGTATAAAACTTGATTCACCATGATATATACAGATATCTCTTTTTTTTGGTTCGGTTATCCTTTGCATAGAGTTGACTTCATTTATGGTTGTCTTCGCATGTGTACTCTTAGATGTTTAGAATTTTTGATTTTATGTTTCAAAAGGATTTTTACTAGTCAAAGCATGAACTGCCCTATGATAAGAATGATGGATATACACCAAGTTCTCATCCCAAGTCCTCGGATGTTTCTTGTTGTACCCTCTCAAGAGTTGGACCAAGGTACAATTCACTACCTTGGTTTTCCCATTTGTCTATGGATGAAGGGTGGTAGAAATCTTCAAATTTGCATCCATCTTCTCCCACAAAGTAGACCAAAACTTTCCAACTGTGAGTCCCTGTTTGACACAATAGAATTAGGCAAACCAAAGTGAAACCACACATTAGAAAAATATAATTTAGCTACATCACTGGCCTTAATGGTCTTCTTGCAAGGAATTATAATAAATGTCTTGCTAAATCAATCTATTATCAAAAAAATATAATCATGACATTTTTTGGAGGTAGGAAAGCCACCCATAAAATCTATGGAGATACTCTCCCATGGTCACAAAGGAAATGGAAAAGACATATATGACCCCAACTTCCTATTATTAAGCTTACTTTTACTGCATAAAACACAACCCCTGATGAATTTAACAACTTTTGTTTGCATGTTTGGCTAGAAAACACACCTATGTACATGCACTACAGTCTTTGTCACACCTAAGTGACCAACTACCCTAGAAGTGTGTTCTTCTCTCATAAACTGAACTCTTTCCCCATTATGTGCACAAAGTTTCTCATTCTTGTAAAGAAAACCATACTGGAAATAGTATTCTCCTCTAGGTGCAAATCCCTCATTTGGAGGTTTGTGCTGAAAAATATATGCAAAATCCGGATCCTACTCATAACCTTCCTGATATGCTTCACATAAAAATTTCTTAAGAAGAGTTGACGTACCCATAACTGAAATCAAATGAGGTCTAGATAACATATTAGCTAACTTGTCAGTCACACCTTTCTTATATTTAATAATCAAATGTAATTGTTGTAAGAAACCCATTCATTTATAGTGCCTAGCCTGTTGAAGTTTGTTTTGAGCTTGTAGATATTGGAGAAGTTGATGATCCATGTGAATGATAGTTTCCTTACCCATAAAATAATGTTTCCATTTCTTGACATCATGAAAAAGAGCATAAAATTCTTTGTCATATCTACAATAATTCAAAATTGCACAGTGAAACAATTCAGATTGATAACATACCCCCCGAAGAAGGAAAACCCCATAACATAGTCACTGGCATCGGTTTCCACCTAAAATGGTAGCTACAAGTTAGGTAGTGCCAAAACTAGAGCATGACTAATATTATATTTAAATGACTCAAAAGCAATATGTTGTTTCTTACCCCAATCAAAATCCTTACCCCTTATCATCACTAAATGTAGTAACGCTCCTATGGATGAAAAGTTCCTAATGAACTTCCTTAAACACTAAACTACACCCACGAAGCTCCTGATCTTGGTCAAACTGAATAGTGTAGGCCAATTCTGAATGCCCTCTATCTTTGCTAGATCAATCCTTAACTCTCCATCTCCAACCACATGTCCTAAAAAGGCAAGTGACTATTCTGCAAACTCACACTTCTTTTCATTCAAAACAAGCCGGTTCTTCTTAGAACTTACAAAACTTCAAAAAAATGATCAATATGATCTTTAAAAGCTCTTCTAAAAACCAGAATGTCATCCAAGTACACGATAACAAATGAATCAATAAATGGCTTCATTACCTCATTCATCAATCTCATGAAGGTAGCTGGTGCATTGCATAGCCCGAATGGTAATACCATCCATTCATATAACCCTTTCCTAGTCTTAAACGTTGTTTTCCAGATGTCCTCTTCCTTGATCCGCACTTGATTATACCCAGAATTAAAATCAAGCTTAGTAAAATATTTAGCATGGTGTAACTGATCTAATAAATCATCAATGTGAAGAAGAGGATACCTATTATTGATGGTTATTTTATTTAAATCTCTATAATCAACACACATTGTCCATGAACCATATTTTTTAGGTATTAAAAAAATAGGAGAACCACATGGGTAAGCGCTAGGATGGATTATACCTTGTTTAATCAAATACTACAACTATTGTTTTACCTCATTAACATCTTTCAAATATTTCTTGTATAATACCACATTCAGAAGAAGACTATCAGATAGCAAGTGGATATCATGCTCAATTTCCCTAACTGGGGGCAACCCTGTAGGTTCCTGAAAGACATCTATGAATTGCTGAACCAACTATGTTATCTATGTTTCCTCTTTATTATAAAACATGCTATATGTGGTGTTAGATGCAACAACCTCATCCTCTAGCATATCTCTCAAAAGAAGTAATGCAAATTTACCACTAGCATTAATAAGCTTCTGGGCTTCACTGGTTTTGGTTAAAAGATTTGAATCTCAATACAAGCGACAATTCAGTGGAAAAAATCCCGCCTCTTTATGGGAGAGGTTCCCTTATTTCACACACACACGAACAAGTAAAACTACCCATTTACAAATATACAACTATTAATATCTAAATGAGGATTTTGTTGTTGGAATTGTTCCCATATTAACAATATTCTCAATACAGAAGACAAGTAGGGCATACAAATTCATTAGAGGAAACAATAGCCTTAAACAAGCAAGACTGGTTGGAAGGAAATCTTGAGTTCACTTCTCACCTATCAAGAACATGAATGTTATCCTTGGTTACCCAAGATTACTGACTATTGCAATGAAGGACAAGAGAATAAGGCAACACTTTTAGGAAAACAGATAAAAAAGAGATGCCCTACTAATGCATGCATAAATCTTTAAGAATTATATGAATTTGCATACATCCAAATAACCCATGAGATATAAATGTTTCATACACAAATTTCCTTACTCTACACCCAATAGGTTGAACACAAAGTTTCTTATTTGAATATAACAAAAACACATATGCAGATCAAGGAATAAAACCAAAAGAATACAAGAAGTAAGAAACAAGAGGAAAGATCTTCTTCTGTATTGATCAGAGTTCTGTGTATTACATTAAAATCATCAAAAACCAACACTTTATAATGATATGGAGCAGCTTGTTATAACCACTAGGGAAGTTACAACTAAAATCCTTTTGGTTTACTTTCTTTTATTTAAAAATTAATACTTAATTAAAAGTATTATACTTTGAGCCAACTTTAATTACAAATTACTTTTTCAAAACAAAGCCAACTTTGAAAGACATTTAAATTAAAGAGAAAGGTTCATATGTTAGGCAAAGGAACACTCAAGGATGATAATGCTGTGGCTTTTATTTTAAGAATTTGATTCCTAAACTTCACAAGTGTCCCAATGATCTCCATGCCCTTGGGAATAGTTGTATTGGTTGTTGCATTAGCCCAACTGTTTAGGCAATCTTCCATGTCTTTTCCAAAGTTTACATTTTGTGAAAATCCTTTGTTTACCTCGATGACTACAATTTTCAATGCAAAAACCTATTCCATATTTTCCCTAGTTATGGTGTCATATTTGAACAATTTTTCTTTGACAAATGTTTTGAATTCCACCTTAATATCATGCATTGTATTTCAACTTATAGAGTCTTCCTTGTAATGTCTTGATTTTTAGAAGCTACTGTGATAACCTCTTTTCATGATGTTGTAACTGTGGAAATGAGGACCATTATGTTAAGATATATCTTTTAATCTTAAAAAGAATGTGTTACTGATCTGAACCCTTGCTTACTGAAACTTTTTTTACTTGGGACGGAGGTCATTATAACTTGTGTTTTGCGAAGTGTGAAACTGCAGACTTGATTTTGTGTTTGATGAACTCATATTTTTGTTGACAACACACCTTGAATCAATTCCATTGATCCAAGGTATGCTTCGACCTTCCTTGTGGTCGTTTTGTCAATTTACTTTCTAATTAGAATGAAATTTGGAACTAGACTGGAGCTTGTTATAAATTTTAAAGAACCTGGTTACATGTATAATTACTCGACACCATGCTGCCAATGGAAAGATTCGATTTCCGGAATACATACAAATTGTAACACTGGAAAGCGTAAGGTAGTAAGACTTTTGATGCAAGTGAACAAGGTATATATATACGCGTTGGACGGAACGTCCTGAATTATACTGGTTATGAACGTAAGTTGGTAAAAGTTACTTGGAACCTATTAAGTAAAATACTACGAGTTAAGTTCTAATCTATGACCTAATAACTATCCTAGGTGGATTTTAAATTAAAGGGGATGTAAATTATTACAAATCCTAATGATTTACGACCTAGATGGATACCTAACTATGGATAATATAACCTAAACTAATACTATGCCTAAAAGGGGGACCTAAGGATACGTGCCAGTGGGAGGATAAGGAGGAAGGCGTAAGCTTTAATGCAAGACTTAATTTCAGTCCTTGTAGTTTTTAATTGCCAAATTTGGCGGGAACATGGGAGTTGGAGGTATCTAATTAGCAATGTAGCTAACAATGAAATTACATGAAAACATTTAAAAAGTGAAACTCACCAAAATGGGTTGGTGATGGCGTGGAGAAAGAGAGGGAAATGCATTTAATGCATTTATTGGCCTCGGTCTTGGTGACCAGCTCGCCTTGGAAAGGGGAAAGAGGAATTTTGTGGTTATTGTGTTCATTTGGTTTTCTAGTTTTTTCGCTGCAGTTGTGGTTCTTTCGAACTTGCAAATTATTTTGGTCATTGTTGTAGTTATTTTGATTACCCACTGCTATTTTTGAGCTTGTGGAAACAAGGAGATTGTTGGGAAACCTTGTTGTTTGTCGCCATGGAAAAGAATAACTCCTGAGGGCGTGGACGTGATTTTCTACAAGCAATAAGAAGTTTTACAGGCATGTTAGGCTCTTTTCTTTAAACCATTTTGCTCTTTGTTAAGCGTCTTCATTAAAAGAACTCTACTCTTATAATTGAGTGTTTTTGTAAGAATAAGATGTTGATATGTTAGATGTGATCTTTTACTTGAGTTGTCATTTGAAATCAAATGCAATTTGGGTAACTTTTGGATGCATACTGGAGAAAATGGGTGTTTTCTTGTTGAAAGGGTAAATGAAAAGAGGTTCCTCTCTACTGTTTTGAATTCTGAAAGTAATGGGTAATTGGGTTTTATTGTCCATTATGGGTTGATCTTGCTGAAGGCGACAGTGATGCACAAACTGTTTTCTATGTTCTGTGTGTGCAAATGGTTTTGAAAAACCGTGAGAATGCTTAGATAGAACTATTTGTGTGAACTGTTTCTCTTATCGTATTACAGTGTATGGGATGTGAATTATTTTAGGGACAACGAACTTATTGTATCATCCTTACTCTTTCCTGATTTAAAACGATTCAATGTCTCTTTTTTTTTGGTTTTGAAACCCATGAATGATTGTTGGGAAATAATTTATTTAAACCCGAAACAGAGTAACCCGGTTATTTGATGGATGGAATAGAGCGTACTGTTTCATCTCTTCTTTGAACTCAATGGTGAATATACATACATACATACATACACACACACACACACACACACACACACACACACACACACACACACACACACACACACATATATATACAACACACACACACACATATATATACACACACACATATATACATACATACATATATATATATATATATATATATATATATATATACATATACATACACACACACACACACACACACACACACACACACACACACACACACACACACACACTCACACACACACACACACACACACACACACACACACACACACACACACACACACACACACACACACACACACACACACACACACACACACACACATATATACACACAAACATATACAAACACACACACACACACACACACACACACACACACACACACACACACACACACACACACATATATATGAACTGCATATTTGAACTCCTTCATTGTTTTTGATTGAAACTGAACTTGAGTAGATTCTTTGTTCTTGTGGTTGAAAAATGATTTCTTTATTTATTACAGTGAAATCTTGGTCATATAGCCTTGTTGTACACTTTTACCCATTTCTTACCTGGATGGATGTGTCTTGTTTTCGGTAAATAATTATTGGAAACGATTTTAATTGGAAGTTCAGGTGTTATTAATCCTTGCATTTTTGATGCAAAATGAATTTTGGAATACTTCCTTGAATGGTAGTTAGTAAGTTATGAATACTGAAATAGTCTTGTATATAAGGAATCACCCTATTGGAACAGGTCTCCAATAAATAGTTGATACTCACCTAAGCAATGAGAAGAGGTAATATGAATCTTCTTCCTTTCATTCGATTAGTGACTTTAAGTGTTCTCTCTCCTTGATTGTTACCACTGATTCTTATGTCTTCTTGTTCAAATCATCCAATTCAATTATGATTAAAAGAAAGATATTATTGAGTGGGTAATCAGAAGTAATAATTATTTTCTTCTCTTATCCAGTTGAATTTTTGTTATCTAATATTGAATAAATTTCCTACTCCCTTCGGCATAAGCAAATACATTTTATCATTTGTTTTACTTCCTTTCTGAATTGAAAGAGTACTATGCTGTTTGTTGAAATCCTGGGAAATAACACTAGTGATGTCACGGTGTATGACTACCTTTCTCTCCTGCATTTGAATTGGTTGAAATATAAATGAGTAGTATAAAGGTGAAGGATTTCTATATAGATTTTAATAAAATTCTTTTCTTTGAAATCCCATCTATAATGAGGGAATGGAATTGATATTAATTGCATTAGAATAGCTATATATATATATATATATATATATATATATATATATATATATATATATATATATATATATATATATGTATCAGTTCTTACAGATGCTTTTAATCTAGGAACTATTTAGAGAAAACACTCTTTGTAGTAATTGTCTAAATCTAGAATGAACTCTTTGCGTTATTGGAAGAAAACAGTAAGGAAATGAGAATAAAGTGTTGCATGTTTACAGTAATTATTTGGGAAAAAGTTGTTAGTTAATCTTATTGTCTGATTGTGATGATAATTATTGGGATTGGGTTGTTAAATTGTTCATCCTTATCGGCACTTAATTCGTAGATGATGTCCATCTCAATTTCAAAACGTTTCATAAAAGCAGAGTTCTTTTATTGAGACAGTTAATCAAGAGCACCTCATTTTAATGATAAGTGCTTAATATGCTCAGTTCGATGAACTGACCCGTGCAAGTAAATTTTACAGATGGATTCCGTGAGTAAAAATGAAGACATGTTGTTTTATGATGCTTCTTCTGATTAACTAAGGGATGGATCTTTTATGAGATTTTATTATTCTTCTCCGGGGAAATGGAAAAAGAAAAAGTTGTATTCTTCTTTCTTTTGAGTTGTTAATGCTGATTGGCATGAATGAAGTCTGGTTGTGTGGACTTGTAAAATGTATAAATTTTAATCTTGAGGAATGAGTAAAAGGGGAAGGTGTGTTATTTTAATGGTTGTACCACTTTGGAACTGATTGAATATGATTGAGAATATAATTTTATTCGTCGAATTCGGTACTTATTCAAATGATGGTTGTTAGATTTAAAAGGGACATAATGTCTATTCTTTACTTGAATATAACTTTTAAGTTGGAACATACAATTGATTAAAACTTAGGTCAATATGGATTTTAAATTGACATTAGTAAAAGAGTAAAATAAATATGAACTCTTAAATTAATAATATTCGGAATTAGATTATAAACTAATGAATATTAATAAAGGGACAATTGAATTTTGTATTCTGATTTCGTTAATATTCTTTGGCATGTTTTGGTAAAAAAGGATATTAGGTTTGAGGAATCATATCTCCTCATAACAAACCTTAATTGAATAGTGAATAAATTAATACATTCAATTGGGAATAGGCCTCATTCAAATGACGTCTAATGAAATGGAATTCCGAATTTAAATTTAGTTGCGAATAAAACTTGGTTAAGCTTAGTAAGTTGATCTTACTACGTTAAGATGTAGTGGACTATAAGTTTTAAGCTTTAATTAAAGAACTAAGATGAAATTATACAATCCTTCGGTAAGGAAGGGTGAATGTATATTAAGCTATGAGACAATTTAAGTCTTTTCTAGCTATGCAATTGTAACGAACAGTGAGGTTAGAGGATCAACACGGTTGCTGAAACTCATTCTTAATAGAATTAAAGTTAAGAATCTAATCACACTTTTAGCTGGATGTGTAACCCTTGATGGGAGGATTCCGTAGGACATTGGCACACGCCAGCTGCAATATGGTGTCTTCATGAAGGCGGGGCCTTCATGACGACACAATGTTGCAGCTGACATGTTACAATGCCCTTCCGAATCGAATCATCAAAGTTTACATAAGCTTGGACCAAGTTAGGAATGTGACCTTGTATATGGAGTGACTCAGGAAGACTAAAGGTAACTAGACACACACAGTCGATATAGGGTCGACAAAGTATGTCTGCGTACCTTTAGTCACCACGAGTGCCTCCCTATACTCTTTCATATTGCTATCTTGGGTTAAAGTTTAACCTTGGACAAGAGGACTGACAGAAGTCAGAAAAGACCATTCTAGATAACAGACGAAGTGAGGTGAAGGACGTATTCCATTGATGTGTATAACATCTAGGAATATGATCATGCTAAGCATGTGAAATCTTTGGCCAAAGTATTGCAAGCTACTAGTTGCGTTGCCCTAATCACCAAGTTTAAGAAGTAGGATATTCAGATGAATATCAATAACATATATTCAGATAGGCCTCTTAAATGAAACACTTCAATAACCGAAAATGGTAAATAGAACCAGGTATACTTAGTATACAATGCATGGATTAACGTGAAGGATCAATAAGTAGCCAAGTCATGAAATGAGAGATCGTTGAAACTCCGAGCCATAAAATGGGAGATCGGTAGTTCTTTGAGTCATTATAGCAGCATATGGTTATCTGTTATAATATTGAATGGTGTAGAATGTGTGTTCCATATTATGAATATGTGAATAGAGAACATTGACCTAAAGATAATTGTGTGTTCTAAGTTATGTCATTTAGAACAAAGAAAAATTATCAAGAAATTGAAACATGTGTTCTGAATTATGTAATTTAGAGCAGAGAATGTTATAAAAAAAAAAATTCCTTATTCTAATGTCTCAAATTGGGAATGTTACACCTTGGTATCAGAGGTAAAGGTTGCAGCTCTTGGACCTAATGAGTCCATAATTTAATAAGGTTTACATTTTCTTGTTGAAAAGAAAATGGTTAGAACAAGATGGAAATGCTACGAATAATCCGTTACCATGTGGAGAAGCAGCTACTACACAAAAAATAGATGAAATCCTTGCTGCCCTACTAGATACAAGAGATCGTTTGACTGTTTTGGAACAATCAAGCAATGAGAAATGAGGAGGATGAGGAAGAAGAGGTTGTTATAAATGATCAACCACCTCTCATGGACAACACCAATGGAGGAAATCCGGGTGTTGATAATACTAACGTGAACGTTCCTAATAATCCAGAAAATAAAAGGGCAAGATTAGTGGCTGAACTTACAAATCAATATAAAGAGAATAAGTCCTCCAAAGTTTGATTGAACTACACTTAGGGACGGGGATAAAAATTGGCTCAGTGAAATTGAGAAGTACTTTGCGATAAGAAACTTCTCTGAGGAAACAAAAGCAATATGGGGAGCATATCAACTTTCTCATGAAGCATCATCATGGTGGGACAACCATAAGGTTGAGTTGAACATTGTCGAAACAAACATAACTTGGGATCAATTTAAAAGTTATTTTAGGAAACAATGGCTTCCTCAACTCCTTTTAGATCAGAAAATGACCAAATTTTAGAACTTGTCGCGAGTAAGGCTGATGGTGATAGAATACTAGGAAGGGTTTACTAAAATCCTTAAGTATGTACCACAGCACCAAGGTGACAAGAAGTTCAGGATACCAAATTTTATAATGGGACTTAATCCCATCATTGGTGACAAGGCGGATTTCCATGGTCTAACCATTATGGAAGGAGTTGTTGAAAAGGTAATAAGATAAGAACATAAATTGAGAACAGTCTCTGCTCATAGGGAGGAGATTAGGAAGAAGATACCCAAATATTTTTCATCTCTCACACCTAAAAAGGGACCCAGGAAGAGGTTTGGTATGGAAAATTAAAATTGTTGTGGATAACAATAAAGAAAATAGTAGTGAACAAACTTGTTACTACTATGCGGAAGTGGCTTTTCAAAAATTAGTGGTAATGGACAAAATTCCTATGGAAGCCAGAATGATAACTTCAAGGCTGGAAATAAATTTGAGCCTAGGAAGGGGCCCGTCGGAGGCTGTTTCAACTATGGAAAGGACCATTATGCGAGTCACTATCCTTTGAAGAAGGATGATCACAATCAATATCACATAATACACACTACGGTGGTTAAAAAACAAGCTGAAAAGCAAGTCACACCCATAGAAGTTCTAGGTATGTTATTCGGTACACCTGTAGTCATACTTTTTGATACTGGAGCTACTGAATGTTTAATATCTACTAAGATAAAAATGAAATTAAAAATAAAAGCTGAACAAATGGATAAGACATGGAGAGTGCATTATGGAAATAATGTTGTCCATCCAGTCGATATGTATCTTTTTGGAATAATCCTTAACCTTCCTAGTTTCTCCACAGAAGTTGACCTGTATGTTACTCCTTTAGGGTCATATGATATAATTATAGGTGTCAATCGGTTGGTGGAACATAAGGTGAAGGTCAAACTGTTATGAAAAATAGATTTTTTGTTTTGATGACCTGCAGAAAGGAACAGTCATTCAAGGTGTAAAACATGGGGTTACAGTTAGGAAACTAACAACTATGCAACTAAAAAGGGCTAAAAATAGAGGCTGCACTTTATATGCTGTAAGAATGATGGAAAATGCCGAGGAAGATAATGATTGTATGGAAAAATATCCATTGTTAAGATATTTCAGTGGTTTATTTCTAGAGGAGTTACCAGGTCTTCCACCCAAACATGATTTTGACTTTGTAATAGAGATCAAGCCAGAAACCGAACCCATTATCTAAGGCACCCTACAGAATGACCACCCTTGAGTTGGTGGAACTTAAGGCTCAGTTACAGGAACTTTTGACAAAAGGGTTTGATAAGACCGAGCGTCTCACCGTGGGGAGCGCCGGTTATTATCATAAAGAAAAAGGATGACACCCTTAGATTGTGCATTGATTACAGAATTTTGAATAAGGAAACCATTAACAATCGATATCCACTTCCTAGGATTGACTATCCGTTTGACCAGATGCGTGGAGCATCAGTTTATTCAAAAATAGATCTTCGATCTGGATATCATCATCTGAGAATAAAGGAGGAAGATATTCATAAAACAACTTATAGAATAAGATACAGACATTATGAATTCACAGTGTTGCCTTTTGGGTTGTTGAAAGCACCTGCGGCATTCATGAATTTGATGAACAATATTTTTCAAGAATACTTGGACAAGTTTTGTTCTTGTATTCTTTGATGACATGCTTATATACTCCAAAAATGTCGAAGAACATCAAGAAAATTTAAAGGTAGTACTGGAAATTTTGAGGAAGAGAAAGTTGTATGGTAAATTGTATAAATGTTCCTCTTATGATGCAAAAGCACATTATTTGGGACATGTTATAAGCAAGAACAAGATAGATGTAGACCCTTTCACAGATCACAGCTATAACTGAATGGCCTATGCCTAGGAACGTGAATGAAGTAAGAAGCTTCATGGGCCTAACAAGATACTATACAAAGTTCGTTAAGGACTTTTCTAAAAGTGTTGCACTAATCACTTCATTACAAAAGAAAGATAAGAAATTTGTTTATAATGACAAATGTGAACCTGCCTTTAAAATTTTGAAGGATTAGTTAAGTACAACAACTCTTCTGACTGTACCTGACCCAAATGGAGTTTTTGCGATTATAATGGATGCATCTGAAGAGGGTCTTGGAGGCATTTTGTTACAAAATGACCATGTTATAAGCATATGAAAGAAGAAATGCTCAAGTTACATGAAAAAAATTATGCTCCACATGACCTAGAACTTGCTTTCATTGTTCATAGCCACTTCAAATGTGGAGGCATTACCTTCTTGGTAAGCCTTTTGAGCTAAAAAATCAACCATCTGGGGTTGAAGTATATTTTTACTCAATCAAACCTGAATGCAAGACAACAAAGATGGCTAGAATTTTTATCTCAGTATGATTTTGATATAAGCTACATTAAAGGAAAGGAAAATAGGGTAGCAGATGCTCTCAGTCATAGGAAGCACATCTCTGTTCTTATAACATTAAGAACTTAGTTTAAAGATGAGGTGAGAAATGTCATGGAATTTGGCTCTTATTTTCTGCAAGTTAAAACAACACATTTCTGCAGATCTGAAAGATGTGAAGTATAAAGGATTTTGTTTTGATAATGAAGGAATTTTGAGGTTTGAAAATAGGGTATATATACCATTGGAAAATGATTTAAGAAAGAAACTATTAGCTGAATTTCATAATTCACCTTTTTCTGGACACCCTGGCATTATGAAAATTCTTGCTGATCTCAAACAACAATATTTCTGGAAGGGAATGAAAAAGGATGTGATGGAATTTGTGACACACTTCTTGGAATGTCAGTGTGTTAAGGTATAACATATGCCTCCCGTCAGACTACTATACCCCCACAACATTCCGTAGTACAAATGGGAAGTGATAAACTATGGATTTCATTCAAAGATTACCTATGTCTAGGAATAAACATGATATCATCCTGGTTGTTGTCGACAAACTAACCAAAGCGGCACACTTCACTACTGGTAATTTAAAAGATGATGCACCAGTGTTAGCAAGAAGGTTTGTACATGAAATTTTGAGATTGCATGGAATACCTGAATTGATCATATCGGATAGAGATCCGAGAACGACATCAAGATTTTGGAAAATGCTTAATGTACGGTTTTGGGATCAAAAATAAATTTCAGTTTTGCATATCACTCCAGAAACAGATGGACAGACTAAAAGAGTGAATCAATTTTTAGAGGATATGTTAATAATGTATTGCATGGACCAACAATATAAATGTGAGGAGTACCTTTCGCTGGTTGAATTTGCTTATAATAATAGATACCATGCCTCTTTAAAGATGATGCACCTTTTGAAGCATTGTATGGAAGGAAATGCAGAACCCCTATCAACTAGGACATCGTGGAGGATAGAGAGGTAATTGTGCCAGAAATCCTTACGGAAATGGAACAACAAATTAAAATGATTCATGAATGTTTAAAGGAGGCGACCAATAGGCAAAAGAGTTATGCAGACTTAAAGTGGGTTGATAAGAATTATAAACTTGGTGAGAAGGTCTTTCTTTGGGTCAAGCTGAAAAAGAGTTCTATAACTTGTGGCAAGTCTACCAAGTTATCACCTCGTTATGTGGGACCTTTTGAAATTATTGAAATAATCAACCTTATAGTTTATCATTTAGCTTTACCTCCTGCTTTATCACAAATGCATGATGTTTTCCATATTTCTTTTCTTAAGAAATACGTATCAAATTTATCACATGTGCTGAATTGGGATTCCTTGTAAGTCCAAGACCTAGGAATAATCATGGTTAAGCCCATTTGAGTGCTGAGAACGCACCAGTCGTATTTAAGAAATCATGAAGTGAATCAATGTAAGGTCTAGTGGTACCAGTTTAGCGAAGAAAGTGTAACTTGGGAAAATCTTGAAGAAATGAGATCTTCTTTTCCATAGTTGTTTGATCGAAATTGACTTAAAAAAATTGATAATTCTGCTAAACATGGACAGTTACTGATCTATTTTACGGTCATCTTAAAACATTTTATTGAATATTTAAATTTGTTTTTGGTATGAAATTATGAATGGAAGGACGATAAATGAATTTTGTCATAAGAAAAACTCTATGAATTGGCTAATTTGATCATCAGGACGATGATTCTTTTAATAAGGGAGGTATGTAACATCTTGATTTTTAGAAGTTATTATTATAACCTTTTTTCGTAATGTTCTAACTGTGAAAATCAGGATTATTATGTTAAGATATATCTTTTAATCTTTAAAAAAATGTGTTACTGATCTGAACCATTTCTTACTATAACTTTGTTTACGTGGGACAAAGGTCATTATAACTTGTGTTTTACAAAGTGTGAAACTGTAGACTTGCTTTTGTATTTTATGAACTCATATTGTTGTTGACAACACACCTTGAATCAATTCTATTGATCCAACGTATGCTTCAGCCTTGCTTTTGGTCACTTTTTCGATTTACTTTCTATTTAGAACGAAGTCTGGAACTAGGTCTGGAGATTGTTGTAAATTTTAAAGAACCTAGTTACATGTATAATTACTTAGCACAATGTTGTGAATGGAAATATTTGATTTCCGGCATACATATGAATTGTAACACCGGAAGGCATAAGGTAGTAAGAGGTTTGATGCAAGTGAAAAATGTATATATATACACGTTGGATAGAACGTCCTGAATTATACTGGTTCTTGAACATAAGTCGGTAAAACCTACTTAGAACCTATTAAGTAAAACACTATGGGTTAAGTTCTAACCTATGACCTAATAACTATTCTAGGTGGATTTTGAATTAAAGGGGATGTCAATTATTTTAAATCCTAATGATTTTCAACCTAGGTGGAAACCTAACTATGGACGATGTGACCTAGACTATTGGTAGTCCTAAAAGGGGCACCTAAGGATACATGTCAATGAAAGCATAAGGAAGGGAAGGTTTTAAACTTTAATGAAGGACTTTAATTGCATGTCCTTGAAGTTTTAAAAGCCAAGTATAGCGGGAGAAAAGAAGATAGAAGGTTTCCTAACTAACAATACTAACTAAATTTCGAAATCACAAGACAAATTTGTGAGAAAGAGGGACCCCGCCAAATCTGAGTCGGCGGTGGCATGGGGAAAGAGGGAAAAAGTAATGCCATTCAGTGCATTAGTGGTCTTTGTTTTGGTAAACCGCCTGCCTTGGAAAGAGGAAAGAGGAATTCTTGTGGGTTATTGTTGTTCATTCGGGTTATGATTTTTTGCTTTGCATTTCTTTTTGTTGCTCTTTCGAGCCTACAAGTTTGCTTCCGGCCATTGTCGGTTCCACCGCCTTCTCCGAGTGGTCTATGGGTCTGTGGAAATGTGGAAGAAGTTAAGAGACCTGGTTTAATAACTTGTTGGAGGGAAGAAATTTGGGAGAAGCTCAGCTGTGATCTTCTACGAGCTAACCAGAAAATATACAGGCATGTTAGGCTCTTTTCTTTAAACTGTTTTTGCTCTTTGTTAAGCGTCTTCATTAAAAGAACTTTTCTCTTATAACTAGTGTGTTCTTGTAAGTATAAAATGTTGATATGTTTGGATGTGATCTCTGGTACTTTAATTGTCATTTGAAGGATCAAATACGATTTGGGTAAATTTTCTTGATGCAGACTAGAGAAAACGGGTGTTTTCTTGTACTGAAATGGTAAATGAAACGAGTTTCCATCTCTACTGTTTTGATTTTTAAAAGTAATGGGTAATTCATATTTTATTGCCCATTATGTGTTTGATCTAAATAAAGGTGAACAATGATGTGTAAATTATTTTCTAAGTTTTGTGTGTGCAAAAGGTTATGAAAAACATTAAGAACGCTTTGACAAGAATTATTTACGTGAACTATTTTTCTTGTCATATTACAGCGTATAGTGGTGCGAATTATCCCAAGGACAGTACAATCGCATCGTAGCGTCATTACATTTGTTTTTTCTAGATCGATATTAATGTTATACCTGTTTATTCTCGGTACTCATGTATGACTTTTGAAAAGAAATCCTTATCAAACATGGGAATAGAGTAACCCGGTCTTTTTGCATGGACTAGAATAGAGCATACCGTTTATATATTATTTCTTCTGTTGAACTGAATGGTGAATATATTTATATATATCTACGGGTATAAAATTCTGCATTGTTTTCATTGAAACTGAACCTGAGTAGATTCTATGGCTCCTTGTGGTTAAAAAAAAAGATTTCTTTATTTATTAGAGTGAAATCATGGTCGTATAACCTTGGTGTACACTTTTATTTGTTTCTGACCTGGATGGATGTGTCTTTTTTTGGTGGATAATTATTGGAAACACTCTTACTTGGAAGTTCAATTGTTATTAATACTAGCAGGATCTGATGCAAAGACAAATTCTGGAATACCTCCTTGAATGATAGATAGTAAGTTATGAATACTAAAATAGTCTTGTATAGAAGAAATCAACCTATTGGAAACAGGTCTGCACTAAATAGTTGATACTCGAGCTAAGCAACAAGAAAAGGTAATACGAATCTTGTACATTTCATTCGATTATTGACTTTAAGTTTTCTCTCTTCTTGATTGTTACTGCTAATTGTTATCTCTTCTTGTTCAAATCGTCTATTTCGGTTGTGATTAAAAGAAAGAGATTTTTGAGTGGGTAGTCAGAAATAATAATTATTTTCTTTTCTTATCCAATTTGAAATTTCTATTATCTGACACTGAATATATTTCCTGACTATCTTCAACGTAAGAAACTACATTTTATCTATTGTTTTTCTTCCTTATCTAAATTGAAAGAGTACTATGATGTTTATTGAATTCTGGGAAAGTAACACAAGTGTTGCCACGGTGTATGACTACCTTTCTCTTCTACATTTGAATTGGATGAAATTAAATGAGTAGTATAAAAGTGAAGGAGATCTATTTAAATTTTTTTAGTAAAATTCTTTTCTTTGAAGTCCCATCTATAATGAGGGGATGGATTTGATAGTAATTGCATTAGAACATACAATATAAATATGTATGTACCAGTTCTTACATATGCTCTTGATCAGGAACTATTTAGAGAAAATACTCTCGGCAGTAATTTTCTAAATCTTGAAAGAAATTTTTACGTTATTGGAAGAAAATAGTAAGGAAATGGGAATAAATTTTTACGTGTTTACTGTAATTATTGGGAAAAAAGTTGACAATTAATCTTATTGTCTGATTTTGATGTTAATTATTGGGATTGGGTTATTAAATTGTTCATCCTTATTGGCACTTAATTCGTAGATGATGTCCATATCAATTTAAAAGACATTTCATAAAAGTAGAGTTCTATTATTGAGACAATTAATCCAGAGCACCTCATTTTAATTAAAAGTGCTTAATATGCTCACTTCGATGAATTCACCCTCATGTAAGTAAATTCTGCAGATGGATTCTGTGAGTAAAAATGAAGACATGATGTTTTATGATGCTTCTTCTGATTAACTAAGGGATGGGTATTTTATGAGATTCTATTATTCTTCTTCGGGGTAATGGAAAAAGAAAAAGTTTGTATTCTTATTTCTTTTTGAGTGGATAACGTTGTTTGGCATGAATGAAGTCCGGTTGTGTGGACTTGTAAAAATGTATAAATTTTAATCTAGAGGAATGAGTAAAAGGGGAAGTTGTGTTATTTTAATGTTTTTACCGTGCCTTGGAACTAATTTGAATATTATTGAGAATATAATTGTATTCATTGAATTTTGTACTTATTCAATTGATGGTTGTTAGATTTAAAAGGGACATAATATTTATTCTTTACTTGAATACAAATTTTAAGTTGGAACGTGCAATTAATTAATACTTAGGTTAATATGGATTTTAAAGGTCAATATGGATTTTAAATTGATATTAGTAAAAGAGTAAAATAAATATGAACTCTTGTATAAATAATATTTGGAATTGGATTATAAACTAATGAATATTAATGAAGGGACAATTGAATTTTATATTATTATTTCCATTAATATTATTTGGGATGTCTTGGTCAAAAGGATATTCGGTAAGAGGAATCATATCTCCTCTTAACAAACCTTAAACTGAAGTAAGATAATTGTAAATAAATGAATAAATTCAAATGGGAATAGGCATCATTTAAATGACATCTAAGGAAATGGAAACCTGAAATTTAAAATTCAGTTGCAGATAAAACATGATTAAGCTTAGTAAGTTTAATTTTAATTCGTTAAGCTATAGTGGACTGTAATTCAGAAGCTTTAATTAAAGAACTAAGATGGAAATATGCAATCCTTCGGTAAGGAGGGGTGAATGTATACTAAGCTATGAGACAATTCAAGTCTTTTCTAGATATGCAATTATAACTAACAATGAGGTTAGAGGATCAACACGTTTGCTGAAACTCATTTTTAATAAAATTAAAATTAAGAATATAATCAAACTTTTAGCTAGATGTGTAACCCTTGATGGGTTGATTCCATGGGACATTGGCACATGCTAGCTGCATTATGGTGTCTTCATGAAGATGCAAGGCCTTCATGAACGACCCAATGTTGTAGCTGACATGTTACAACACCCTTCCAAATTGAATCATCAAAGTTTACATAAGCTTGGACCAAGTTACTTTGGACCATGTTAGGAATGTGACCTTGTATACAGAGTGACTTAGGAAGACTAAAGGTAACTAGAAACACCCAGTCAACTAGGGTTGACAAAGTATGTCTGCGTATCTTTAGTCACCATGGGTGCTTCCCTTATACTCTTTCATATTGCTATCTTGAGTTAAAGCTTAACCTTGGACAAGAGGAGTGACAGAAGTCAAAAAATACCATTCTAGATAAAAGACAAAGTGAGGCGAAGGACGTGTTGCATTGATGTGTATAACGTCTAGGAATATGATCATGCTAAGCATGTGAAAATCTTTGGCCAAAAGTATCAAAAGCTGCGGGCTTGCGTTGTCCTAGTCACATGGTTTATGAAGCAGGATATCAAATGAATATCAGTAACAGATATTCAGATAGGCCGCTTAAATGGAAACACTTAAATAACTGAAAATGGTAAATAGAACAAATTATACTTAGTATACAATGCATGGATTAACATGAAGGATCAATAAGTAACCGAGTCATGATATTAGAAATCATTGAAACTTTGAACTATAAAATGGGAGATCAGTAGCTCTTCGAGTCATTATGGCAGCATATGGTTATGTGTTATAAGATTGAATGGCATAGAATGTGTTTTCCATATTATGAAAATGTGAATAGAGAACATTGATCTAAAGAGAATTGTGTGTTCTAAATTACACGTCATTTTATAACAGAGAACAATTATCAAGAAATTGAAACATGTGTTCTGAATTATGTAATTTATAGAAGAGAACGTTATTAAAAAAAAATTCCTTGTTCTAATGTCTCAAATTTGGAATGTTACATTCCTTGAAGAATTGGAAATGAAGGTCATTAAATTTTGACAATATACAAGCTTTGAAGGCATCACCTTTTTTGAACATGTTCTTCAATTTATCTACTACTTCTTCTAGAAATTTTATTTTCTAGTATACACTAAACACCCATTTCTTTGAAAGATTATTCTTTGAATAATCAAAGATCTTATTTGCAATAAGGATTTGTTCATTAGTATTGCTCATTTTCCTGAGATCTTGTATGCATTATGTTCATATCTTGAGCTCTTTCTTTAGGCCTACAATTGTTGAGGTGAGTGTATGTTGAATTGAAGAAATTTGATCATACACTTTATATGCTTCCTCAATGAAATTCAGGCCAAAAATCAACATTCTATCCACCATAGCCTCAATTGACTTTCATCATATGCATACTTATGAATATCTTTGATGTTTTTTACCTCCTCATCATTCAAGAAAACAGGGGGTAGCATTGAGGTTAGATGAGCTGGATCCAGCCAACCCCTTTGTCACTTGCCAAATAAAGACTCTGATGAAGTCAGAAAGTATTTATCACATGTTCTTCCAGTTGTGCTTGTGTTTACTTCCCTTTCTTAAACTCTTTCAATGGATTTTGACATAGTTTCTTTCATGTTATGAACTTCACTTTCAGGCAGTGGATTCTCTCAGGGGAATATTTCTCAGCTCTCTAAATCAGTTAAATTCAAATATCTTTCATCATTTTCTATCTTTGGTTTAGCAATCTCCAAAAATTGTTGACCTTTTGAGTCAAACACCAACCTTGAGGTAGTTTTATATTTCTTAACAAATGGAGCAGGAGTTGTGCTTAAAAGGGGAAGCTACCACATCAAATTTGGGAGCAACAATTTGAGATGAAGCTTTCCTTTTCTTACTCTCAACAAAATGCTAGAACCCAAGTAAAAGGAGGCACTAGAAGATTGGGGTCACTAAAGGGCCCAATGCAAGTGTGCTTATAGAGCCAATAGTTTGTGCAGACTGATACTTCCAAAATAGATGTTTCAACACTAGAAGCACAGTATCTCTTTGACAGGATGTCTCTGGGATGTTCATTGTTTCAGCTTATGATTTTACACTCTCTTGTTTAATCTTCCACTTCACCCTCTTTCTTAGTGTTACCTCCTTCATAATCAATTTCTTCTCCTTGGCCTTCTGATTCCTTCCCTTTCTCTGAAGAGATTGAGGATTTTATCAGCTTTCATTAGACTGTCTTTGTCTTCTTGGGAGAATGAGGTTGTTTGTTTTCTTCTTCAATTAAATCCTTCTATCCTTTCAACTCTATCTTAACCTTCCTTTTCTTAGTGTATACCAAAGTTGAAGATTCACGAGGAGAGGGAACTGATTGAGTATGTACTTCAGACACTATGGTAGAAACCTCTCCCTAAGATGTAGATGCCTCTTGGGAAGGGGATTGCATTCTACATGCTCTATATGCTATCAATTGTCTTTCAAACCAAATCTTTGTTCTCACCATGATTGGGATTATGATATCTTGTAATTCATCCTTATCTTTTTTGAACCAATAAGATTATGGAAAGGGGATTATTCTTGATAAACTTGTTGTATTCAAGAGTATTACAGTTCTTCATCATCATCCTGACCAAATCCTACGGTACTTTGTAGATTCCAAAATCTCTAATTTGTCTGCAAGGAGATCCTACCATAGTACCTTCTTCTTGCCTCATAATCGTCTGATCAATCTACCTCAATAATCTTCCAGATCAAGGGAGGTGATAGAAATACATCCTGAAATTAGCTAGAAATGGAAGCTTTGAGATCAAAACAAGACCTCTTCTGAAAAGAGTGGAAATCGAAGGCAACAATAGTTCTCTAAAAACATTTTGTTCATTAAGAGCAGTTCTGCAGGTATAGTTACCCAATGTAATTGGAAAATTAGATGTCAACTATCTTCTAATCTTGGAAAGTTCGATGTAGCATATCAAGTTGTCTAAAAATTTCCACAAGGGCTGTTTTTTTCACTACAAAACAGTGGGAGTTTATGAGGCGCTCCCCTCAAAACCTGCCAACCTAATGTAAGAGAACTTTCTAAACTAGACGAAGTAGTTTTACCATAGATGGAAATAAATTTATTGGATTCAGTACATAAAACCTTTCACTTGTTTTTCCCTCCAGCAGTCTGACAATGTACATGGGGAAAGCATCATTGACTCTCTTGAAGTGATGATTATTGTTCCCTAAAGTCAACTGTGGATGGTATTCATACACTAGAGCATTCATTTTTACCATCAACAGGAGAAATAACCAACCATATTCAATATGTCTACAATGGTATACATTAGATTAAGAGGTCACATATGGAAGACTTTGGTTCTTTGCATATTATCCAATTTTTCACTGAGGTTTTCACAGATGATTTTCCCCCCCCAATTCATAATTTGTTTTCCCTCAAAAAAGATATTCAAGTAAGGGCACATCCAAAAGTGGAATTCACTACTTGAAGGAAGACCCATGATTCTGGCTAGGAAGGTGATAATATCTTAAATATCTTCTTTAAAATCAACTCTATACATAGTCTTAGGTATCTTGGAGGCTCCTTCCTTTGGGACTTTAAACCAATACTTGGCTATCATGTGCTTGTATTTCTCTTTTTCTTGATAAAAAAACAATGAGCTTCAGCCAAAGTAAGAGTATTTGAATCTTCCACTAAAGGAATCCCAAAGCAACATTGATGCACCTAACATCCAGTTTGGCAATTACCTAGCCTTGAGGGTCTGTGATTTCCTTCGAACTCGGATCAAAACAAGAACCACAAGCCATGACATTATTTACACATTGGATTGAGACTAGAAACCCTCCAACATGAGAAATTCCACAATCTTAATAATTTAAGCCATAGGAGAGGGATTATCACTATTTTGTGCCCATAAATCATTAAAATCAATATGTTGCACAATGTTATCCCCTATATTTGGTATGTAGGTCTCAAGGGAGGAGATGTGTTCATGACCCACAAAATGATACTTCATGGTAACAAATGGGGTGAAAAACATATGCTTAGGGGGAAAAAGGAAGCTTTGAAAGCTATTTATGGAGAAGGGAAATATAGTAGGGCATGATACAAAACTATCCTCAAAATCCCACATAAATATCTGAAACTACTACCCTTGATTGCAGAATGATAGACGACCCTTCTAGGAGCACAACGCACTTTGAAATTTTGAAAATGGCTCAAGAATGCTCCTGGTATGGCTAGAAACGACTTGGGAGTCATAAGAACAAGTTGCATGAAGCTCAACTGTAATTTGAAATGGTGAAAATGACCAATTTCATTTATTTTATATTACCCTGTTTGAAAAAGGTCAATGAAATGCATTAAATGGAGGGATTTAATGTTTTTTGGATAACGGGAGTGCTCACAACACAAGATGCTAAATTCTCCTTTAGAGTGTGGATATGGTGGAAGAATGAGGCATGGGAGGCCTTAAAACATGTGAGACATTAGGGACACAAAGGGCCGACATCTCTGCAACACAAAGAAAAATGATGCAATGTGGCAAAGGCAGTTCTGAGGAGAACTGAGGACTAGGACACACTTGGAACAATTGGGTCATGAAAAGCTGAAGATCTCACAACACACCAATGTTCAATGAAATGCAGGTAAGTCGGGTGAAAATGTGAACATAAGGCCCATGGGACATAAGGATGTAGGTTCTCCGTCGGCCCAAAAGGTCCGAAACATAAAGAAGAATTAGGAAATTTTGAAAGAAATCTTGCAGGTTTGAAACGTGTGTGGAGAATGCGGAGATGTAGAAAATTGGCGGTCGGGAAGCACATGGGCTGCTAGTTCACGAAAATACCGAAACACCCGCAATATAGAAAAGTAAGTCAATTGCGGAAAAGAAAGGGATGCGGGGATCAAGAATCCCGCTAGAACTCGGGATACATGGGACATAAGAACCCGAAATACCCACAAAAGAAAGAAAAGACCCAAAACTCAAGAAGTTTAGAAAATTGACTAACTGTTGGAATCATGTTTTCTTTTCCCAAACTTAAAATTTTGAAAATTTGACAAAAATAGACACATTTTTGGGTAAGTGACAACAACTAGCACTTAACAAAGATATCTTGGAATCTCTTGAATAGGATGAAATGACGTAGCTCTTACCATCCTTCACCAAGCATTATTGGTTGGCTTTCCTCACGAAGATAGGATCCCTGATATAAAAACATGGACTGCCAAATACAACACCACACACATAGAGGGGAACAAAATCCATAATAAATTCATCAATAAACTTTTTGTCAATACGAAAAGTGATCTTACGTTGCTTATTAACCTTGATTTCTACATCTTTCTTTACCTAACCCAAAGAATACAGACTTGGGTGATTGTAAGTTTCCAACTTTAGCCTGTCCACTAAATTTTTTACATGTATAAAAAAGAGCATCCACCTTAGTTTTCTTCACTTGAATTGTTAATTGAAAAAGCTTTGTTAGTTCATTTTCATACCTCTCTGTGGAAAGAGGCACAACACATAGTCTCATCCACCTCTTCACTGCAAAACACTTCCTCTCCCCAGAGGGCAGTCATGGCCTTCATATTTTTCTTGTTCTTGAAGGGATGTAATTCTGAGTGGAGCTTCCAACATGTTTTCCCAGAATGAGTGTCAACATCACAATGCCCACAAAGAACTTTAATATATTTTTTAGAAACAAAAGTATAATTTTCTTACCCTTTCCTTTTCCTTTATCCTTCTGCTTGGTGTCACCTTGTTTGTTCAAAGCATGTTGAGAGGTAGATGAACTCTTTTTCTTGTCCATCTCTAAGTAGTGAGCTTGCGTACAAGCCTCATCTACGTTTATTGGCTTAGCCAAGAGAACTGGTCTCCTCAAGTGGCTATGGAATCCACCAATGCACTTCATGAATAGGTCTTGGTTAGATACATCTTTTCCCATATGAATAGCTTTATTTTTAGAACTCACTGGTATACTCCTGCACACTTTGGCCTTGTTTCTACCTGAGACATTGCTAATACATCAACTGCTCTTCCTCATAACAAATAGGATAAAATTTCTTCTTGATTAGTTTCTTAAAATTATCCCACTTAGTAATTGGAGGAATTTTATCAACAACCAATGAATAAACATAACTCTCAAACCAATTTAAAGCACGATTGGTCAATTTTAAACGAGTAAAGGAAATTTTTTGACTTTCATTAATTTAATGAAAACTAAAATATACCTCCAGTTGAGCTAGCCAATGGTCTATCTTCTTAGCATTCATGTCTCCATCATCATGTTGTATTTATATCTTGGCCTCTATTTTAAAAGGTGGAGGTGTGGGAATGGCACGAGGTTTCTCTTCTTCATACTCACAAGCATCTTATTCATGAGCATCTGATGTATCATTTGAAACACCAAGTTTCTCCATGAGTAATCCCATGATGGAATCATATTTCTTGATGGAAAAGGAAATATTCCCCAAATACTTGGACAGACTTGCCACATTTTCCTCCAACTTGTAGAAACATTCTTCTCTGCTATCATCTACATCTTCTCTACGAGCCATCTCTCAAATTCCTTGCTTCAACTTCCTTG
Source organism: Taxus chinensis (assembly GCA_019776745.2). NCBI lineage: Eukaryota > Viridiplantae > Streptophyta > Pinopsida > Cupressales > Taxaceae > Taxus > Taxus chinensis. Next base: position 9,853,150 of record CM034147.1, read on the forward strand.
TATAAATATTAGCTTCAAAAGGAATAAGGATACCTTCACCGCTTTATTTTCCCTTTCTAACTGCAATCTCAACACAATTTAACCACACAAAAACTGAAATCTTAACTGCTTTGATACCAATCTGATCCCTAAATTGTTGAACTCTAACAATAAATAGATCACTATGCTCATAAAAAATGAATAAAATATGCATTAATTTCTTTGTTAAAATATAATGTGCAATAATTAAATGCTACTATACTGCAAGATTGAGAAAAGAGAGACAAAGGAGACAAGATTTATCCCGAAGAAACCCAATGTGGGAAAAAATCCAATGGGTAAGAAAATTTGCTTCCCTTCCACTATTTAAATTTCCAAAAATACAAAGTACTGCCAATAATTGGCCTTCAAGAAGGATTCACACTCCTAATTGTATCCACTTGCTAAAAACTTCTCAACAATGAATCACTCACTCTCAATGAAAAAAACAAGAAATAATTCCAACTTATTCTCTTCGCTTAGACTAGAATTAACTCAAAATCACTTGCTTGAATACTTCTAAAACCTTGTGTTTATATTTGCTCTGCTCAGGGATGCATGAAAAGGAGAAACAAATTGATTGGGAAGCTCAAACATTTATAACTATTGAGATCTCAAATTCTGGAACTATCTCACACAGGACTGCTGTTTAATGCAGATTGGTGGTTGTGCAACCACCACTCTACACAGAGTGGTGGTTACGTAACTGTTGGGGTGGTTGCATGACCACCAAATGAGAAATCCCCTAAATAGAATAAAAATGACCCGAAACTTCATTCAAAGGTGTCTGGATCACCCCCAACTAACTGGACCATCTCATGAAAAAAGAATAAGTTGAGAACCTATAAAACAAGTAACAAATATAAATAATACATAGAATTGGTCATTTCTAGATCCATTTTTGGATCAGCAACACCGATACTAAAAGTAAGTACATAAAGGAATGTTGAAAGGACTAGCTGAAATGAAATATACCCACTAATGCATACCTGATAGTGTCACTCTTCCTACCATGCACAGACACAATTAATGTTGCAAGAACCATGGAGAAGTAAAATTGAAAGAAGACACTAGAGGATTATCATTAAAATAAGACATAAATTACCTTGTTAGGGTCTCATGGAATGGATGTCATGATGTAGTGTTGTGATGTCATATGGTGCCAAAAATAGGTGAAAATCAAATATCATAAAAAATAGTCATGTAATGGGTCAAAATGAATGACATGAGATTACGGCCAAGACGAAAAAAAATGATGCGTGTTGCGGAGTTTGGGAGTAAAAAAGTTGAATATAAATTTGAGTTTTATATAGTGGTTTTGATTTTGATTTGGTTATCTCTATTTTTGGATTTGAGAGAAGTGAGCTCTGGAAATCCAAATTTCGGTGTATTTTGATGTCATGACTTGAGTATGAGGTGGTGATGGAGGATGATGAGGCGAAGCACGTGGTGGGGTACGACCACGGGTAAGTCATCGTATTTAATTTCATTCTTGGTGAGAGGGGGATTGGTAAGATAGACCCACCCACGCGCTGTGAAAAATATAAGAGTTAGAATAAAGAGAAGACGTCCAACAATAAAATATTAGGGCACGATTAGTTATATAAATCCAAGCAAGGCCATAGGCCTAAGAAAGGATGCAAAAAAACTACCGTGATCCAATAGGAAAGACCGGGGTACATTGAAGCCAAAATAAGTGGAGTCGGGACCAAGTCACTCCAATGATAGGAGTAACAATGGAGAAAGTGGTGATAAATCCAAGTGGAGCGAACAACCCAAGCAAGGATGTAACGAGATATTTAGAGATAGTGTGAAAAACACAAGAGGGATTGAGATCCAAAGTGAAGGTAGAAGGTGTTGTGTAAAAACCCAAGTGGGTTCTGAGAGCCCAAGCGACAACGAGGGATAATTGCAAAGATGGAAAACAAGATGTGATCAATGTACTATAGAAAAATAGCCATGAGGGAAAAAAATATTGGAATGTATTAGTGATAATATATCAACTTGGTGCAAGATATGGCTTCTAACATGAGTCATGAGGTACTCTATGGTATGTTGTGTAATAACGACTTTCCAATGAACTTCAGAATGCATGGAAAATAGGGTGTCGTCGATTTGATCCTCTAATCGGGTGAGAATGTCATGCTGAACATTATCTATAGTGGGACAAGGATCAAGGCAAGGTGGTGTTCCATAATTAGGTTAAGATCAATTTGTTCTAGGGGAAGGTGATCGGTTATGAGAGGAATCATCTCCATGCTTACGATTAAGAGAAGAAGTTTTAGGAACCATAAGATTACTACACAGAACCTGATAGCCAACATTGGCGTGCATATAATACCCATGATGAGATAAAAAAAGGGAACTGAAGTGGAAGGTTGTGTAGCCTTTTTGGTTTGGTTTGTTTGACCTCATCTTTGAGCTTATTCATGTGGCGTCAATAGGATCTACAGTCAGAAACATCATGCCTCAAAGCCTCATGCCACGTGCAATATAAATCAGTTATAAAGGACTGAGGATCAAGGGAAAGAGGTAGGGGAGAGGTCTCATAGGCTACAAAGGGATAGTGAGAGTATCTGGTGAGGGCTCTAATTCCATGGGTGAAGATGGCACCGATGGAATAGTGTGTCGCCAGTCATTGAGGCATTGTAGATAGGATCATCACCCATGAGATCATCAACTTTTTATTAAAAATAAACAACCTGACCATCCACTTATGTAAGGGAAAATGGATTGGATAAGTCCATGGTAGTATGTGGAGGTGTAATCGGTGGAGTAATTTGAGGCTCATACACCAGTTGAGAAGAAGCATCAACTGAGTTTGAATATTCCTCTTGTATGAGGATGACATTCATGTCATGAGTGAATTTGGTGTAGACGGTTTCTTCGTAATGCAAGACTTCTTGATCATGGATTTGGGCATAGCTAGTTAGGTGAGTGTCATATAAAGTGTAACCATCATCATAATATGACGTGGAAGGATCCACCACACAAGAATCGATTATGGTCTTAGGTCAAACCACATTCTCCAGTTGGAGCTGTGGAGTACGTGAGATGAGTGTGAGAATCAAAGGCTCCTTATTGTGATGTTACAAGGAAGGAGACAGTTGAGATATTATAAGTTTAGGAAGATCAAAAGTGTTGATTCTAAGCATGACCTCATCAAGCTTGTCATCATCTGACTCCAAGAGATTGGGAGGCGTGCACCTGACCAACTCAGGATGATCGACATTACCATGAAGAGTATCTATAGGGTAGTTAAAGAGTTGATATTCCCAAGAGGGGATAGGAGATAGTTCGTTGATAATTGGGAGTTTGTATATCCCCTTTTCAAGAAGTGTATCATAGTTCCAAGGGTTAGTGTCCCCTTGAATCTTATAAAAAGTTCTTTGGTGAGCGAACTTCACACACTGACAAGCAGAAGAAGCAATGACATGTATACGATGATTCTAAGGCTGCCCTAGGAGGATATTATAAGATAGAGGAAAATTAAAACTATGACCTTGACGCAGACAATCCTAGGGGGAATAGTGATGGGTAACCAAATACACCCCATAAGAGGCATATGTCGACGATTGTATCCTTTACAAGTGGTTCATGTGGATTTTAAGTTATTTGTAGATTAGCCCAAAGCCTTAATAAATTCTAATGAGGCTACACACGTGCCTACTCCATCATTAATGATATCACACTTGACTGTAGTGTGACCGATATGAACTGAAATGAAGAGAGGTAGATCATCTGCACAAAACAAGAGCTCATTCGGGATCATAGAAGTTATATGAAAGAAAATACAGGAATGAGAAACTACGGTGAGATCAATATGAATGGATATCTCCTTGCATTTCCTTGGTTAGATCCCGAATGGTGAGATTATTATGAATGGGGATCTCCATCAGATGTTTTCCTCTAAGCAATGCAATGTGGGACTCTGCCCCAAAGAGGGAGGAAAATGAATGTTCATGTCAAATATTTCAGCCATAAGATGCTTAGAATGGTGAGGCGACGTACACATGAGCTCCAAGAAGGAAACTGGACCCGGAATTTTGGCAAGTGCTTCAAGAGGATACCACTTGTCACGACTATAATGTGTAGAAGGCTGAGAGTGTTGGGAGTGGGGTGATTAGGGATATTTCTGAAATTGTTTTTTTCTTAGTTCTTATGCTATGGACCCTACAAGTTTGATTTACACATGAGATGATGGTGTCTGTGGCCAGAGATACAGATCTAGACACCATTAGCCCTGTAGGATAATTTTCATAGGAGCCGATGACATCTAGAGGAGGTAGATTCTTACTTTAAGGATCATGATTTTGGGGTATAGAAGGATATATGACCCTGTGAGTCAAGGGTTGGAATGCTACTGAGTATTATGGTTCTACATAAGCTATGACATGTTTTACATCATTAATTGTAACTATATTTTTAGGAGGATAATCCATGTCAACTATATTGTTTTTAGCATTGTCTTGTTTCTAAGAAATTTTGGCAACATTATGATTAGGCATAGGATTAGAGAAGATTTTTATTTTCTCACTAGTCTGGTTGATAACTTCATGACGATCCTTTTGTTGAGCCGCATCACGAGCTTTGACCATTCGGTCAAACGTTCATAAGTGATGGCATCATAGTCAAAGTGGGGACCTAAGAAGAAGCTAATGACAATCATTCATAGTGCACGCCAATTTTCATGGTAGTGACCCCAATTAGCATGCCACCAAAAAAAATTACTCTCATCATACTAATTAGGAATAGGTCGAGAAGGATCTCAGATCATGGTAAAAAAATTAGGTAAGTGACATTTCAAATCTTCCTTACTCAGTGGTTGATGATAGTTAGGCTGATTCTTTTTGTTATTAAGTAATTAGTCAATATTAAAAAAATCCTATTTGAAGAAGTGACAAGAGGAAGAGTATTTGAGACTCTATCGTCTGTTGCATTCTTGTTCTTAGAACGTTGAAGGATTTGTACCTACTTATTAGTTTGTGCCTTAGGAGGAGCTTTCTCAAATTCCCTCATGAGATAATCTTGCCTTTTATCTTGTTCAAGTGTCTCTTTTAGGGAAGTAGGAGAAAAGGACCTCACCTTGTATTGAAGGCGAGGTTTGAGAGCTCGTAAGAAAATTTGGACGAAGTTATCATTAGGAATATTATGTTTTTCATGTGTGGATAGGGTCTTCCAACACTTAATGAAAGTTTTTGCTGATTCATTTTTAGATTTTTGGCAATTGATGAAAGCATTGATATTATTCTCAGGGAGATCGTGATATTGAAATTCATTCACTAGGCATGTTACTAAGGACTCTAGCTCAACTATGGAAGGCCAAGGTAAAATGTGATACCAATAAAAAACATATCTAGTGAGAGTTTTAGCTAGGATTTTTGTGGTAGCATATGAATTGGTTTTGATCCACTCTTTGTAAAGATTACCAAAGTCCTTGATATGAAGGGTGGGATCAGTAGACCTATCGTAAGATATAGAAGGAACAATGCCACCAATATCCATGTTAGAAATGTAAGGTGCTAGAGGCTCTTGGTGTACTAATCTTAAGACTTTGTTTTGGATAGGGGGTTGGGTGATGGGCACACCATTAGGCCCATTTGGAAAAGGAGGGGGGTTGGTGCCCAAGGAGCCCGTTGTAGGGTGGCTGACTAATTTAGCCATGTTGGCTTGCATTTGGAGGAATTAAGCTGTAGTAGCATATTTTTGTTAGCTCATCCTATCGATAAGTTAGAGAATGAGATTTGGTAGGTTCATAATTAGAGTAATTTTCAGATGAACCTACTTCGGTAACATTCCCCTTTGTTCCATATGATCAATTTGTTTGGAAATGAAGTCAAGAAGATGCTTGCTAAGCATTTATTCTGAGTCATTTTTGTTTTTGGGAAACTGAGATAAAAACTTTTGAACCTCAGGAGGATGATCAAAAGTGTCATCATTCTATTTTTCCTCTTCTTCATCCTTAGGTGGTCCATTTCCATTGCGACAGGTAGAAGGCTTCTTTCTAGGTGCTCTTATGAAGTAAAAGTCCATACAAAAGGGAAACTCAACTTCAAGATGATATGATTCTATAAATATCTACACAATAGAGTTAGATGACCCCAGACCCAGAAAATCAATGATGGAGTGATGATCTAGTTGAGAATAGGTCAAAAAATGAGGGCTATAGACACAATCAGTTGTACAAAAGGGTGTACACAAGTGCTGAAGGTGTTTGGAGGTAGATATTGTAAGATAAAAAAATTGGTGGGGCAAACAGTACTACACAAGGGTCAAAGGCATTCATAAGTGATAGAGCATGAACATACACGATCACCCTTGGGCGATGGTGTCTGTGAAGACATATTTTTGAAGATTTTGTGGGTTTTTGGATGCTTAGATGAAGTCAAATTTGAAGATGGGTGCTTTTAGGGATCTGTGTTTGATTAAAAGGTTTGTAGGATTCACGTCAGGTTCACCAAAAATGTATAGTGGGCAAAGAATGTGTCTCAGTAACTTGCACTCCTAATTCATCCATTTTACTAGTGTATCAGGCAACAAGTAAGAAACAAACATGAACCGACATACAATGGATAGATTTAATGGGGATACAATGAGTACTAGGGTCACATATCTAGAGCACAGTAATCCCTACACTAGGTCAACCTAGGGTTTCCAAGGCCCACAATCAAGATAGAGGAGAAAACCCTATTAAGATATCGATAGTTGGGTGAGGAGAGGTATGGATAAACAATAGATAAGACAAACATGCATAATGTAATTGAAATGAAAGTAATGTAAGGATAAGGATTGGATCATGAATAATATTATTATGCTAACTAACATCTAAACATATGTAAAACTAAGCTAACATGGCACAATGTGGGAAGAAGATGAACTTATCTATGAAAAATGACAAAATATGGTTAGAGAACTCACCTTGTACATGTAGGGTGGTCATTGATGCATCTATCTCTCAAGAGAAGCAACACACCAAAAGAAAATCACTATTATGTGGAGAAGGGGAACACCGTTCTTGTTTAGACTCACTATAGATGACTAACCAAGAATAAGAGTGTCCAATCTAATCCAAGAAAAGTGTAAGATGAACCAAGAACTAGGTGAGTAGATGTGAAAATGGCACAAAAGAGCAAAGCTCGTGGCAGTTCGTAAGGTCTTATCTTCCTTCCTTTTGAATGTCAAAATGGGGTGAATATATATAGGACGCCATCGCCCATGGGTCAAAGGCGGTGAAATGAGATAATGTGTCATGAGAAGTGAAAATAAGGTGTCGTAGATCATGAGAATGGATGAGCAAGGCGCTAAATGATGAGAAACAAGCAAGAAGTTGGCATTGTAATGTGTGTGAGACCTAAGGGGACAAGGACAACTAGTGTAGGGATAACTAAGGCCAAGACCAAATAGTGACACACTCTTAGTGTATTGTCTCTAACCCATAATGGTTATGTGAATAACCATTCCACATTCCTGGAAGACCCCTTAAGGCACCCTCTCTAGAAATAGATGCATCAATGACACTTATTTGCACAAATAAAATTGTTAGTAATATGTATCAAAGATGAAAAATTAGGTGTATACACTCTTTGTTTTCCATTGTCCCTCAACAATAATAGTGGGATTAACTAGACATGCTTCAAAATGTACCCTTTGTGAGTGTTGAATAGAGTGTTAAAGTAGAGTCTCAAAATAAATGATTATAAATAGGTATTTGCTAGAGTAAAACCCATTGACGAGCTATTTGGTGTGTAGGTGCTTATAGTGCTTGGTTTGATTTTAAAATACTCCTTACTTGGCGTGGTCTTCTCTTAACCTACTTTACAATGCTTTAGATTTTTGTATAGAGATTGTTCATAATGTTTGCTCTTGCTTTAGAGAAGATTGTGACAACTTTGCATAAGACTTGATAAATATTTTCTACATGAGCTCTTGAGAATGGAAGGTTAGTAAATGAGTGTGTCTAACTTTCTTTTATACAACTCCATGGGATATAATTTCACATTAAGGCCGACTAGGAGGGGTGAATAAGATGAACATGAGAAAATCTAACAATTTCCCTTTAAAGGACAAAACCACTAAAGAGTGACATAACTATATGATAGTTTTGTCCAAATCCAAATGGTAGTGTCCAAGGAAGAGAAATGCAATAAGTGAAGATCTAGATAAGTTTGACAAGAGATGTATGTGTAATGAAACTAGTCATGTAGGTGTCTGAGTAGTAAAGTGAGAGAATAGGAAGCATTTGCAATCCTTATGAGGGATATGATTTTGCATTTAAGATTGGTTTGTGTGCGCAAGTTGTAATTAACAAATATAATCCAAATTAATGTTATTAGGAACCTAATTACCAAATTTAGGTGTCTGCAGTTTCATCAATGATAGATTTAAAGGAATGGGGTATAATTGAATATCCCATAATATAAATCTCCTCTAAAGGTGTTGAGAAATTCCAAACCAAACTTCATTCTTCTCAACTTATTTTTTTGGAAAATTGTCAAGGATAAGAGCTTTATTCAAACTAAGTGAGCTAAAGTGTATTTAAATAGTGGGCTTATATTACTATTTTAAATATCAACTTAGATATTCAAAAGGTGAAGTAAGCTAAAGCTTGGTAACCAAAAGGTCATCACCCATCATTCGATCATTTTACATCCAACGATGGGGGAAATCTTAAAATTTTGTGTTGACATAGACTACAAAAAGAATGGCCCATCATTCACATAGAAGCTAAAAATATGCATGCCCATTATTAAATTTTCAAAAGTAATGTTTGAGTTAAGATGCACAAAGTAGAAGCTAAAATTGATAAAGTTAAAATCTTTATTTAACTAGCAATCATATGTGAAATGTACGATGTGAATGCTGAAAGGGATACAGTGAAGAAGTGAAACTAGATGAAGAGAAATGAAGGGGAAGGAAGAGGGGTGTAGAAAATGTGCATTTGAGGGTGGAGAAGCATATGGGAAAGGAAAGAAGAATAGAGGGGACATTGTGAAAATATATGAAATACGAGGAGCACGACGTGTTTGGTAATCGTAAAAAGGATAAAACCAAGTTTTTGGTAGACGTCGCAGAAATTGTAGAGGGAGATACAAGAAAATGAAAGAAGAGGAAAAAAGATGTTGTCGAGGTGAAAAGCCTATTGAATTTGCATATGTTGACTCCATTCCGCAATTAGAGAAATTGTATAAATAAGGGGAATTCAAATGCACGGTGTACGAGAGATGTTAGGGACATGAATACACGTATTAGTCATGTTAACGATGAGGGTACCAAACTATTCACACAAGTGCAATTTGTGTGCAGAGGGGAAAAATAAAAAAATAAAAACAAAATGTTCCAACTTTGGAGCCTTACCATAATGAGCACATGTTGTAGAACTTTCTAACCTCTGTATCCAGTTGTAAGGTCAAACAATTCTAGGGAGCAAATGCACGTCCATTTATCAATAATTAACACATTCCAACGAGCGGTCATATGAGCCAAAGCTAGATTAAATTTGTGGCTTGCATGCCCCACATGTTTTCCATGAATCATATTGTTCCTACCCAAGTAATACATGTTATTTATGCTCCACTAAAGCACTTCAAGCTCACAAAGAGGACAAATTAAAATTTTGGGAAACTCAAAAAATTTAAGCGTTCGGAAAAGTGGAGCACATAACAAATATTATTTAGGTGGGAAGAATATAAGTCATGGCAATCCAATTCCCTTTACAATTTCAAGCTCAAGTAAGCACATGAGAAAAAAGAACGCAAAAAAATCATTGATAATCAGGTTCTTCAAGCAGTTGGCCAAATGAGAGAAATGTGGCTTATATTTTCCATTCAAAAGAAGGATTTGACCTAATAAAACCATAAAAGTGTACCATGTAAAGTATATGTGGAAAGAGGTTGTTTATTTTCTTAATTTAAGGTACAATGTGTTTTGTCTAAATTTAAGAAGTTCATGCCTTGCAAATTATAGCCATGAAATATTTTATTACTAACAAAATATAATTTAATAATAGTATTCAAATTCAAATTAGAGCTCAAATATGTTTTAAAAATATACTTATGGTGTGAAAGTGATCAAGGGAACATATTTTGCAAATATCTAAGAAGGCAAAGAGTGGCCGATCAAAATTGCTGATGGCAATAGTTGTTTACGTTTTCAACTCTTGTGTTATATGTTGATGCTTGTTTACGAATTTCCTAAATAATTTTTAGCTACTTCACTTGGTTTGTGATTTTTAAAAGCACCGTGTTATATGATTAGTTAGAATAACCAATAAATAAATATTCTCCAAATTGCACCTGCACCATTAATAAATTGATAAGTGTTAAAAAGTTGATGCAAAAAGGAGAAGAAGATATAATTTGTTTTTTCAAATAGTACGGTGCATGAAGGGATGATTGTGCCCCCTTCGATTTGGTCTGGTCTAGATCCACACACGTCTGGGGCTTGAAGAGCTTTGAATAAATATTGCAAAGGCTTATTCAACTTTATGCGAGCAATTTTAGACAAAAATCAAGGCTTCTTGTAGAAATTCCACTTAGGGGGGCGAGAAATAGGGGATAGACTGAAATAAGGCTTATGATCACATGGTTCTGCATTTGAGTGTTATTTATTTATTTCTATTGAATTAGTTCTTTTAGGTCTAGCTGACTATGGTTATTTTATTGAACGAAACAAAATGGAAACAAAAAGACAAGTAAAACACCCTTGCCACCATCGATGATTAGATTGTCCTTTGACGAACTGATCTCATACATGTCAGTTCTGTGAGCAATTATAAAAAAAATCGGAGCTTCTTGTATAATTTCCATGAGGGATCAGAAACAAGGGCTAAACTCTAATATAACTTGCGATGGCATAATTTAAATTTGTTTTTATGGCATTTCAATATAAATATTCTTTTGATTGATAAGCTTAGTGTTGAAAATATATGATATGAATCATATAGCCAAAAGTATTTGTTTCTCCATGTATCTAAGAACAAAATAAAAATTGAGTGGGAAAAATAGACCCATGCCAATTTCAAACCCACCAAAAGAGTTAACCACTTTTCAAAACCCAAAAGCAGAACATGGAGACTCACACATCCTAAACCACCTTTCACACCTTTCATTTTCCTTGCATAATAATACAAGCACTTTATTTGAGATCCACGGGCGTTAACCATGCTGAACCCCAAGTTAAATTTTTGAATTTAACAACGATTGGATAGACGCAACCACAATCACATTAAATAAATAAGCAGAACGTTACTGAGAATTGTGCTAACAGGAGCTCTCGCTAATAGCCGTCCTAAAATCAGACCTGCACACACAGATAGAGGGCGGCGTAGTCCTAAAATTAGACCTGCACACGAAGATAGAGGGTGGCGTAAAAATAGATAAGTTCCTAAAATATCAACCACAGTAAATCTTGGGTAGAGGACGACGATGTATGCTACCTTGTTTACCGTCAATCATCGCGGTGCATGTCACCAGGATGAGTGCCTTTCGGCCTAATTAGTGAGACACCATAATAATTAAAATAAAGAACTTGTGTACTTTGTAAATAAACCACATAGCTATATTGGGAATGCAAAAAGCTCGTAGATACTGATAGTCAGGCTAGGGTGGATTTGTCGGTGTGAGATGAACATTGGTATATTTGGGAAAATTGTTATAGGTGTGTAGATAAGTGCATGTTTTAGTGATTGAATATCATGCGTATGCATGATAATGTGAGGAATTGAATATGTATCATAGCTTTTATTTATTTTGAAGTTTGCATAGATGTGTTAAATACCCATGTTAGTTTAATGTTTCTGCGAAAGTGAAGATGTGTCAAGATTTTATAAAAGGGAGAAGTAAAGTTATGAAGTAGAAAAAAAAAATTCACATTTGTATTTTTTTTAAATAGAAAACATTAAAATTTAGGGAAGTAATAGTTATGGTTACATTTGTAGGGACATGAGTTTATGCTCTTCTTTTTTCTGTATGTGAATGTAGGAGTAGTTTTTCATTTTGGTGTATCTTTCAAATGATAATGTGGGTGGTATACATAATTCGTTAAGTGATCAAACCCTGGAGGTTGTAAAAAAAGTAAGCCCTTATCGATCTTCATTTCCTGTGTCGATTGTAGCTTTGGATATAGGTAACCCGTGAGGTTTGTGGATTGTTAGTGCTCATGCCATTTTGAGGGGCAACTACTTGCGATGTCCATGAGAAACCGAGCATATCAGAGTTGACTATTCCAAGTGCACCATTGATGAGGCCATATTTGACCCATAGATTGGTTGTTAGCATAACTTTTTGGCCAATACAAAGTTGTAACTGGTCATCATCAATGTGGCTTGTTCCATTATGCTTGGTGACTTCAGAAATTACACATGCAATGGGTACATTTAAAGACTGTAACATTTATATATTGTGAAGGTCAACCAAAGTATTTTTTGCAAACAAGTGAGTGGAGGAATGGAGTTTTTTTTCCTAGAAGAGGAAAACATGAATTTGTTCTTGACATAAGAAGTTCCCAATCCTCAATATTTTTATCTACATTCCATATGTTGAGTAGAAGTGTATGAAGCTTTATCTTTGAAGGAATTTTTCCTTGTTTGCGGAAAATAGTAAGTAAGGTGAGGGATACAGAGAATCTCCGCCAAAGGGTTGAACTGTAACAAGGTCCTACATACATGGATATTTCGTTGACAAGAGGAAGTTGACTCGGGTAGCCAAGGAGAATGATGGAGCACTTGTCGAATGCCTTGTTTTTCTATTTGGGGAAGCCCTCTCGAAGATGTTGGTCAATAAGGGACAACAACTTTGGCCTTATGAAGCTCATTTCATCAATGAGTACCTCACGTGTTGTAAAGACTCTTGGAAAGATGAAAGTGGTTATGCCTCAAGTGGTTTCATATCCTTTATAGGTATCCTTTTAGTGTTATAAGGCATTTCATTCGTCAAGTTGTAAGGGGTATGCATTGAGTTCTTGATCACTAGAAGATACTTCTGCAGAAATACAGCCACCATCAGGGAGTGTGCGTTCAACATTCCATGGTCGGTAAGAGTTTATTATGTCTCCCAGTTTTCAATGTGATGAAGTTGTGAGGCAAATATTGGAGGGAATGTAGATGAACCACTTCTTTCTTCTGGTAAGTCACAAATGCACCGCATGTTTGTTTTGTGAATTGTTCGAAGGAGAACAAGGGTGTGATGTGCACAACCTCAAAGTAACATAATATAGAGGTAACTCGAAATGTAAGTCTATATTGTGAATAAATTTGAATGTCAACATTTAATTTTTGCAATACTAACCATTGTGTTTTGTGGATAGCTAAAGCTCGCATCATTAAGAAAAGAAATGGCATTTGCTCGTCACAAGAAAAAAAAACATCTAATTCAGATGAAATATTTTATTACATGTGTTCTATAATGCACAACAAATTTCAAACCATCTAATGCACACTGCAAGAATTTATTTGTCGTCAGATAGGAAACAAAATTGTTTGTAGAGTGATAAGGCCTAAAATTGAGAAGAGGGTGAGGCAAAAGGAAGGAGGACTAAGTATTGTTGATTTAGTATGCAATGTGGGTTCATTGTTCAATGGATGTAGATGCTCTTCTTCTGATAATAAAAAAGGGGCCAAGAGTTAATTTGATGACACACTGGAAAGATAAATGAGGGATATGCACAAGTCTTTGAGCTGTCACACATGAAAATTAATTATACAAATGATATTAATGAATTTATTGAGCATTAAATCAGAAGGCAAAATAGAGATATACCCATTCTTGGCTCACTAAAAAGTTGTTTCACTAAAAAATATGACACACCAATTTTTAATCCTTAAAATGACTATCTTATATCCTCAAAATGACTATCTTAATAGGAAGAAGGTGCCAATGTTCATAACTTGCACAATTTCTTAATCGATGAAAAGAGAAATTTATAGTAGAAATTGAGACTCTTCTCACCCTAAAATATAGATATTTACTATTTAACTTGTCAAAATTATGACTCATTCCGAATAACACCATTACATATTTTGTACCTTCTCCATAGTATATTAACTATTTTCCTATTCATTAAGAACGTTTTTATTAATGTCCCTTATTTATAAACTTCGTTGTATATTTATGTTTACAACCTTATTGTATTATTGAGTATCCGATGAGAATCATTTTCTTATAAATTTTAGGGTGGGACCGTTGACTTCTATAGATGAGGCTTTTTTTGGTGTAAGTTTGTTTTCATTTTATTCAATAAAAGTTTTCATAAATATGAGACAATGAACATTGTATAACATTGACAACCCATAGTTTTAAAAATAGAAAGGTCTTGTATAGAATTTAGAGGATCACCACAAAAGAAGATAAGTCTTCCATAATATAAGCACTCTAGAAAATGTTAAAGAGGACGAAAGTTAGAAGGTGAAATACAGAGAAAACGTCACTCTCACCTTTTTCTTTTGTCAGACTTAGACACAACACACCATTGAATTCTAAGTTTTCCAATTAAATTGGTTCAAACTGTTCAGAGAAATGGTTCGAATAGTCTTGAAACGATAGGACGTTCTATTTGTATCAGGAAACATTTCATCATAGAGAAAAAATGGGAAAACTATTATGCATTGGCCATTTTCTATTACAGACGGATTTTTGCCTAGAAAACGTGAACCAATCTATATTTTTTGTGTTTCTTACAACAGGGCTTTAAAGATGCACTTTTTTTTTTTAAATAGAAGATTTTGACTAGTCCATGATTTACACTTTGCTTGATATGTTTGAGGTTACAACATTGTATGCATCTCCCAGAAATCCTAACCTCCAATGTGCGTGATGCACTATAGCTCCGTTATTCACTGTAGCTATGAAATTCCAAATTACAAAAAATCTTGGATAAAATGTATGCCTTTGAATGGTCTATCACTAAGACCGTTTGATGGTTGACTAAGAAGAATAGTAGCAGCGGGGTTGCATCCACTATGAAAGAACGTTTTCGACATAACTAACAATTGCAACTAAAGTTGTAATGGAGATGCCCATAGGGATGTGGAAGCAACATATAAATATTGGTAACTTTAGAAAGTAGTGAACTTAAAAAAACTACGTTGCAAAACATGAAACATAAATGAAATAAAAAGCAAATATTTGAGAAACTACCAAGGAAATCAAGGGGATATACAAGGGGTCCTTCAATGAATGGTCTGTTAAGATTGAAGTTAGGGGCAATCCATGTCAATAAATGTTGCCAATATCAATTGTTTCCCTCTACAAATTGAGGCATTTTGATTTGTGTATTGTTAAATTTCGTTATATCTTAAGGGGTATTTATTCGCGGCTAACAATCATCAAGTTTTATTATGTCCCGCTATGTACAATTGACATGCGTGTGATATGGCGAATCCAACATTTATTTATTTTTATGTGCAATTGGCATGTGTGGTGAATCCAACATTTATTTATTATGCATTCAAAGTAAAACGACATGTCATACAAGTTCAAACCTCGCTTAGGAGAAGTAATAAAATAAAAAATTAGTAAATACCTTTCTAAATTCCTTTGATTTGGTGCTTTAATAAAAACTTTCAAATACAAGTTAATTAACTTGTGGTCCTTGATGAATCCCACTGTTTTGTACTTCAATTATGATAATATAATGTGAATATTAATGACATTATTATTATTTTTACTATTGTTATTATAACTAGCAATCATATGTGTACAATGCAATGTGAACGCTGAACAGTATATGTTATTTGATTTAGAGGGTTAATTATTACTTTTGTAGTTGATGTCGATAAGGGGTATGATTGATTTTGTAAGTTTAGGAATATATATGATGCATTACATTTAAAGGTTCTATCTCTATATTTCAAATTTGTTACAAATTTGTGCATATATATTTACAAATCTTGTATCATGATTGGTAGCGATTTGCAGACTATTTCATTTAAACTAAACATGAATACATGAAGACTTTCGTACATTTGCATATTTTATATCATGAGTAGTAGCCTTTTGTGGCCTTTTTTTTTGGCACTAAACATGAATACATTTGATACTGCTTTGGATAGTTAATTACTTTTGTAGTTGATGTGGTTTGTAATTATTTGAGAGAAATTGTGTTAGTGTTGCAGTGTGTTTGATAAGGTGGTTGCATCGATTGTTTGGTTGGTTCTTTGTTGAAAAAACCTTTTTTGTATTGTCGATAACATGTTAATAAAGGATGTGATAGATAGTGGAAGTGCACTAATATATATGAAACATTACATTGAAAGATTTTATTCTTGTATACATTTCAAATTTGTTACAAATTCATACATATACATTTTCAAATCTTATACCATGAGATGTGAACTAAACGCCAACGCTATAGAAAGAGGAGCATCAGTGGAGACCATCTTTACTTTTATGCAAGCATTTTAACTTGCTTGAGCCATATGTTGGAAAGCCTCCTCCTTTACCTAAGATGAGAAGCAAGTGGATTTTCAAGAAGAGTGTTCAGGGTGCTAATGCAAACTTTGAATCAGTTGATTGTTGGTGATTTTCTTGAGTCCCTTGGGAAAGAGCTTGGCCTAATAGTTCCATCAGCGTTATATATGTCACTAAAAGCGTGATTCAAGGCACACGAGACAGTTTTTACTGTAAGCCTTTTTGGTTTTGGGATTTTTGCATGTTTCCAAGCTTCCAACACATGATGTGTGGCTCATTTGATTCCAGATCAGAAGTCAAAGGTAGTATTGAAGTTATGTCTGGAGGTGAAGAGAATGAGTCAAAAAATGGGAACAAATGCCAACAAAATGCTGCTGGGAACCTGATGCTGGATAAACAAAGAGGTTGCAACCACCTGTCAGGGAACCTAGCTGTTAAAAAAACTTTTCAAATTCCAAACAGAAAAAGAAGGAAGAGCTTATCTTTCAGCCTGAACGGGAGGAAAAAATGGATTGTGATCAGAGGAGAGCGACTTGGAAGGCTTGACTACAAGAAAACCAACGAAGCTTGAGTCATAGTTCCGTTAAACCTACAACATGATTTTTAACCTACTTCATGTTGAAGATCTGAAGATAGATGTCATGTTTAAAAGGAGTTTCGCTGAATTTCATGCACAGTAAGCTCTGCACGAACAACAAAATCAACATCTGAAGGGGAGATTTGACTTAGTGTTCTGCATGTTTAATAATAATCGCATGGCCAATTGGAAGCTCATGAGGGGAATTACGGGGAAGGTCTCCTAATAATAGAAAAAAAGGGAAAATAGACTCCAAACATTCTGCAAGCGCTGCAGTTTTCTTTTGGACACTTGTCCACATCAAAGGTGGGAGATGATATACTTTTCAAAACATATGTTTAACAAGAAAAAAATGGAGTCCACCTGTCAGCAGTTGCCAATGATATCAGTTGAAAAGTTCCTTAAACTTTGTAAAGAATTTCCTACATAGGAGAGGAGTTGGAGCTCTTTTCATATTTCCCTCTACAAGTGGCAGTTAACTAATGCTATCTCACTCTCTTTTTAGTCTCTTCTCCTCTATTTATACTTGTTTTTTTGGAGCTGTAGGAGATATACCTCTTGTTGGTTATGGCTATGCCCAGCCAATTTTGAAACTGTAATACTTCTAATCAATAAAAGACTGTGTTTTTTCCCTCCCACATGCTTTATTTTGTGTGAACTTTATGAATTGTGGATGAATCTCATGATAAGCATTTCTTTGTTCTTGATATTTGTCCTTTTCAATCACTTTTATGTAAGGAATGTCATCTTTTACAGGTTGTAGTCTATGTTTTCAACCAAATTTGTTAAGTCCAAAGTTGTGGATCATCCATTCCTCTAGGTCTGGTTACAAATTTCACCCTCTCTACAAAACACCTATGCAAAAGTTTGATGAATCGTGAGTGGTGCATGTTTTCATCGTCTTTTTGAGTATGTTTGTATCTCAGTAGAGGTATTAAAATTTTGGTGCATCACCTTCATGCTTTCAGTATTTTCTTACATAATAGTAACTTTCTATCTCTTTTCTCAAGAAACTTTTTGGTTTAGCAGTAGTATATGTGATTCATTAGGGGAACCGGCCCCCCATCTGGAGGTTCATCGCAATTTTAGGTTGTCTGTAGCCTTGGGATGCTCCCATTGTGTTAGCTGATTTGAACAAATTGATTATTT
Source organism: Taxus chinensis (assembly GCA_019776745.2). Classification (NCBI taxonomy): domain Eukaryota; kingdom Viridiplantae; phylum Streptophyta; class Pinopsida; order Cupressales; family Taxaceae; genus Taxus; species Taxus chinensis. The sequence goes on from CM034147.1 coordinate 9,871,297, forward strand.
CTTTTAGAAGGGAGCAAATCAGATTGACAACAGGACCCATTTATTTGTTTAAACTTTCAACCTACGAGTTAATACTTAATTATTTAAGGCCTTTACATTGTCATAAAGCCAATCAATGCCTTGATGAAACAATTTATCCATGTGCCCATATAAAGCTCATAATATGGAAATCAAGTAGCATGTGCATAGATTTTAGTGCATCTATTACAGTTTTTTCTATATGGTAGAAGAGTTTTTTGCCTTTGATTCTAGCTTATAGTCAGTAATTCTAGATGTAAAATAACTTCTATGAAATTTCTAATCATATATTCATCAAAGGAGCCACATAAGTTGTTACAGTGGCATTTTTAATGAGCACGACCAAGTTTTTTACATTGTAAGATGTCTAAGCAGCTCAGTTTACCTTTGCAGCATATTCCCAACATGTGCCAAAATAACATATTTGTAACAGGGTACACCCATTGGAAAGGGGGTATTCATAAATGTAATAGTGACGATTAGGAAATGTATTAGGATATTTGTACCTGATTCTAGAAGTGTAAACTATTAGAATATTTGACATTGGTTCCGGAAGCTTCATCTTTTCTACTTTCTACATGATGGTAAAAAGTCTACTTAGAAGATGGAAAGGAATGACATAATGCATTTTTCTACTGCTGCTCCAATTTTAGATATAAATAATAGCCACAGTGGTCATCTAAATCTCCTATTGATATAAACAGTACCCATTGTGGTAATATATATCTTCTAATGGGTAAAAAAGTGAATATTCAATTCTTGAGTCAATTGGCGAGGAACAAACAAACATATATTTTACTTTCAAACAAATAAGCAAGAATGCCTTAAGATCATTTTCAAAATTGTCAGTTGGCCAAACCAACATACGACTTTATCCTCCAGCTTAAGAAAACATTCCCCACAATCATGCTGAGCACAAAAAACCATACGACTTTATCTTCCATCTTAAGAAAATAGGGGAATTTGAGCAACTCAATCAAGGTCACAGTTAAACACCTCGCATATTTAGCAGTTTTTAATGTTAATTTATGTTAACCAGTCGATAGTCAACATGAATTCTCTGTGGCTATAGTTAATTATTGTGTTTCTTGGCCATGCGACAATTTTGCATCTAATGAGACCATAAAGATCTGACTACTTGCAAACGAAATTATTCAAAAAAGAAGACGTAAAAATATATCGTCATACTATCGGTAAGCTCTAGAATTCCAAACACAGAGCAGCACATAAGCAATAAACAATTATGGTGGAATAACTAATTAACATTTTTTCGCAACCTGTTGTAACAAATTTCCTTGGTCGTAGAGAATTAGTACGAGGGTTAGTAAGAAGTATTTATTTATTTACAGATAAAAACAGGAGATAGAAGAGAGAAGCTACCTCGCCAGCGTTGTAGCTCGTTGTGGTATGTCTGAGTGTTTTTCGCTTCTCTTTCTGCAGAGGGTTAACAATGGAGTCCCTACAAAAAAAAAAAAGAGCAAGGAAATAAAATTTACAAATGTAAAAAATTAGACTTTGGGTATTTATATATTGAGTATGGTCAGATTCAAAGCATGCAAACTGCAACTGGAAAATAAACTGCCGCATGCAACTGCGAAAAACAGAAAAACATTTAAAAGACTGTCAACTTGTCAAATTTAACTTCTTCACATTAACAACCTCAAGCCCTTTACCATAGGGGAAACGCCTTCGACGTATATATCACTCTATTATAAATAAATTTACAAAACACAATAATTAATAATAATAAATAGTATCATTATTTTTATTATATTTAATGCTACAAAGTATGAAGTTATCAAACCTAAGTATAGTAATATTAGTTTTATTTTACTAAATACCAATAACCTTACAAAAAGAAACCTTTAAAAAGTAATAAATATTAAATTAAAACAAAATAAACTCTTATAATATATTTTATAAGGCCAATGTAAATGCTTGCTATTAATTTATTTCAAAGGTCGGGCCTCATGGTTTAAATGGAGGTTTTTTTATAAATTTCCTTGAAGGCACAGTATAACAAGCTTCACTTTTTAGATTTCCATTAGTTATATTTTTATTTTATGTTAATTAAAGTGTTGCCGTTTGAATTCTATTCAGGCAGTAGAAAATGTGAACCATCAGATTTATGACGAAACCACTACAATAGCAATTGGCCTGCATTCACTTCAAGAAATGCCTATCACTGTATATGAAAGAGCTTAAACTAGCAATCGCATGTGTACAATGCAATGTGAACGCCGAACGGTATATGTTATTTGTTTGAGAGGGATAGTTATTATTTTTGTAGTTGATGCTGATTAGGGGTTTGATTGTTTTTGTAAGTGTAGATATAATTTCATTTAAAGGTTCCATCTCTACATTTCAAACTTGTTACAAATTCGTACATATACATTTACAAATCTCATATCACGAGTGGTAGCATTTTGCTAAGTAGTTTATTTGAACTAAACATGAATACATGGAGACTTCCGTACGCTCGATAAAACATGTGATTGATAGTGTTAGTGTAGGAATATAGATGCTACATTACATTGTTAGATTGTATGTGTACATTTAAATTTGTTACAAATGCATACAAATAAAGTTGCACATCTTATATCATGACATCTGAACTAAACATGTATATATGAAGACCTCCGTACATGTGCAGAATTTACATCATGAATGGTAGCCTTTTGTGGGCAATTTTATTTTCACTAAACATGTATACATTTGATACCCCTTAAACGGAAATGTCGTCTACGATAGAAGAAGTGTTGAGTAAAGCAGTAGTGGAGGTGCTATCAAAGTAGAGTGCAATATTTATGATGGGTTGAGTGATAATAGTCTTGTTTCCTCCTTTTTTCTTGCTCCAAGTATTGGTAAGTGCGCCATTTTTTAGTACCTTTCGATTGAAAAAGGAGGTGAAATGCGCATATTTGCAAGCAAGGGAACTCTGGAGAAAGTTTTGGATGTCAGACCCTTTCTTTCATTGGTTCCAATGTCGACAGTTGCTCTATGCATAGTAAGTCCCTGGGACTCGTGGATAGTTAATCCCCAGGCCATTTTAAGCAGCAATTGTCTTTGATGACCTCTCAAAATAGGGGGTATCAGAATATGTAATGGGTTGGAGGGATCCCAACATGGACCATTGTATCTATAAAATTTGACAACAACAAATAAAGGTAATGTTGGTGGTGGCATTGATGCATCATGGACAATGTCGGTGATTCTTCCTGTAGCACCATTTATGAGGCTTGCGTCAACCCATAAATTTGCATTAAGCATGATTTTTTGTTGTTTGCACAACAAAAAATTGTGCTCTAACTGATCATTATTAGGATTTCTTGGTCCAACCCTCTTGTTACTTTCAGTAATGGATTGGGCGATTGGAACGTTCAATGCCTTCAACATCTGAAGGTTGTGGGAGTCCACGAGGTCTTTTTTGCAAACAAATGTGGTGCATCTTTAAAAATGTTGAGCTCTTGCTAAGTTAGGTGTGTGTCTGTGTGAGACGTTAGGAGTTCCCAGTCCTCGATAAGAGGGGTTGAATCTCGCGTGTGGAGCAATAAATTACAGAATGAAACTTGTGCATCGGTTGTTCCTTATTGCCGAAATATTGTTTGTAATGTAATGAAAGAATGAAATCCCTTCCAAAGGTTGGCTCCATATGAATTACTTGCATAAAGAGGATTGTCCAAAATCGGTGGTAATTGACCAAGGTCGTCAAGGAGGATGACATATTTATTCCCAAATTCAGATGTTTTTGAATGTGGGAAAGCCTCACATAGCTTGCAGTCAATTTTACATAGCAACTTTGGGCTAATGAAACTCATTTCATCAATAAGAATATATTATATATGTTTTAGTGCCTCTTGAAAAGATGATAATGCTTGGCTTTCAAGGCATTTTAGTTCTTTGATTGAAATACAAAGGCCTGCGTTGATTGTGGATGCAGAGATGTTGAATGCTGAAACACTGGTAGGGGCGAACAGAAGGAGAGGTGAAGGAGATGTGGTTGATGCTATTGTGAATGAATTCTGGATTTTATTTATCAGAAATGATTTTCCTGTGCCAGTTGTTCCTTCAATTATCAATCTTAGTGGAGGTAGAAGGGTTTTGTTTGTTGAATGGTGTAGTATGGTATCAAGAGCTAGTTGTTGTTCTAAAGACAAAGGAAGTGTGGAAGATGGTGGTGTGGCCTACATGCTGGTGTTAATTGTGTCTGCCTTTTCTCTCTCGATGAATGATGAACCAGTTATTTGCAAATCATGTGAAACATCATGTATGTTCCAATTATTGTGTATGTCAAAATCTCATTTCCCCAACATTTCAAGATTGTCAAGACCTGTGTTGTTTCTCAGATGAAGTTGTGCAAAGACCTACCATTCATGCAATGGTTTGTGTTGAATACTACATTTGACCTCAAAGTCAAAACTAACATCTGTAGCATGTCATGTGTCTGCGGTAGTGCGTAAAACATGCCACGGTCTGTAGTTGTGCTTGAACAAGTCCCAAGTGTCATTGATGTCATGTGGGTTGAGCCAAATTCGGTGGCAATATTTATGAAATGCTTGTATAAAAGGAGTTTTGACCAACATAAAAGGTCATATGATGTTGAATATTGAGCTAGGAAATCCACAAATCTCAAGTGGATGCAAAGAATTGCTTGACTCGGTCGCAGTTTCTATTTATCACCTTTACGGTTCTTGTTGTAGCTTCAATCTCGAGCAGCTTGAATAAGAGGTAGGTGTTTATGCTTATAGGGTGAACTCTATATGCATCCAAGAAAATGGTTGTTTCTTGTACATCGACGTCACTTTCAATGACACATCTCAAAAAAAATTCCAACATTTAATGATATAAATGAACAACTGCACATAACAAGTGGAAATTTTTGGAGCATGTGGTATGTTTTTTGTGCGCTTATGTCATGTTCAACAATGCTTTCTGTGAGCATTTTGTAGATCACAATATGTGCTGGAGTATCCACATTAGCATCTCTTGAAATTTTGGATAGCATTTGGTGATAAGTTTTTGAATGTTGTTATGATTTTGAAGCATATTTTGTAATATACTAAAGAACTGCATGGCGGGAAAGTACCAGTTGGCAATTGACATTTGTTCTCCATATGGATATCATAGTTTGATTGTGGATGTTCAATTTGTCATTGTTTCTTGAAGGGAGGTACTTAGATTTCCCATCACTTTTAATGAGCAAGGATGAAGTAGGTTGCGTGGCCCAGGGGGCATTGTACTTGCACTGCAGTTGTGATTACATTCTACACAGGTATGTCTGTCTCTAAACAATTAGTGTAGCATTGAACAAAATTAAACAGTTATTCAAGGTCTGCATGTGGGGAGGAGGATAGAATTTTTGTTGTATATAACAAATAAGGGTCGTTTAGGGGTGACATTTGAACAAAATCCAAGCGGTTGCAAGTCGGGTGGGGATTCCAGGAAGACACGAACTTATCAAAGTATTGTTTTGTCACCTGAATAGATGATGTATCCACCCAGTCCATTGCATCAAATTTAGGGTTGTTTTCAAGCCATAATAAACCATGGACATGTGTGGAGCCTCTATGTTGTCATTCATGCCTGTGAAATGAGGGAACAAAAATATTAGCTATTTTGTTTTGAACAAAGTTATAAAAAAGTAGATTTAATTACCTGTACCAAAAGTCTACTGCTCCAAGTTCCTTTTGCAATATTTCTTCATGAAATATTGTGAATCTGTTAATGCAGGTATGTTGATACTCGATAAGGATTTGAGACAATGTTAAGTTTTCTCCAACGTTGTGCGGCTCGAGGATCAGTAGGGCATTCACCAGACATAATACTGTGGAGATCTGGCCATTTAGTGTATGTAACACTTAGAGTGAAGAATAAGGTTAGTGTCCTCAATTGTTCCACCATATCTAAAAGTTCGCTTTTGTTTTTTACCCAAAATGATCCCATTTGAAAGGTCGACATGATGTTGGGCACCAGTGTTGAGATTAGACCTTAGGGAGGAAAAGTGCAGTATTTGAAATGAGGGGTCAATATTGGAACCACCCTCAATTAATTGATAAATGTCTTTGTGTGTCAAAGTTATTTCCATGGCAAGTAAAAGATACTCGAGATAGTGGGAGTTCTGCAAATATATGGTAGAAAATGTAAACTTGTAGTGCAATCAAACATGAAATGAAGGCTGTGTTCACATATCATGCATTTGTAAACAATTAGAACCTTTAAAGTTTGCTTATTCATTTATATTTTTCAAAAAGCGCAAACATGAAGTCTAACCCTCAACACAATTCAATATGCAAAATTGTGATATAATGTACAAAGTTTTGGATGAAAACAATTAAAAATTGCATGGTTCTTTCTTGGCATTTTAAAACTATAGGTATTTGTGTGAAGATATAATGAAGAACACATTAAAAATGTGTTGTTGTTGGTTTACATAAAGAAGCGAACAATTGTAGAAAGGAAAAATTGAACATGTATGTTGAAAAGTTCGATTTTGTGTTCCATATGTTCGGCCACAATATGTACATGCATTTATTTGAAACAAATTACAGATTCTTATGTTAAGCGAATAAAATGGAAAACAATAAGAACAATATGTACACTTGAAGTAAGTAAACTATAGGTATTTGTATGGAGGTACAATGATAAAAAAATAGAAATGCATAGTTGTTGGTTTACAAAAAACTGAACATGTATTTTAAAAAGTTTGATTGTTTGTCCAATATATACTGCCATAATACATACATGGAATTATTTGGAACGAGTTACAATTTGTATAAAAAACACTTATAACCAGACCGCTACAAGCTATTTTTTTAAATCAAATTTCTTGCTTTTTGTTTATGCAATTTTCTTTGCACATTTCTTGTATTTTTGTCCAGTTGTAGATGCCTCGATTGGTATTCCCATTCTCCTCAATTTGTGGGGTGGTTCATATTTTAGTGCATCTTTGTTAGAATCATAAATCAAGCAAAAGCCTCGTGAATGTGATCCAATTGTTCGGAATTTGGAGAGAAAAATTGGGGATGTTGGCATCAGGTGGAGACGATCTCTGATCATTTCGGCTATCATTGTTTTAGGTGGTTTCAGTTGCCTGCAATTCAAAACATTAACAACACATTAAAGACGCTTAAACTCTTCCTCCCTCTGCAAGCGAGGTGTAGTTAATGTCAAGCCCGTTGTAGGGAGGGGAATTGTGTTTCTAGTCTATATCGTATTAAACTGGAGAGGGAAAAAAAATATGTTAGTCCAATAAGATGTTCTTAGGTATCACAGACAATTTTAAAAGCCTTGTCATTGATCAGTCTAACGTCCAACTTGGGACGCTTCGAAATGGCCTCATTGGGGAACGAGCCCCTCAACACATAACAAATCATGTCATTAACGAAGGCACGTGCCCCCACATGTCACTTCGGAAAAAGGATTGAAGCCAACTATATATATATATATATATATATATATATGAAACAATCAAAAGCAAATAATATGAAAGCACTCTACAATAATCTCTTAGTCCATAACATGCAATAAACAAAACAGATGAATAAATACATCAATCAATATCGAAACCCACTTGAAGTTCATTTAATGACAACACTCTCTTCTTTACCAAAGGAGAAAGATAATCACAAATATCCCGCAAAAAAAAAAGTTAAAAAAACGAAATGTATCTGCAAATTCAAAAGGAGGGACTCCTCCCCATTACATGATGGGAACTAAAATTGAATTCTGGAATCATTCTTTAAAGTGGAAGTTAATTTATTCTTCTAAAGATTACAACAATTGTCAGAGTATAAAAGTAATAAATATAATTCCATTTGTCTAATATAATAAACATTCTTCATCTTAACATTTAGTAGACCAAATTTGTACAAAATTACAAAATTGGAAGATACAATATTTAGTAGACAATATAAGAGAAAATGGAAGTTGTATATTTGTAATAGTGTGCGACATTGAATTATGAGATTTATTTATCTTTTCACCTTTTTATGTTCTATCAAATAATCTACCATGGATGTACGTAGGTAAGCCAATGTTTCCACAGCCACATCTTTATGCATGCACAATATATTCTTTGAAACTATTAAGTATATTTTTTTGCAATTTTTCATTACCATCCATGGTTGATAATAGTATGATTCCTAATTTATTGGTGCAACTGGTTAATTATGGACAAATATTCTCAAAAAAGAAAAAAATATGGAAAATTTTTATAAACCATTGTTAAGTAAAAGTTAAATTATTCGAACCACATTAACATCAACTATTACTCCAAAAAGGATTTCTTCATAAATATTTTTATGAGAAAAATCTAAAAGTGTGTTCATGAAAATATAATTAATTGCGAAGCATATGAAGTTGCAGCGTATCAATATTTACAACTGGAATTAATTAATATTGACTATCTTTATTTTATGTCAAGCAAATATACACACAACAAACATGAATGACAAGTATGAAACTGAGTTACAAAAATAGAGCTTTGCAATAGACAGTAAACTAATTAAATATACACAAAGGAGGTTAAAAATAGAAACTCATGTAAAAGAAACGAACTCAAAAAATGGTCATCGAGCCATAAGGTCATGTTAGCATATGGATTTGCACGCATGCAAATGACATGCAACAGTGTGGGAACGAAGTCCCTCCTCAATGAAGGTGAGGCTGCCTTTATTGAAAACCAAAACTGTATTTACACTTGTACATTCAAATTTGTATGTGGGGGGAGTTTTGGAACATCAATGGAAAGAAAAGTGAATGATGGAGATGGAATGGAATGAAGGAAAGAAATGAAAAGGAATGAATGGAAGGAACATGCAAAAGTTAGGTAAAAGCAGAGCTTAATATTGCATGGAGAAGAACAAACAATAACTAACACAAATAAAATAGAGTTTTCATCAGCTAAACGAGAATGAGTAAAAGGGAACACACATGAGCAAGTAAATAACAGAGCTTGATCACTGTGAACAATAACAACAGCTTAATAACGTTGACAATAAGATCAAAGACAATATTTGCATGCAAGATTCAAACATCTAACATCTAATGGACATAAGAACATCAAATGTTACGAGAGACAATGAATGAGACACAAAGTTCATATTTCATTAACTCCAAAATGTTTTCACAAAAGAACACAAAGTTTCTTCCTGAAACAAAGCTTGCACACAACAGTATTTTCTTCTCCTCTCTCAAAGTCACCTTTACAAATGAGCCCCTCACTTCCTTGTATAACCCAAAATTTGGTTACAAAGTAGTTAGGGTTTTACATGAACATTAAATAAGACACTTAAGTGACCTTTGACTTTTTCTAACCAACTATATTAAAAACAACTAAAAATAGAAATCACTTAAGTTATCCACAACGTCTCGAAAGCAAATAACATATTTTTCTTAAAAAATCCACTTTTTAAAATATACAATAATAACCAGTGCCTTATCCATTGAAACGGGGTCCGCCTATCTCAAACGTATGAGAAATGGACTCTCCCACTTCGTTAGATACCAAGAAAACTATCTCCCTGAACTGCTGGTGAAATTAGGATCTGCCGCTTTTGCTAGTTGAAAGGATATAAACCTTCCCAATGTTTCAAACATCTTTTCTTCTTTTGGAGGTTCATTTGGTCGAAGAATAGCCTCACAAAATACTTGCAATTCAAGAATCCTACTTGGCATATCATTTAAATTAACAATCTTTGATTGAGCGTTATCAAATAAGTTCTTTAATTTGATGCACCGCTCCATTGAAACTGATGAGAAATTATTGGCGGGAGTGTACATGTCCTTAAACAATTGTGAAAATTGCTCTTCCACCTATTCCGATGAACACCTTTGATTATGTTCACTTACGAGGTTACAAGGGATCACAGCTATGAATTCTTGAATCAAGGCGAGTGAAGTGAAGGCTTCATTGCATATGCTCTCATAATGGATCATAGAATCCTCAAGAAACGTCTTACTTGATTTGAGATGCAAACACCAAAGAAAACGTGTCCCTCGATGTTCAAATTCGATCGTTCCTTCAATGGCTAAAACTGAGGATTCCATACTCGTCATCTCCTGCAGACTGGGCAATATCTCATCCAAATTTGATATATTAGAAACAAAAGTTTCCTTGAAAGAAAGAATTGGATCAAGATACGCACTGACATCTTCATGGAGCTTAACCGTTGTTTTGATTGTCCCTTGGCCTAAAACAAGAATCTTTGAAAGCCAGGTTTTAGTGACATGGCACAATGCGTTTATTTCTTTTGACAATTTGAGAGTTTCTTCATCAGGGGTAACCACTGCATCAGGTACTGGAAAAGTGGATGATATGGGATTTATCAAATGTTGAACATATTCCACCAATTAATTCTTTTCGGCCTTGAGTTGAGAGTTCTGAGACTTACATTTCTCAAGTCTCTTCAGCACGATATCAATTGAATCTCGAGCCATCGCCATGTCACTTTCTAATGTGGACCTCCCAAGTCCAAGTCTGGAAACTTCATAATTAGCAGGTGTCATGGCATCACACTCCTTATCAACTTGTGGGATGGCACGATCTGTAAATCTATTTCTGTCATTATCCACCATTATTCAAGAAAGCACCTTAGGCTTCTTGGGAATGATGTCATTCGAAAGTTTGAAAAGGGCATCAAAATCAATGTCAATTGCCTTGACAACCCTCTTCCTTTTCTTGATTTCGCAATCAACCCAGAAAGGAGTATCATTCACTACTTCCACATACAAAATCCTAGAACTCGAAGCAATATTCTCATTGTTCTCGACATCATGAGATCCTGCAAGAATCCTTTCCACAACCTCAATTTGAGGAGAAATAACCTCAATATCCACCTCCTAATCATTCGAGAGATTTTGAGAAATCTTTTCATGCACTGTAGGTTCCGAAGTGTTTGATATTTGAACTACCTGCACCTGAGTGGACGCTTGTGCAAGGCATGGCTCAAGATCGTTTGTCATGATCTTCTGAGAACTATTAACAATGCGAGTAGAAGAATCTCTACTTGAAGTAGAAAATCTTGATACACGCTCTCTTCCTTCACTGGGGCTAGGGCCTTCAGATTTTTCTCCTCATGGCACATTATTCGACGAAGTGGATTTTGGAAACCACTCCTTTCTTGCTTGTTGTGTATGATTGGATGGTACGGAGATTGATTGAGAAGGGGCTTTGGTTGAATGAAGACCTCCTCAAGTTGGAAATTTTTGTGATCCTGAAGTATGATCTTGAATTGATTGTAACTTGGAAAGTTCTTTGTTGTACCAAGATATGCTTCTTTCGAGAATCGGTTGATTCTTGCTATCAAGAAAAATTCATCTCTTTTGTTCCAGTCAATTCAAGGCAACGGGGTAAAAGCAACTGCATCATATGAAGGATCAATAACATCTTCATCATCATTTACAAATGAATCTGGAGGGTTCTCGATGCAAAAGGCCTTGATCTAAGCAAGTGTTAGGCAAGAAAACTCTCATCTTCTTACTTCATGCTCGTCTGAACATGCAGCCCAGAAATCTTCCATGGTAGGGTTATGTTGATACTTTGCTCCAAGAATCTTCTGCATATATCCATTGATATAAAACTGGGCTCTCTTCACATATGGATGAGTTGTGATGAGGGCGAACTCTTTTTCCATGAGTTGTTCACTGAAAAGATTTGGACATTGGTATTCCCCGATTTGGATTGGGAAATGAATTCCTGAACGATGTTTGTCACTGAGAAGACAATGAACTTGGAATAGTTGTCGCGCAAGCTCCATTAATGCCCATCTGTCATTGACGTACTTAGGAAGCTTCCATGGGAGTACCTGCAAAGCCGCTTACGCAAATGTAGGAAAAAGATGAAAATTGAATAAACCATGTTCCCCATTGGGAAATGACATTCATGGCTTCTTTGGAAAATCTTTCCTCTGTATTCCTATTCAGGTTCCGAATCACGCGGAAAGTAAATGCATCATTGACCCTTCTGAAATGGTGAGAGCTATTTTTGAAACTTAGTTACAGGTAATAATGAAAAACACTATTTGATGGCCCCATGACTCCTCTTGTTTTGAGTCCAAATAATAACTTTCTTCTTGCTACTACATAAGTCAGATACGATGTCATGTAGAAGCATCCAGTCATCTTAACTTCTACCAATTGTTTTGTGAAGGGTATTAATGATAATGGTGGCCCAATCCACAAACTCTTTCTTGGCAAGGATGATACAGATAAACTGATACATCCATGGGTGGAAAATCCTAGCAGAGGGTAAACCGAAAACTCGACTTAGGAGAGTAATCATGTCCTCGATTTCTTCCACGAACTCAATGCGGTATAGTTCTTTAGGAAGCCAGTCAATTCGAGGCCTCTTGGTCACTAACCAGTTGTTATTAACCATCTTGCTCCACCTAAGGGGTTCTTCATCCCAAAATTCTTGTGCTAATTGGTGAGTGATATCCACATTCTCAGGAAAGTTAGGTATGTTGAGCAATTCCTCAATGTGCTCTGGTGTGATTAAGAGGAAAGGCTCGCGATTATCTTTAAAAATTCCTCGTCTCTCAGGATCATAATGCTCAGCACAAGCAATAACCAGCTTTGGACACTGCACTGAGATAGGAAATGTTGTTGCTTGGGTTAGACCACTATGGTAAAGCCTATCCGAGAATATGGTTTTGCCTTCAGTTTTCACCCGTTTGCAGAATTGTTGCACATTAATGTGACCTAGATTTGTATCGGTGATATTGTCATATGCTGACTTGATGGAACTAGGAGGAATGATTCCTTGGAATTCATACTTTAGCACAAACTTATTTGATTTCTCCACTGGCTTCTTTGATCTTCCTACAGATTTGTCAGATTTTTCGGCCATTATGAATTTCATAGAAAAATGACTCAGGCACGCAAAACAATGCAAGTAGGGTCGGGTCTCAGTCTCCGAAACCCCCGTTAACGCAAAAGAAATGTGACTCGTTTTATTATTATTTTAAAAATAATAATAATAATTGATCCTGGGTTACAATTTTTTTTAAAAAAATGCGAACACAAGCAAAATATCGAGACTAAGCTTGAGTTACAAACCAGGTTAAAATAATTATAATTTTTTTTATTATCCGGTTGCAATGGCTTTGTGCAGGGTCAATTTGATTTTTTTTTTTAAACGCTACTTCTTTGCCTTATCTGATTGGAGTTGCTCCTCTTTACCCTCTGCATGGATTTTCTTCTTTTATTTTTCTAGCAATGTATGAGCAAGTTTTCCTTTGCGTGAACACTGACTTCTCTTTGCATGCACTGTTTTTGGACCGATTTCCTTTGTCTTCTTTTGCAGCTCTTTACAAGACATGGGTTGGAAACATCTCTTAAAAACTGTTGTTTTCTCCTTTGGCTACGTGGTGGAGCTGTATTTCCCAATGCGTATGGATCTTACTCTTTCTTGGATTTTGGTGTGGGCAAAATTGAATGAATCAACTTTGCATATAAGTTGAAATATTCTCCTTCTCCTGGCTACATGGGCAATGTTTTAACTGTTTTTTCCTTTTCCTACTGCGTGGGAACTCTTACTTTGGCATTGTTCTCTTTGCCAATGCGTGGGCTACTTTGTATTTTCTTTTTTAAAAACATGCGTGGAATCTTATTTTTCTTACGAATGCATTGAAATTGGTTTCTCTAACTGCGTGGCCTTGTTCTTTGACTTTACCTGCATCACCTCCCTTGCATGGCCATTTCCTTTGACCTGCGTGGCTTTTTTGTTTGGACTGTCTTATGCTGCGTGGAAATTTGTTTGGATTGTCCTCCTTATAACAAATGCGTGGGCTTCTAAAACCAATCACTTTTCCCCCTTGCGTGAGCAGATTTGTTTTGTGTATGGACAATGCTTAACAGTTGTTTGTGCTCAACTTGTGTGGACAACTGCGTGGCCAATGCATGGTCTTTGTCTTGTGTGACCTTTGCTTTAACAGTTGAATCTCCCTATGCGTGGCTTATGTTGATAGCATGGAGAGTTCTTTCTTCCTTTTGCATGGACTATTCTACTATTTTATTGAAAAATGTGTGGAAAGTGTTGTTATTGCTTGTGCACTATATTTCCCTCTTCCTATTTTACAATGGCCTTCGGTGTATTGCTTGAAGGATGTGATAAAAATATTACTCTATTCCTTCAGAAGAAATAAGAAGCAATTGGAAAGTTTCGCACGACTCTTTCCAACGAGTTTGACGGAAGAATTTATGAGGATTAATTCGACTTCCCTTCTTTCCAGGTAGTGGAATTAATTGTCACGGGGAAGTGGGGAAATAAACAACCAATTGCCCATGGAAATGACAAGGCGGGTTGACAATCGCCATTTTATTTCCCCATGCATTTTATTTCCCCATGTGGGAAATCGGGAGATTTTTTGCCCGTTTGCCAATTCATTAATTTGACAATCGGGGGAAAAAATCTCCCAAACGGGGATTTAAAACAAATTTGCTAAGAAAGGGACAATCCGGGCCCGGGAAGCCAATTTGACATTTCTGGCAATGAGAAGCGGAAGCTTATTTTTCCCCCGACAATTAAAATAAAATTTGTCGAATGAATTTTAATTAATATTTATTTACTTAAAAACCTCAAAGTTATTAAAAATTAATTTTATCAAACAAAGAGTAATTAATTAATTAATATTTAACGCAATTCAAAACCTGGCGAGAGGAGTTCTTGCCCGAAATGGATGCAACGAAGACCAGAACGATCACAAAAATGAGACAATCACGATAAAAGCGATAAATCATGCAAAGTAACACTTCTGAAAAATTTCAAAATTTCCATTTTTTTAAATAACAGGTCACAATGAACAACTTGGGTAACAAACTCAAAACCAGAGCTCAAAAATGTGAAAGGAGACCATGGAAACAAAGCATAGATCTGAAACAAGTCAAGCTAGCAAAGTGAAATAATGTTGATCCAAAGTAATAAAGTGGATCAAGCCCGACTTGGGTAAACATAGCTATGAAGACCTCAATTCGGAGCAGGGAACACATGAGTTGGATGGAATAATATCAATAAAACAATACAATCACGATCTATAGGAACAACATCATCAAAAAGCAGGGGTACCTAAATGTGTACAACTCAACAAACTATATAACAATTCAAAAAATAGAATGATCTCAAAACCCAGATTCCACAATCATCATATACATGATCAATCAACAACACAAAATATAGAACACCCAAATAACTTAATCTGAAAGAACTTACAAATAACGATGAACAACGCTGAAACATGCAAGTTACAGGCCAGGTGGGGGATCCGGAAAGTCATTGCAGCAAGAAGAATTTTGAAACAAAACATACAGCTACAGCGAACCCGCAGCATGTGGAGACCTCGATCTTACTTCCAACAATGTTGAAGAATGCGTTGGATGTGTGTATTTAAAGGCTATTGCATGGAAAAGCTAAAAAACAAAACTTAAAAATAGCAAACCCGCTGCAACATGCAAAATTAAAAAAACAAAATTGTTAAAAAAACAAATCTGCAAAAATAGCAGAGAAAATATAAAAGCAAAATAGTTAAAAATAATAAATATGCAAAAATAGCATAGAAAAGCTAAATAGACACCACAACCGTCAAAACCGTCCTCAAGCCGTCAAATTTGACATAGTCCCATGAATTTCCGCAAAACCCTTTCTCATAGAGGGAACGCAGTCAACGTAATAAATATTACATTAATTAAAGTATTGCCATTTGATTTCTATTTAGGCCGTACAAAACATGAACCATCAGATTTACGACGAAACCACTACAATGGCAGCTCACAAAATGCCTATCAACGTAGGTATATGAAAGAGCTTAAATAAAAAGCTATTTAAAATGGTGGGTAGCTAGCTAAGAGATTAGTTGAAAAGCTTCTTATGTATTAAAGAAGCTTAGAGAAAAAGCTACGGATGCACATATTTTAAAAGCTTGTCTTATATGGCGTGCTGCCTAAACCTTAGTTTAGAAAGTTTTCCATTTAAAAGTTTTTATGCAAATATGAGCTACAGGAAAAGCTACAAGCTTGATTTGAAATAAAACTTTTACGGCTACAAGCAGCATGGGAAAAGATTTGAAAAGAAAAAGAAACAACCACCTAAATCTGTAGGAGTTGGATAATTCAAAAAGGACCATGATAGTTTTGCATTCAATTTTCACCTATTTCTAGATTTAGGCTGCTGGAAATTTATTTCTTCTTGTCCTCCAATTCTATAAAGAGTTGAAGCTCTAATCGTAAAATGTTATTATAATTGCTTGAAACTATGGCTATTTGCTAGACCTTTCTGCTCCCTCAGTGTCTCAAACCTCTAGTATATTATATGTATACAAATACTAAGCCTTTACTTAATGAATATAATATATAAATCTACACTACAATTAATAGAAGTCTTTGTGACTTAGAACTCTTTTATTTACATCCTGCCACCCTAATCTCATGTCCACATTCATATTAGAGCTTGCCTTTGTTTCATTATATTGATTATGCTTAAAGTGCTTACTTGTATATTGATTGGAGCTGTGTGTTCATAATATTAATAATTGTAACACAACAATCATTTTTATCTTGGTGCATCACTTCTTTACCTAATTTTTTGTTACTCTTTTCTCTTTCTCCCTTATCCCCGAATCAAGTTCAGATTAGACTAGAATAAATCAGAATCAGCTATCTCTGGAGGTTGTCTACAATAAGCAGTTCCACAGAGTAGACATCCCGTGTTGTGAGCAACCACTCAAACATAACATACCATCAACAGCCGGATAGATCACTGGGTCTAAAGCCACTACTATCCAAAATTTAACATCGACAGATGCTGAGAATGGTGCAATATTGTTTAGCAAAAGCTACCAAATCATAATGATCCTCTAGCTATTAGGATCAGAGTTACCCCTTGATTTATGAATAGGGTGAGCAATATCTTGAGACCGGGGGGTGGAAAACCAGAACAAACCACATCATTGAAGATATATGCAATACAAGAGGACCCCTATTGTGCTTGTGGAACTTGGCCAGAATCCTCTCACCATCAGCCCCTCCGCCAGTATTCATCTTCCAAACAGCCCTCTGAACACAATAGAGAGTAGAGGGGAGCAAGGTCCAGTTCTTAAAGTCAATATCAGGCTCGGGGAAGGACAGACGATTTTCTTGGAAAGTAGGGTACACTAGAAGGTCACGGGGTATGTGTGACATGCAGTTAAAAGATGTTCCCTTTTACCACGAGGAACTCCTATTTCTTTCATCAAAGAAGATTGTGCTATTTTCTCCAAACAGCATGGACTGAAGATGCTTGTTGTTTGCCGCTGTCTGTAAATGAGTTAATAAATAGTATCAATCCAAGAGTTCATGTCAACTCGTACTCTAAATACCCATTTAAAATTCCAAAGGACATGACGACGTGAAGTTTATCATCATGTTGCATGGATGACGACCTAAAAGCAAAAATATCAGAACTCAACACAAGTACAAAACAAAAGAATATATGTTTTAAGATAAAAAACAGTTATATGGAAAAAAACAGCTGCAAAACCATTACTGATATCCAGGTAACAACTAATTATAGAACATTGGCAAAACCAATACTGATTTCCAGGTAAGTTTGTAACAACTAACTATCGAACATTTAATTGTCATACCAGAGTATTTAGTAGTTTAGCAATGATATCCAAAAATCTAAAATAAAATTACATATAGGACTCTAATCAATAAATCTTGCACGATCATGAGGCGTAGAATAGTCAATGGCAGAACCAAGAGGAACAATTCCATATGGATTAATAGAAGGATGGCTTCCATAGTAGTGACGCTTGATGTGATCCATATTGACAGTACTTGAAATTCCTGGAATCTGGTAGACATCTTTTGTGTAATTGAAAAGATTAGGATGCTCACGTATTAATTTCTTGTTGCATTTAAAATGAACTGAATACACCTGTAGCAACAAACAGATAAGTTGCACATTTACATACAACTAAACGGAAAACTTAAAAGACGCAAATTAGAGAAACATTGAGTTGCAGAATTATAACGTCAATTTTCCAACATATTCACAGATATTGTAAATTATGAGGCAATAATATGAAACAGACAGTACACAAACTCAATGGAACAAGAAAAATACCTCATCAAACCGAATAAGTGTTACAAACAAACGTATGTCAGCCTCTGTCAAAACATTTCCACAGATGAATCGTTGACGGCTTAAGATCTCCTCACACTTGTCAAGTGCATCAAATAATTCTTTGAAAGCCTGAATACACCATATAGAGAAAGTTAAATCTGTTTTACACTACTGAATACCTGCAAGATTCCTAAAGAGGATTTTTATCAAACCTGTGCATAAGGTCCTTGCTTCGTAGCAAATCCACACCTGTAAACTCCGTTGTTTATTGGATCATAGATCCAGTTATTAATTTCATCAATCTGGGAATGCAGATGAGGTGGATATAGGTCCAGATCTGGATATTTTGCAATGTCATTGAATTCAGCATTCAGCATACGGATGATTTCAGAGCTCTCATTGTTGACTATTGTTTTACCCATTTTATCCCACAACACCTGTACATTTGGGTAAGATTGATTTGTCAGAGAACTCGCCACAATATAAATCACAGTTTTTTACACTGGACCAAACACTAAAAAAGGCTTTTAAGCGTTGAAGAAAAATATGCAGACAATTGTGTACCGGGACAGTAAATTTTCCAGAGTAATTGCTGCTAGCAAGTTCATATAGTTCCCGTATGGTTTTGGTTCCATTCAATTTATCTGGTTCTGCACCTGGATCTTCATCTTCAGTGTTTGGAAATGTCCAGCCAAAGTGGTCCTCGCCCCCTTTTGTCCTTTCCCATTTTGGTTTTACTGACTATTGGGAAAAAAATCATTGAAAACTCAATCTAAGAAATAATAAATTGATTGAAATATATCACGCAATTTCACCAGAATGAAGAGTTACCGAGACGCTAATAGCATCATCCAGCCCCTTAAGTTTCAAGACAGCATAACACCTAGATGCCCAAGGACATGCATAAGATATGTAGAGGTGGTATCTTCCAGACTCGGCATAGTATTCACTTGACTTGTCCCTTGAAATAAAATTACGAAAAGTTGATGGAGAGCGTTTGAACTCTCCATTAGCTGCCATTTCATCCAGCGCAGATCTAGCAGAAGACTCAGCCATCTACATAAATTACAATAGGTTCAATTTAGGACCAAACTGAATGATTCACATATTTCTCAGTCAACAGTCATAGGGCTGGCTAAAGAAAAAATGAAAAAAGTTAAGTCACAAGGTTTGAGTTCGAGTTCATGTTCAACAAGGACAAATCCGCCAATGGATAGCATTTGTAAAAATGTCATTAAGCTCAAACAATGGAGTTATTTATCATTTTAATTTTTGAAAAGAATGCATAAATATGTCACTGGGACAGAGCGGAGAGCTTTCTGTCCTCTGTTTTCAGTCAGTATATGTACATATACACATCTATAAAATAATGCAAAAGCATGTCACAATCTTCCAATGTAAAAACAATGGATAAACTTTGAGTTCATGTTCAACAAGGATAAAGTTAAAACTTTTCCCACAAAGTTTGGCGTACCTTGTGACATAGCAAATAAGAAACATCAATGAGGATTATGAAGCAAACATATAATTGGAAGCAAAGGTTCATAAACACCAAATGAGTAAAAATGATCGCAATGTACTGTTTCTTGTGATTATCCAAGAAACTTTGGAAGACTTGCATTAAAACAAACTTGTTATACAGATACTGATCCAATAATGAGCAAAATTTCCGATTTCAATCTGACTGATCAAATTCGCAGCTGCTTTGACAATCATTGAATGTCATCTCACTTCAAATATTTGGTAAAATATAGAGAATTTTTATGCCAAGAGGCGATCTACAATGGCAGCCAGGGTTGTAATGCAGTGAGTTGTTCACTTTTATTCTCAACATTAAATGTGAAGTCCATTTTACCGTCACTTGACAATTCATCCATTAATTTGCCTTCCATTGGACTGTCACTTAAATGTTTTTTATTTCCATTTTTCTTGGAGAAGTCAATTAAAAAAAGAAAAATATCTTGGCCATATAGTAATGTTTGGGCCCTTTTTCCTTGAATAGATTTTTTCAAGACCGACACAATGGCATAGCTAAATTGATTCCATTTGCCACAAATCAATGGAAAATTGATAGAGAATTTAATGAAGTTATTGATTAATGTGGTATGTGAAAAATTCAAGCTAAGAACCTTGAAATTGATATGTATTGATGTATTTCATATAGATAATTCATCCATTAATTTGCCTTCCATTGGACTGTCACTTAAATGTTTTTTATTTCCATTTTTCTTGGAGAACTCAATTAAAAAAAGAAAAATATCTTGGTCATATAGTAATGTTTTGGCCCTTTTTCCTCGAATAGATTTTTTCAAGACCGACACAATGGCATAGCATAGCTAAATTTATTCCATTTGCCACAAATCAATGGGAAATTGATAGAGAATTTAATGAAGTTATTGATTAATGTGGTATGTGAAAAATCTAAGCTAAGAACCTTGAAATTGATATGTATTGATGTATTTCATATAGATACATTTATTATAATGTATTTATTATATTATATTTGTTTTTTATTTTTATTTTTTGGTATACTTATCCTACACTAGCATAGCTAAAAGGTGTCTCAAGATTGATTTCTCGCTGCATATTTTAGATAGATGTATTTAAGATATCTATGCTAGTTAAAAAGTTTGACATAGAGCTCACCAATTCGGAGTTTATGACCAAAAGCTTATAAGAGTTGCTAACATTCAGTTTTAGGCGGGGGCACATACCTCCCCCACCAACCCCCTTACACGCCTCCCACCCCCGCCTCCCCTCCCCCCATTGCCTAGCCATCCTGGACATCCAAGACACCTCAGGGACTTGAGGACGGAGATGAATCATTCTTCCCACACACTTGACAAGACCCAAAAAGTTGGGGACATTCCTGGAATTCCCAAAGCATCCCCTTTTTAGGAGATGTCTTACCATCCCCAAAAAATATATATTCAATTTTTTTCAAACTTTTATTTTTTTAGATTTTTATACAGATATAGATCTTCAAAATATCTATTTGAAAAACACCAATATGTATCAATCTCAAGGCGTTTTATCTTGGATTTGTCATAATAGGTTTTCCCATTAAAGGGTTCCATATTGATTAACAACTCCAATTTTTCTGCAAATTTCCATTGTCTGGTAATGAATGGCCTCAATCTAGCTGCACCATTACATTAGGTTTGGAAAAATATTTCCGGGTAATAATAAATGGGCTCCAAACTACCATATGCTCAAGATGTTGTGATTTTTCAATTGCCTTCTCCAAGCAAGAAAGCAAAGTTATAACTGCCCCAACGGTCAAATGAACATCAAATTCAATGTCAACTATGTTTATTGAAATCTCACACTATTACAATCTCTCCTCAACCCCCTTGGCTGCCATTGTAGGTACATGTATGTATGTATGCATATATTTGAATATTTGAATAGTTGTCCCCAGAATACGGGAATTTTTTCAAAATCCCAGAAACCCCGTCCCTACGTCCCCTCATCCTGGAATCTTAGGTAACTACGCAAACATTTGAAGGATTTCCTCTTCTTTTTTTTGCAAGGTAAATGGGGGTTGACAACAGGTTTTCTATGCTCCAAATAGACCAAAGATAAAAAAACTGGGCACATGGAGCTGAGTCTCCTAAGAATTTAAAAACTAAGTTTTAATTATAATATAAAGGTGAATATTTACATCAGCTGCCTCTGCAACAGTAGTATTCGACCCCATGTCCCAAAGAGAGTTATACCCCGAAATGCATTCATCACAGTCGTCAGGTTTGGTGTCCTGGGATGCCTCAACCTTGTGTTAATGCTTGCACCAAAATATGCTTACACTCCATGCACACCAGCTCTTCCCTAGTTAGAACCACCACACTATTTGGCTGCAACATCGTCTTCGGTGCCCAGCGACTTCGATCCGTGGTACATATCCCATGGGTTATTTTGAATAAACAATACACCTTAACTGGAATGGTAGCAACTTGCAAGACCTACTTAGGTTATTAGTTCTCACCATATGGCAAAATTGGTCAAAAAGGATTCCCCAGGTGTGGTGGCTTGACTAGGTACAGTTACCATGATAGAAACTAGGACATCTGCAACACCTGCAGATTTACAACTCATTCTTCACAAGCACTCACAAGTGTTCACCAAACCTCAGGGATTACTGCCACAATACTCCCATGACCACGCCATACAACTAGCTATGGGGAGTTAGCCACCAAACATCTGACTGTACCATTAACCGTAAACGCAAAAAACTGAAATTGGAAAAATGGTAAAGGAATTGCTACATGCAAGGGTCATTCGGCCAAGTGTGAGCCCCTAGTCTTCTCTAGTGCCCCATGTCCGCAAGTAAGATGGATCATGGCAAATATGTGAGGGATTTTGAGAGCTAAACAAAGTAACAATCAAAGACATTCCCAATTCCAATTTTCTTTGATGACATCCTAGTCTATAATGAGACATATAAAGAACATCTTGTCCACCAGGACCACACCTTGCAGCTCTTAGTTGACAATCAGTTTTATGCCAAGCACTCTAAGTCTCTTTTGGCACTACAGAGGTGGAATATCTTGATCACATTTTCTCAACCAAAGGGGTTAAAGTGGATCCCAAGAAGATTGAAGATATGCAAAACTTGCCCAAACTTTGTCAACTACGCTACGCTTGCAGCTCCCTTGACAGCCATGCTACACAAAAATGCCTTTGCATGGTCTACACTAGCAAAATGCGCCTTTGACTATCTCAAACAAGCCATGTGTACCACCGCGGTCCTTGTGATGTTAGATTTCTCGAAACCTTTCATCATTGAAAGTGATGTGTCAGGGAGAGGAATTGCAGCTGTATTGATGCAAGACGAAAGACCTTTGGCGTTTATAGCAAGGCCTTGGCAGGAAAGAATCTAGCCAAATCCACTTAAAGACAAAGAAATGCTAGCCATTCTTCATGTAGTAACTCACTGGCGATCATATTTGTTGGGTCATTGTTTATACATCAAAACCATAGCTATTATGTTCTTATAAACATGGTGAAAAGTTGTTTCGAACCATACTTTTTAGTCTGACCAAACAAGTTTGGTTGTACAGTAATTTTTTATTTTTTAGTTAAAAAATTTAAAACGCTTAAATCAGAAAAAACTTCAACCTAAAATACAAACAAAACAAGAAACACTAAAACTTAAACATATTTATTGTAGATTATTTATTTATTTATTTTTGTGTAATTGGTTTTTTCACAAATATCATATATGTATAATATTTAATATTTATGTATCCAACGGGTAGTGGTGTAATGGTTCTTGGGTCTCCTTGTAATTGGGAAGTCCAAGGTTCGAATCTCGGCTCCGTGTTAAGGTGGCCTACTACTGACGGTTTGGATACCTTGGTGATAGGGTGCCATGTTAATGTGGTTTAATTTGTGGGCTTTCTAAGAGCTTAAACTACCATCCTTGGATGGTTCCACAACCGATGTGCATAGGTGATGCCACAAGGACTAGAGCCCTCTCCCTAGGTAACTCAAGCAAAAAAAAAAATATTTAATATTTATTTATAAAATAATTAGATTTGTAAAAAGTTTGAATTCAACCAAACTTTTTGCAAAATAGTAAAATACCCAACTTCCGAACTTTTTTTCCCTTCCAAACTACTCAAACATTTCGAACATGGTAACTATGATCAAAACCAATCATCACATCCTGAAGTATTTCCTAGAACAACATGTATCATTGCTAGAAAAACAAAAGTGGGTAGCTAAACTACTGAGATATGACTATGAAATTATGTACACAGGGGAAAAAATGTAGTGGCAGATGCCTTGTCACGAAAATTTGATGATCAAGGGACCTTGTGTGCATTATCCTTACCAACCCCTAATTGGTTAAAGGAAGTCCAACAAGAATGGCAACAAGATGCATTGGTTAAGAACTCATAATTGATCCTACAACTAAGCGGGGATACTCTTGGGATGGTAGTTGTTTGCACTATAAGGGTCGTCCAATTCTCTATGCAAAGTCCAAACTTTGAGAGAAACATTTTCAGGAACTCCACGCATCACATTTTGCACGGCATTCTGGGTTTTTGAAGACATGTGCACGGGTCAAAAAAACTTCTTTTGGGATGGCCTGAAACTAGTTATCAAACAATTTATGGTGAAATGTGATATATGTCATGTCAAAAAGGAGAGATTGTCTAGATTCCTAGCACTTTACAACCACTACCAAATCCCACGACAGAGTGAATAGATGTTGATCCATAAACAGGGGTAAAAAAATTTTAACTGTCCACGGACCCTTATAGGCACTTGTCAAATAAACTCCATAACAGTTACCAACTAAAAGGAAAATGCACTGGAAAAGAAACACCCACACATTGAATAGAAAGTTGATAACGGAGTTCGGCAAATGCCTATGTCTCCGGGTTCAAATGTTGAACTGATTCATTACACTTTCGATTGCAAACAAGTACAATTTACAATGAAGCTATGAAGGTACAACCTGAACCAATGTTTACCAGTTGATTCAGAAAGAATCTGAACTGGCCTTCGGAAGAACATATAGCAATTGACTCCAATGGACTCCGAACTAATCCTCTTGAAGTACAAGTATCTTCTCCATGAACAACTACCACTCTATTGCACGGCCACGAACAACCTCTACGCATAGTGAATATCCGAGTTGAACAAATGCAGAAGAACAATGTTCCGGCTGATTCGCAATGGCTCCGAACCAAAACATAAAGGTGATCACATGTCCAGTTGATTCACAAGGACTCCAAACTAGATAATAAGATGACCATAGATCCAGTCGATTTGCTATGAATCCAAACCGGAATACAGAAGGTGACCACATATCCAGTTGACTCGTAATGACTTCGAACCCGATAAAATTATGATCACATAACCAGTTGATTCACAATGAATCCAAACTGGAAAACAGACAACAATAATCTTCTCCACAAACAGCTACCACTTTGTTGCACGGCCACGAACAACCTCTACGCAGAGCGAAGATCCGAGCTGAACAAATGTAAAAGAACAAATGCCCCGGTTGATCCACAATGGCTCTGAACCAGAACATAAAGGTGATCATATGTCCAGTTGATTCGAATGAATCCGAACCAGATAATAAAATGATCACGTAACCAGTTGATTCAATATCACTCCGAACTGGATAACAAGATGATCATGTGCCAATTGATTCGAATGAATCCGAACTGTGACACAAAATGATCAAGGGTCCAGTTGATTCACGCCGAATCCGAATTGGAAAAATGGAAGAACAATAATCTCCTTCAAGAACAGCTACCACTATGTTGCACGGCCACGATGCCTCTACGCAGAGCAAATATTTGAGCTGAATAATGCGCAGAAAATCAGATCTCCAAAAGTTTCCCCCAAAGAGGTGCATGCTTACAAAGGCTCCAGATGGACTCCACGCGCTTGAATGGACTCCACGCGCTTGAACGGCTTCCACAATATAAATTGGTGTCATAACACCTCTAAATGAGAAAACAATAGGTCCACTAGGAGCGACTCAAAATTCTAGACAACTTTCCAGTTTACATTGAGAGCCAGAAATGCTCCGAAGTGCCTCAAAAATGCAGATTTACAAAAACCACCATAATAGGCCTAAGGCATAAGCACATACTTGTACAATATCCCCAAAACGGGAAAATAATATCCCTAAAATGGGAATACAAATACATCATCAGAAGCGTAATGAAATTTTGAGCAATTCTGCTTTTTACTCCAAAGGCTAATTTTGCCTCTAAGTGCTCCTAAAATGACGATCTCTACAAACACCTCCTTGAACCCATAGCTCATACACAGGCTTGTCCTAATACAAAACCCACCGAGCTCCTTTTATAACTCATGCAACCATCATGGCATGGCGGCGAGAGCTAATTTTAGCATAGGGGTGGTTAGGGGTTCGAATCTCCCTAACCACTTCACCTCTTTGCATTATATGTGGGTATTAAATCCCACATTCATGGGAGAGTGGGTGGCGGTGAAGTTTAAATGTGGAGGTGCCGCCCAAATTGAATGTGGCATAGGCCACGCATTAGAACATTTTTTGTTGTCACGTATGCCTAAACACAAATGTGCCACGTGTCCAAATGCAGTTATGCTACGTGCCAACTTGTGATTTCTCCACCTCTACTCGTTGACCACCAATTGATCGAACTTTGACCGGTTATAACTTTTGCATATGGACTCAGATTTGGTCCGTTCAAAATGCGTCAGAAAGGTATTGACGAGCTCTACGCAATGGAGATGATTCCAAGTGACTTTAAAATCATCCATTTTGGTACGTGCCGCTTTCGTATTGGCCAGTTGACCCTGTCGAGTCCGAACTGCGACCAAACTTTGACCAGCGATAACTTGGGCATACAAACTCCGTTTCCAGCGTTCCAAGTACCTTTGGAAAGATCTCAGAATGCTCTACAACTCTAGCATGGTTTACGGAGATTTAGGGAGCTCCCAACATCCCAAAATGTCCTTCAAATTAGATGTTTCCAAGGATTTCATTGAGGGGTAGCCTAAGTCTAGGGGGAAATTGGTGATCCTTGTTATGGCTGATCGCCTCTCCAAATATGCACATTTATGCTCATTGACCCATTCTTTCAATGCTTCTATAGTGGCACAAATTTACATTGATCAAATTTTCCACCTTCATGGCATGCCATCTCCATTGTTTCATACTGTGATCCCAATTTCACTAGAAAATTTTGGCAAGAGTTGTTTAAACAGCAAGGGACGCAACTCAAAATGAGCTCAACATACCATCCTCAGACTAATGGACAAATAGAGATTGTCGATAAATGCTTGGAGACCTACTTGCATTGTTTTTCGTCAAAACAACAAAATCATTGGGATAAGTGGCTCCCTCTTGTTGAATGGTGTTACCACACTTCAACCAAGATGACACCACATGAAACTGTATATGACCAATCACCACCATCTCTCATATACTACCTTCCAAGTACCTCCAAGGTGCAGTCTGTAGAGTCAACACTATGTCATTGGGAGACTCTGCTACAAGCCCTAAAGAATAACTTGGTACAGGCTCAAAACCGAATGAAGCAACAAGTAGATCAACGTTATTCCGAACGCACCTTTGCCATCAGGGACATGGTTTCTCTATGAATCCAACCATACAAATAGACTTTCTTGAAGCTCAAAGGCCATCAAAAGTTAGCACCAAGATTTTATTGATCGTATTGAGTGTTGCAGCAAATTGGCAACATGGTGTATAAATTGGACCTATCCCCATCTTCCAAGATTCGTCCTATTTTCCATGTTTCTTGCTTGAAGGTCTTTGGGCGGCGAATTCATGTGCAGATGCCTCTCTCAGAGTTGGACAAAGAGAGCTCCGTCATCTTGGAACCTAAGGCTATCTTGTACAAACAAGCGTGCACACTCTGCAACAATATCATCATTAATATTCTGGTCCAATGGTCAGGCATACAACTTGGGAACCACTCCAACAACAATTTCCACAGTTCAAGCTTTGAGGACAGAGCTTTCCCAAGGGTTTCGAGTACAAAGCTTTATGAAGGGGGGCATGTTAGGACCTCAATGTCCCAAGTTCTAACCATCTATTATTTTGCATTGTAATACTCATAGTTATCTTTTGGCTCGAGCACCTATTTGGTGTGAGGCTGACCCTTGAGAATTGAGGTTAGGGTTGCAATGCCTATATATTGATGTTCTAAGGAAGAAATAGATCATCTTTTTGATATTGTAAACGAGCTTTGCTCAAAAGGAGGTTCCCCCTCAAAGCGGCCTGATATATCTGAATACAAGCAAGTTCGAAGTTATTTTCTAAGTTCACCTAACATTTTAGTCTTCTGCATTTTGTTATTTCTACTTTCGTTAATATTTGGCAAGCAGGATCATAACATCTCGATGAAGAGCAATATGATGAATATTGAATACTAATTTTGAGGTGATATTTAAATTTAATTTTTATCATGACATTTTTGACTTGTCATTTGGCATTTGGTTGGCATTGTAGTAATTACCATTAGTGTTTTGTGGTTATTTATTTTTTTATATGCATAAAACATAAATCACCAGGCACGCATATCCAATTCTTTGAATCCGTACCCATATCCAAAAGATATCAATAACTCAGCTTTTTTGCTACCATGGTTCAAACAAAAACCCAAATGGATATCCAATCATAGCCCCTAATTTCTGACAACAATAAATGAACCATTATATAATAAACCTACTAATACAATATAGCAGAACCACGTAGTGAAATGGTACAAGGAATACATTTTAATTGGCATTTTTGAAAATCATAATGGATTTTCATTTAAGCAATAAGCATATAAGCTGACAATTTTGTATTAAGAAATGTATGAAAGAATATGAAACAGACTGAGCAGATAGTGCAGAAAATCAGCTATACTTTAATAGATGTGAGTAAAATCATGCTTAGACCTTGAGGGTGAAAATTAATTTTGACTTAACAGAATTTCTGGATAGAAGTAACTCTGAAGCAACAGATAAACTGAATATATTTTCTTGTAACTTAAAAAGCAGTAGTAAGTGGGACCTATTTCTCACTTTCTAGATAACCATTATCTAACAATGGACTGAATCAAAAAAAAAAACAGTCAAGTTAATCTGGACCCAACCGCATAGTCTGTTAGACTTAACTCTCAGTAAAGCCTCTACATATAAACTCGCTCTCTAAGTAAAAGTATGCATGTGAAAATCCATCTCAAGAAGTTTGTAATGGAGTTTGGCTCTTACAATAATTAAAAGAAAGTTTATTTGTTAAAGATCCTTTGTTATTGTTTGTGTCTTTGTGGTATCAGAGCTGGTTTCCTTCTTGTTCTGCTATTTGTTGTTGTATCTTTTTGCCTTCTGTATTTAGAGATTTCATCTACAGCATTTCTGAATCCCGTAAGACGCGCACCAGAGAACGCGGACCGTTTTTAGCCCGGGTGAGGCGTGTTGAGGTCATATACGTTCGAGATAAGCCGCGGTGTAGGACAGAAACTTTGCGACAGACGACATGGATACAGAAGCATGGGTTGCATCGACATCTGGTCGACAAGCTGAAGACTGCGATGATGCCTTCATGAGTCTTTCAGATCTCATTCCCGTAAATGATGAAACTAATATTTCAGAGGAAGATAATCCTCTTCCTAGTTGGAAGCTCCCAAAGCTCCCATATAATGAGGTATATCAAAATTCTAAGTCTTTCCATTTACTTGCTAGTACTGCTATTAGATCGCGAGAATCCTGTATTCAAGTCAAGACTTCTTCAAAGTCTGAATATGATATTCCATTGATTTCTCCGCAAGATCTTAATTATTTGAAGAAGCAGTCTACTTATAAATTTGTGCACATAGGTTGCGTCCAGATCGGAATAACTCCTTTATTCCGGCAAGGTCTTAATGCGTCTGTTTTGTGTTGTTTGTTAGATACGCGTCATGAGTCTTTTAAAGATTGTTTATCTTGCTGCTTTGCAAACTAGTTTAAGCAATGGACCTATTCATTTCAATGTGTTTCCTAATTACCATGTATCCATATAGACTGATAATCTGTTGGATCAAGTTCTAAAGTTGCATTTGCAAACCACAGGAGTAAATATGAAACCGGGTTCTTCTCCATTTGCTATATTTTATAGAATCTTTTTTAGATTGACTAATACAGCTCATCCTATAATCAAGCATGGTCCTTCCCAAGGATCCAGTGTAGTCATGCATGCAAGCCTCACTGCTCAGAAGATCGAGCCTGAAGTTGTTAGCTGGGATAAGATTCGTGTACCCCGTGAATGGACTATCTCCACCAAATGTGTTGAAGGAAGCACATCGTCTGTACAGTCTGCATCCAAGGTCATAGAAGACAAAGGTAAGGCTACCATTTCATTTAGAAAGTCTAGTTCTGTTAAACCAAGACTGTCTACTTCATCTTCTACTCAGTCATTCATATCTGATAAAGAGAAGCGTCTTGAGTCAGACTTTCCTCCCTGTAGCCACCCTACTTTGGTCCATGACCCAAACACTGACTGTTTGTGGTGCGAACAGTGTCAAGTCCTAGTCCAACAAAAATATATCCCAAAAAATGGCCCGACAATTAGCATGAATAGTTGTTCATCTTCTTCCCATTACCAGACATTACAAATGGCCAAGTCTGTTTTAAACAGAGCCAAGATCTCCATGGATTCAAAGGAAGCTTCTACTTCTCAGTCTGAGAACGAGTTTCCTATGGCTAAGGATTTTGAGATCTACACTGATGATCGGCAACAGCGCCGACAGTACTGGTACCAGCGGCAGCTTGACTCCAAGATCGAGCAATCAGAATCTGCCAGAATGATGAATTGGAACAACAAGGCTACAAGAGCTATACAGGACCAAGTCCTGTCACAAAATGAAAAGCTTAAGAGGATGCAGGACACTCTTAAAGCTATTGAGTTACATCAACGTGGTGATATCCAATCTGCTGTTTCATTGTTAAATAAAAAGATGGATAATCTAACCACCAATGTTCAACAGCTGACTTCTCATGTGCAACAGGTCCCAGATCAAGTCAGCAATAATCTCCAGTCCCAGATCCAACAGTCTGTCCGAGCTGTTTCAGAGGGATCTGAGAAAAAGGTAATTGACAGCATCCAGACTGTCAATGATAAGGTTAATACATTATGTTTTTCTGTTTCAGAACTTGAGCAACATTTTCCTGCCCTCTCTACTGCTATCAATAAGATCGAGATTTCTCAATCTGATAAAAGCAGTATCTCCTCAGGAGGCCAAGGATCCAGTCCAGATTGGTCTAAAGCTATCACATGGGCACAAGTTGCCTCTATGCCATCACCTTTCCACCAGCCGAAAGAAAGTGATAAGAAAATTGGTATGGCCAGATTGACAAAAGAAGCTGCTGAGAGCTTCATGGACACGGCAGAGAGTTCTACGCCACCACTACAAGGTACAATCAGAACTTTAAATTTTCAGCCAAATTTTTATAAAGTTGAGTGTAAAAGTGCTGATGAAATTCGTGAGATGATTCATGGAATGATTGGCTGGGCCAATACACAAGTTCTGCAGTTCGGCAAGCACGACAAAGATATTGCCGGCATTATAGCCAACGGCTTCGTTGGTATTTTGAAAGAATGGTGGGATGCAGTTCCTGAACGCATGAAAGATCAGATCATTAATGGTCAAGGTGCAGAAGGCACTGAACGCGTTGGTGGAGGAACTGCCAGCTTGACAGCTGCCATTATTGCAGAGTTCATCGGTACAGTCGATGATGAGAAAAGACTGTGCACACTCGAGTTTCTCAGAGCTCAACTCTGTGATATGTCCAAGGTAAAAGAGTACCAGTGCTACATGCAGAAGCTCCTATACAATTCAGGTACTCCTTTCAATTCTACTATGAAGTTAAGGTATGTGGAGTCTTTCCCGTCATATTTCTCCACTGAGTACAAAAAGGCCATGCACAACTACTCAGATGCTGATTTAACATTTGGTAGAATAAATCAGATAATTACAGAAACCAATCAGCGTCTCTGTCTAGAAAAGAAGGCTCGTAAAGAAGCCTTGAAAGCTGAGAAAACTTTAGGAGTCAAATTCTGTTCAAATCAAATAGAAAATCAATTTGGTTGTCCAACTCCTGGTTTTTCTCATAAAAAGCATAAGAAGCATTCTTCTCGCTTTAAGAAGTCTGCTAAATGCACTGACTGTGCATCTAAGCCTTTCCGTAAATCTTTCAAACCCCGGAGGAAGTTCTTTAGAAAAAAGAAATATTTCCCCAAAAGTAAGAAAATAGAATGTTTTATATGTAAGGGAAATCATTACAGCCGGGATTGTCCAAAGAAAGGCCATCAAGCCTCTGCAAAGGCTAAAGTTAGTTTTGCCTTGGAGCATTCTTTTAATGAAGATGAATATGTGCTTATCTCAGATACTGAAAGCTATGAGTCTGATGTTGAGTTCTCTGAACTCACTATTGCTGCCAACCAAGTATCTGCATCTTCTTCAGAAGATGAATTTTCTGATTCTGATCAAGGTTATGACTCACTGCCTAGTTTTCACTGCAGCATGATCAGAAGTTCGTATGAGCATCCATTCATCGCTCCTAGCTCCATTGTCCTGAAGCAAAAGCTGAATTCACTTCAGCAAGAACTGTCTAAGTGCCCGCCGCATATGGTGAATCGTCATTATTCATTGCAGGCACAAATCTATGAATAAAAGAACAGTTGGATGCTAAAATCCAACAAGAAAATAATGAAGATCTTCAACTTGCCTCCCGCAAGTCTTCTACTCCTACAACTTCTTTTGCACCATACCAGTTCTCTCTTCCCTCTGGTCGAGGACGTGGACGTCTGCCCCGACAACCAAGCTCTCTAAGCTTTGGACGAGGACGTGGAATGCCACAACAAAGTTTCCCATTCCTTTTCCCCGAAGAGAATCCTGCAGAAGAAGAATACTATTGTGAAGATCATCCATCTGATCTCCCTGCCTCTGCTCCAGTTCCTGCTATCGGAACTCCTGAAAGAAAATGGTGGAGAAAAGCAAGGATTGAACTTCTTGAACGAGCAATACAAAAAGCTACTGAGGAATTCCAATTATTGCTTCAAGAAGAAGAATCAGCAGCTAGTGCTGATAACAAAGAAGAAGAAGAAGTCGAAAGGCTGATAATGGAGAAAGCCTTCGACCAATACAAGGCAGAACATCAAGCCGATGTAAGTACTGTTCGAACTTCTTGCAATCCTTTCTGCAAGATTCAGATTTGCATTCCAAACATCAAGCCATACACTTTGGATGCAATGATTGACACTGGTGCAGAAGTCAGTCTGCTCAAAGAAAAAGCTATTCCACAAGACTGCTGGGTACCAGATTTTTTGCAAGTAAGTTTCGATTCAAAGAAAATTGTTTCTAAATGTTCTGCTTACATTCCTATATATCTTGGGCAAGTCCAAACTACATTTAAGGTTCATCAATTTGACCTATTGCATTATGATATGCTCTTAGGATCAGACAACCTTAATAATCATATGCCCTATACTGTATGTGAGAACGAGATCCGTTTTCCTCAAGGATCTGTTCCTCGTCTTTCTACATACCAGTCCATAATACCTTCTGTTATAAAACCATCTAAGGTTTCCAATAATGACTGGTTGCATAAATCTATTTCCCTAAATGCCTCTGTTATTGATAATCTGATCAATAAGATCAAAAGTGAATGTTCTTCTGACAACCCTCATGCCTTCGTGCATCGAAAGAAACATTACTGTCAGTTAGAATTCCAGACAAGCACTCCTCCTAAGTTTAAAGCACACCATATTGGCATGTCTCCTTCTGAGCGCATTGAATGTCAAGCAGAGATTGATAATCTCTTAAAAGGTGGATTCATTCAACCTTCCAAGTCTTCATGGAGCTGCCCTGCTTTTTATGTGAATAAAAGGAGTGAGCAAGTAAGGGGCAAGAAAAGGTTAGTAGTTAACTATAAACCTTTAAACAAATACATACTGCCTGTTCAACATCCTATCCCGAGTCGAGATGATCTTCTGACTCGTATCAGTGGCAGTAAGGTTTATAGTAAGTTCGATTTAAAATCTGGCTTCTGGCAAATCTTTCTGAATAAGGAAGATGCATATAAAACTGCATTCAGCATTCCAGGAGGTCAGTACGAATGGACTGTCTTGCCATTCGGTTTGAAGACTGCACCATCCATCTTCCAGAAAAAGATGGATCAAATTTTTGGTCATCTCTCCAAGTTTCTCATTGTTTACATTGATGACATTCTAGTATTTTCTCAGAATACTAAAGAACACTTGGAGCATCTAGAAGAATTTTACCAGACTGTATATTCTAATGGTTTATGTCTCAGTCCAACAAAAATGGAGACATTTAAAGATATAGTCCAATTCCTGGGCATTACTATTTTGAATGGAGCCATTCTGCTGCAAGAACATATTGTTTCTAAGATAAGTTTATTTCCTGATGAGTTGCCTGATAAAACACAGCTTCAAAGATTTTTAGGATGTGTTAACTACATTGCAGGATTTTATCAGAATGTTGCTGCAGATAGAATATTGTTGAACAAAAGACTTCGTAAAAATGCTCCTGCATGGAATTCCGACATGACCAATGTTGTAAGAAGAATCAAGCAGTCATGCCAGTCACTACCATCTCTGTCTCTGCCTGGTACAGGTTTCAAGATCATTGAGACAGATGCCTCAGAAGATTCTTGGGGCGCAATTCTTAAAGAACGCAAGGAGAATGGTAAGGAAGAAATTTGCAGGTATGCCTCTGGTTCCTTTAGAGGTCCTGAACTAAAATACCATTCAAGTCATAAAGAGATACTTGCTGCCAAAAGAGCCATTCAATCTTTCCTATTTTTTATTCAACATGAGAAGTTCCTTCTGCGAACTGATCTCCAGCATTTTAAAGGAAGATTGTACAAAGGCGACCCAACAAACAAGACTACATATGGTCGTCTCCAAAGATGGGCTCAGTGGTTCGACGGATATGATTTTGAGGTAGAACACATTTCTGGTAAGCATAATGCTCTTGCTGATTTTGCTTCCCGAGAATTAGTTCAATATAAGTCCGTCAATGTTACTCAGATAATTCATGAGTATCTCCATCCAGTTTGGGACACAGCTACCTGTTTGCCTATGATCAGATCTAAAGAAGCATGTGATCAAAGAATGTCCCAAGAAGCAGAACAGCTGCTTGTATCCAGAGACATTATTTCAGTGTCTCATTACAATATGACAGAGGTTGCCAGCCGGTTTGTTGACCCAGATATTCCAACCTCTGATTTTCATACTATCCAAGACCCCATGGTCTTCTGCAATTTAAAATGGCCATGGCGCCATTCAAGAGAAACAGAGCCTACTCATGACACGCCACCTTTGGAAGGAATTCGTCTTCAACAGCTTATTCCAAAGCCAAATACTCTATGGCGTTTTGAACTTTCCAAGCTCTGGCCAGAAGGTGACCCTCTCACAAATGATGCATGGAATCGACCAAGTAGACCAGGAGATCAGCAATACATATCAGCATATCATAAATATTTTCTGGTGAAATTCTTACCAACCAAGCTGTCTAATAGTCCTCTGCTGAACCCAAGTCCAGACACTGTGAGGAATATTATTATTAATTGTAAAATTCCTTGGTTCGTTAAGATGAAATATTATGTTGTTACTAATCATCTGCAGGGTCACCATGCGAACCCCAATGGAGCTCTATGGAGGAAATTCTACATACATCATACCATGAATGTACCTCCTCCTGCACCAGGATACCCTTTACGTATCCCTGACCAATACCTCTTTCCAACACAGACATATCTCAGAAGAGATACAGATGGGACCCGAACTGTTTCCAGACTATGGTACGAACGTAACACGCGTCAAGCTCTTTCCTACTGAAGAACGTGCCACTGAAGATTCCTCCTCGTCAAATGAGGATGATGCCGGGCCCAGTATTCAGTATAGTCCTTAAAGTCAGATGACAGGCTTGTTGTCATCATTCCAATAAACAGTGACGTGAAAACTCACTTTTGTGCTTTTGTGGACCTCCCCACATGTCTAAAGGTGCTATTCCGAGTGGCATGTACTCGTGCTATTGAGTCGGTGGGAATCTTTTGGGTAACCTGGGTTACCAGTTCCCGGTTTGAAGGTTTCTTGGTTGCCGGTTGTTTACTCCTCTCCTTTCCTATTTAAGGATGAGTCGGGTTCATTGTAAGGCATCCAGAATTAGAGTCTAGAGTAGGAATTAGAGTTTAGTAATCAGTTTGTAATCATTTTGTAATCAGTTTATAAATTAGTTTATAAGCAGTATTTACAAGAAGTTTGTAATGGAGTTTTGCTCTCATTTTACTGATGTTGGTGAGAAATGGACCACATTACTCAAAAATACATTCCCTCATGAGGGGAGAGGTAGAAAAAGCACCAATCCAGAAGAAAGGGACCAGTAACTTTGTCAGATGTAGATCAGGACCTCTGTCACTAGACCAATGCTCGGTTGGGTGGGGCACTCTGTTAGATAAAATGCTCTTTCCAGGTGTACAGAGGTGCGACTTTTGGGATTTTAACATTTGCAGGACTGGGGTGATTCCTTCTGCAATTAGGTGTAATCCCCAAGCTTTGAGAATTGCCTGCCACTGGCAACAGGTGCATATCCCCTGCTGGAGAATTTCTCCACACCTGAGGTTTGAACTCATGAGTTGTAATCAGTGTGGTTAAATTTTTTATCCCTCTCACCAGGTAAAGGTCAAATCACTTAACCAAAGTTCAAGCCCTTGTGCACAAAACAACACATTACTACTAGATCAAGCCCTTGTGCGCAAAACAACAAATTGCTACTAGATCAAACCCTTGTGCCTAAACAAACAAATTATAACTAGACCTGATCTTAGTTTGCAGACCAACAACTTATTAGAATAAATGATAATCTCTATCAGTAAATTATTGACAATCCTCATTGGTTTTTCTTTGCACAAATTTTGATTCGGGGCACCTACTGTTTTGCATGATCATAATGAAGATAAATGACAAAATAAACTTTCGGAAAATTGCAATATAATTATTGAGCAATATGATTACACATTTGAATTCCCATCAATTCCTTCCAGAATTTTCTTCCAGAAAAGTTCAACAGTTACATAGGGTTCAAAATAAGAGCTACATGGCTATGCAATTATAGCCTTTATTTCTAGCAAATTTAAAAGCACTATATAAACCCGCTAAACAAATAGACCAGAACTACAGATTGAAATGGCACATGGAACATATTTCAATGGGTTTTTACAAGACCTTGATTGATTTTCATTAAAACAATAAGCAGATAAGATGACATTTCTGTACTAAGGAAAGTGTGCAAGAATACGAGACAAACTATGCATATACTTGCGAAAATCAGCTTTACTTTCATTTCTATGGTTCATATCATGCATTAGACCTTAAGGGAGAGATTTAGTTTTTACTCGCTAGAATTTCTTGATGGAACCAACTCTAAAGCAACGGGTAAATCAAATATATTTTCTTTTAACCTAACAAGTACTGGTAAGCGGACTTATTTCTCTCTTTCTAGATAACCATTATCAAACAATGGAGGACTGAATTACAAAAACCCAATGAATTAATCTGGACCCATCCGCATAGCCTGTTAGACCTAATTCTCAGTACCCCATAGGAATGAACTCACTCGGTAAGTAAAAGTACTCCCCTGAAAAGCCAACCCTTTGCAACCACTATCAATCCTGCCGTAGTTGGTCACATTTCGAAAGGGTAAAAGCTGATAAGCTTTGCTCATGAACATCAGTCCTGTGTTTCAAAGAAACCAACATTAGAATACACTCATACAGTCACATTTATACCCACTTCATAAAGGACCATGATATGCTGTTCAAACTTTAAATCAACTGAAAGAAAAATTTAGGGGTGGTGTAGCTTGGAATATTTGAGCTTGCTTACAAACCAAATATTCATAAGTAAATAAGATTACTACCAAAGCAACCACTTATCCTCCTTCCCATAGAACCCCAGTTCAGAAAATGCCAAAACAATCGAGTGACTCTGAAAAAGGCGATGCTCTTTCCCCTTTCCTGAATGAATCAATGGGGAGGGAAGTTCATCATTTTACATCTTAGTGAGACATGGACCAGCTTACTCAAAAGCCACATCATCCTATCAGGGAAGAGGTACCAACATCACCGGTCCACAAGGACTATGATATGTTGTTCAAACTTCAAATCAACGGATAGAAAAATTTAAACGAGGTGTAGCTAGAAACATTTGAGCTTGTTTACAAACCAGATATTTTCATATGTAAACAAGATTACTACAAAAGCAAGTACTTATGCTCCTTCCCAAATAAATTTGGTTCAGAAAATGCCAATACAATTGAGTGATCCTGAAATCGGTGGTGCTCTTTCCCCTTTCCCAAATGCAACAATGGGGAAGGAAGTTCATTATTTTACTGATCTTGGTGACCGTGAGACATGGACCAGCTTACTCAAAAGATGCATCACCCTATCAAGGAAGAGGTACCAACATCACCTGATGCAGGAGCATCCACGAGATTCGCATAATCAACATCATTTTACATCTTAGTGAGACATGGACCAGCTTACTCAAAAGCCACATCATCCTATCAGGGAAGAGGTACCAACATCACCGGTCCACAAGGACTATGATATGTTGTTCAAACTTCAAATCAACGGAAAGAAAAATTTAAACGAGGTGTAGCTAGAAACATTTGAGCTTGTTTACAAACCAGATATTTTCATATGTAAACAAGATTACTACAAAAGCAAGTACTTATGCTCCTTCCCAAATAAATTTGGTTCAGAAAATGCCAATACAATTGAGGCATAATCAACATCACCAAAAAAAAGGGAATTGGTTAATTGTTTTTGTTTTGTCTTTCAGAAACAACTGTTAAGCTGAGAGTCTTCAAGTGAAAGAGAATAGACAATTTTCATTTTCTTTTCTGGAAAAAATGTTGTATTGGTCCACTTTGCCCCCCTTCTTGTAATGAATGCTATGTACAATAGGCCAGAAAAATTAATAAGGAGTTTTTGTTTTGGAGGTGCAAGAAAATTTCATTTTGTAGTTGTGATTTTTGTGTGCACCAATTTTGGTATCAGAGTAAGTTCTTCCTTACGGGAGAAGTGCGAAGAGATCTTGTAGAGAATTTTGAGTGTAAGCAGGTTGTGGAAGAGAAATTGTGAAACAGAAACTTGCAACTGTGTAGAGCTAAGTTGTGAAACAAAAACTTGCAACTGTGTAACAATGGACTTCAAATGGGGTGCTAGTAGAAGGGTTGCAAGAGCAAAAGCACCTAGAGTCACTGATTTAGCACAAATGATGAGAGGGATTCAAGAAAGGATGGCTGCAATGGAAATAGCAAAGAGAATAGGGATCCAAATGGAAGATGTGAGTGATGATGAAGAGGAAGAAGAACAAGAAGCTAAAGGACGTGGAGATGACATGGGGGATGGAGCTGAAAATTGACTTCTCAAAGCCATCACTTGAATTGGGAGTAAACCAAAACTGGAACCACCATATTTTATTGGAATTTTAAATGTTGAAGAGCTTATCGACTAGATTTGAGAGATGGAGAAGTATTTTGACTAAGAAGCAGTGGATGAACCAAAAAAAGTGAAATTTTGCTTGTTCAAGATTAAAAAGATCATGCATCACTCTAGCAGGACAATGTGCAAGTTGAGAGGAAAAGGAAAGGAAAGGAAAGGAGAAAATCAAATCTTGGGAAATAATGGTCGCCAAGTTGAAGGCCAAATTTTTACCTTTTGATTATTACAAGAGTTTGTTTAGAAGGTTACAAAATTTGAGATAGAAGGAAATGGGCGCAAAACAGTTTACAAAGGAGTTTTACAAACTCACTATAAGAGCCGAAAA
Organism: Taxus chinensis; assembly: GCA_019776745.2. Lineage (NCBI taxonomy): Eukaryota > Viridiplantae > Streptophyta > Pinopsida > Cupressales > Taxaceae > Taxus > Taxus chinensis. Next base: position 9,910,773 of record CM034147.1, read on the forward strand.
TGTAGAGGATGATCCAGAGAAAGTTGCAAGGTATCTGAATGGACTACGCTTCAACATTCAAGATGAAATTAGCTTGTTGAACCTTAGAACGGTGGAACAAACCTATCAAAGTGCATTAAAGGTAGAAGAGAAGTTGTCATGAAGGCAAAATGCAAACTCTAGAGGTAGAGGAAGGTTTTTGAGAGGAAGAGGACAAAGCTTTAATGACATAGGACATCAAACTCAAGATGGGGATGCAAGTAGCTCTCAAACTCAGAGTTATAATGCACAAGGAAGAGGAGGTTACACACCTAGAGCAAGAGGATTCTATGGAAGAGGAAGAGGTTTCATGGGAAAATGCTACAAGTGCAATAAGTATGCTGGTCATAGGTCATTTGAGTGCCCAAAAAATGTTCAGAACAGCGGCAGGAGGAGTGAAGGTACAACCCATATAACCCAAGGAGATGACGAAAGTGTTGGGTCACCCATACACATTAAAGACCCAGAGCAAGGGGAAGTTCTTATGATGAAGAGAGTACTCTTGAAACCTACTAAAGAAACAAGTGAACCACAACAATGGAAGAACCTCTTCAGGACCATCTGCAAATCTGGAGGAAGTGTTGTAAGTTAATTGTTGATAGTGGTAGCACGGACAACCTGGTGTCCAGAGAAATGGTAGAGAAGTTAGGATTGAAAAGGTCAGCTCACCCAACTCCTTATAAGGTCTCGTGGTTGCTTAAGGGTCACCAAGTGTTAGTGAATGAGCAGTGTTTAGTAAATTTTCAAATTGACACATATAAAGATGAAGTTGTATGTGACGTGATGCCAATGGATGTGTGTCACGTGCTGCTGGGTAGGCCATGACAGTTTGACAGGAGAGCTGTACACAATGGTAGGGCAAATACTTATACCGTTGTGAAGGATGGAAAGAGATTCACTTTGAGTCCACTAAAAGATAAAGGAGAAGAAGCAGAAAGCAGTCCAAGAGTTATGTTGGTGTCCGGAAAAGAGTTCTTGATGGAAACCAAGAAAGAAGAGGCTTGTTTTGCGTTGATTTCAAAGCCCGTACAAGATGAGACAAACACCAAGGTAACTGATTTACCTACTGAAATACAGATTTTGCTAGAAGAGTATGATGATATTGTATCCACAGAGTTTCCCAAAGGATTACCATGGGTTAGGAGCATTAGTTCCACATGGACCTAATGCCAGGAGCTAGTTTACCAAACAAGGCAGCTTATAGATTAACGCCTCAAGAGAATGAGGAGATCAAAAGGCAAGTGCAAGAGCTGTTACAAAAGGGATTAATCTGTGAAAGCTTGAGCCCATGTGCAGTACCAGTCGTGTTAGCACTAAAAAAGGGTGGCGAATAGAGAATGTGCACGGATTTGAGGGCCATCAACAAGATCACAATAAAATACAGATTTCCATTGCCAAGGATGGATGATTTAATGGACTGTCTCAGTGGAGCCAAATACTTCAGCAAGATAGATTTAAAGAGTGGGTATCACCAAATCCGGATAAGAGAAGGTGATGAGTAGAAAACATCGTTTAAAACCAATGATGGGTTGTATGAATGGCTGGTTATGCCATTTGGTTTATCTAATGCCCCAAGTACATTTATGAGGCTCATGAATGAGGTACTAAGGCCATTCACGAGTAAGTTTGTGATTGTATATTTGGATGATATCTTAATTTTCAATCATTCCAAAGAAGAACACTTTAACTCATCTAAAGTTAGTGTTGAGTAAGTTGAAAGAGGCAAACTTGTTGATCAATTTAAAGAAATGCAGCTTTATGGAAAAGGATCTCATTTATTTGGGATTTATGATCTCACAAGATGGGGTAAAGATGGATCTAGAGAAGGTGAAAGCAATAGTGGAATGGCCTTCACAAAGAACCATGTTTGAAGCTAGGAGTTTTCACGGTCTAACAAGCTTTTATAGGAAATTCATAAGGAATTTCAGTGATATTTGTGCACCTATCATAGAAACCATGAGAGGGGATAGAAAGAAGTTTCAATGGCCCCTGAAGCTGAGGAAAATTTTCAGTTGCTAAAGAAGAAAGTCACAGAACAGCCAGTTCTAGCACTACTTGATTTTGACAAAGTGTTTTGGGTTGATTGTGATGCAAGTGGAACAGCCATAGGAGCAGTGATCTGTCAAGATGGTAAGCCAATTGTTTATTTTAGTGAAAAGTTGAATTAAGCTAAAAGAAGGTATTCTGTTTATGATCAAGAGTTTTATGCTATAATACAAGCTCTTAAGAAATGGAGGCATTATCTATTGCCCAAGGAATTTGTTTTATTCACCGATCATCAGGCACATCAATATATAAACAATCAAGTTAAGCTGAAGCAAAGGCATACTAAATGGGTGGAGTTTCTCCAGAGCTACACTTTTGTTTTGAAACACATAAGTGGTAAGTCTAACAAGGTTGTTGATGCCTTAAGTAGAAGAATCCTTGTGTTAAACGATCTGCAAGTAGAGGTCATTGGATTTGAAGCAATGAAGGAATTATATGAAGAAGATACAAATTTTAGGGAAGTTTGGGCAGCGTGTAAGAACCCAACAAGTGGTGAGAGAACCCATAGTTAGAGTACATGATACAAGGACTATTGTTCAAAGGTAAAAGATTGTGCATACCCCAAGGTTCCACGAGGGAAAACCTGTTGAGAGAAAAACATAGTGGTGGTTTAGCTGGTCACTTTGGGTATGATAAAACATTGGCTCAATTGAGTACACAATACTATTGGCCAAAGATGAGTACACATGTGAATAAATTTGTGGCGAAGTGCAGAATATGTCAGCATGCCAAAGGGAAAACTCAAAACACAGGACTATATCAGCCATTGCCAGTTGCAAGTAGACCATGGGATGCAGTAAGTATGGACTTTGTCCTAGGATTACCACACACACAGAGAGGTAATAATTCTGTTTTTGTAGTTGACAGATTTTCAAAAATGGCTCATTTTATAGCATGCAAAAAGTGTAATGATGCCAAAAATATTGCAAACCTTTATTTTCATGAGGTTGTGAGGTTGCATGGGCTGCCTCTGAGAATTGTATTGGATAGAGACACAATTTGTAGGCCACTTTTGGGGGATGCTGTGGAAGAAGTTGGGCACAAGACTGAATTTTAGCTCAGCTTACCATCCTCAAACGGATGGACAAACAGTTGCAAGATAGACCATGGGATGCGGTAAGACAATGGCCCAAACAGTAGGATTTAGCCTTGTCACAAGCTGAATTGGCCTGCAATGTCCTCAGTAGATTACCACGCACTCAGAGAGGTAATGATTCTGTTTTTGTAGTAGTTGGACAGAAGTACAAACAATTTGCTGATCAGAAACGCAGAGAACAAAAATAGCTCATTTTATAGCATGCGAAAAGTGTAATGATGCCACAACTATTGCAAACCTTTATTTTCATGAAGTACAATAACAAGCATGCGAAAAGTGTAATGCATGGGCTGTCAATCTATTGCAAACCTTGTATTCAGATAGAGACACAAAAGTTGTGTAGGTTGCACTTTTGGCTGTCAATCAGCATGTGGATCAGAAGTAGAGGCACAAGACTAAATTTGTAGCTCAGCTTACCATCCTCAAACGGATGGGGTTTTCGTCCTCTACAGGATGCGGAGGTTGTGAACAGGTCTCTTGGGCACAAGACTAAATTAAGGTAGCATCAGCAGTGACCAAGCCTCAAACAGTGGGATTTAGCCGGAGGTTGTGAACAAGTCTGAATTGGAAACTTAGGAGTACAAGGGATGAGCCCCTGGTGCATCAGCTTCATTGTGCACTATGACAAGCCCAAAAAAAATCTTAGCAACTTACTTGTCACTAGTGATTGTAGCTTCAAATTTTGCACTCTTCATCACATCCTTGATGATCCGTTCTGATAGCAGTGAAAAATCTTTGAGATCACGACATGTTTCCTTATCCCAAAATATCATAGAGTCATTTGACAGTGTGTACTTGAGTGAAGTGACTTGTTTCCCTTTGTGTTGGAAACTCAGCTCCATAGATCTTGGGTGACTCTTCCCAATGAATGAGCCATTGCATGCCAAGCACAAATTGTTATCTTTCAAGTCCATGACATAGAAATCATCACAAAGTGTATACTCTCCAAATAAAAGGCTAAGATTGACTTTTTTCTTGCACGGGACAGTGAGACCTCCTAGTATAGTCACATCAAAGCCTTCAAAGAGACCTTTTTGGTCTACCAAACCTACATCTAGGAATTTATGTGAGATCCACTATCCAGAAGTGATCCTGACATTGTGCCTTCAAACATGAATGGATTATACTTGGGTGTTCCCAAAAGATAGGTGAGTCTACATGCCCGGTGTTGGCTGCTCCTGTTCATCCTGCTTTATGAGATTTATTTTACCTTTCCCAAGACACTATGCCCCAATTCCCAGATCAGCAATGAAAGCATATTTTTTTCCGGCGAAATTCTTTGAGTCTCCATCTTTGTAAACTCAACCTTCAAAGAGACGTTCTTCCTTTGGGGCTACTATGGTACTAAGTCGCAAGGTTGTCTGAATATCCTCATGCAAAGTTGTAAAGAGCCTTGACCAATCCCCTGAATGAAGTCCTTCAATTTCACCTCTCGGGCATCTCTGGCACCATCACTGCTATATGCTGATTCATTGATGTAGCATCAAACTTTTTCGAAGAGTCTCTATAGAATCTCTAAATCAAATCTTTGACTCCCTATTGATTACAGAAGGTTTGTGTGACTAGCCCGCAATTGTACGCTACTTCAGAGGTGCAACGTGGAAAATTGGAAGCCTCCTGCTCCTACATAGGTTTCCCAGAGGTGAGATATGTGTCGAGCTTGTGAATCCATGCTCTGGAAGTGGAAAGGGTCACCTTGTTGATGGCCTGCTTCAACTCCCTGTTTTGTTTTTCTCTAGGCCTCTGTACCTGTCTAGGACCAAGCTTTCCCTTTTGAACACAATACTGGTGGAGGGGAAAGGCATTCCGTACCTCCTATGGTAGATCTCTCCACTCATCTGCACTATCATAGTATCTTGAAAGACTATTTCAAATGGGGTCCTCAACTAATTCTCCTCCCTTTGTAGTAATCTAGGCTGTAGACTATGCATTGTCCTCGTGGGATCCTCTCCTTTGTATGTCTCCTATCATGTGGAGAACCTCTCACGCTACCCACCTCTGAAAGTTGTGCCTTCTGTGGCTGTTGGCTATAGATGCAGATCTTTCCCTTCTATCATGTCGGCTATTAGTTAGATTCTCCATCAGTTGTCTCATGGTTTGAATCATTTTGGGAATGTCATACCACTTCCTCAGATCGCTGTCATGGGGGACTGTGTGATCCGTCTCTTCTATCCATAATTCTAGCACTGCTTCCTGTATCTAAATCTGTGAGAATACATTAACTCCTATTTGTGTGGCCCAACTTCTTGACTGCATCAAACAAAACCCTCCATGTGGCTCTGATACCATTGACAAGCAATACGATCCCTTACCCTAAATCTAAAAAAAGAATGGTTTTGAAACCCTCGGCAAACAACCTAGGGCAAAGCCCAGCTGTGAGCTAGGGTTTTTAATGGATCTTGAAATTATAAATTCTTTGCCAACAATATAAAACCCAAAATATGTTGATTTATGCAGCCAAATATTCCTATTCAGATCTAAATCTGATTACAAACTGCCTGAAAAACCCTCAAAACTTGATCAGAAAATTATGAAATTGCAGCTCCTTTATTTATAAAAATTCAGAGATATATGGAAATATTTAAGAATTAACGTACCTCTAGGCCCTAAAGTGGGACTGCAATATGCTACCAAAAAGATCACCAAAACACTTCTAGAGTTTGACTGGAAAAACAGTAAACCGCTAGAACATTTTTGAGTGAAATCCCCTCTCAATCCCTTGGGGTTGCGTCCGCAAGAGATGAAATCCACAAGGGTTTTCATCCTGGAATCTCTGATAAAAGCAAGAGCTCTTAACAATGTAAAAAGCTGAAATAAAAATCTGGAATGATAATCATGTTGTCCCTCCTCTAAGTTGACCCTTCCTTTTAAAGGGAAAATTGGCCCAAAGGGACCTCCAACTCAACCAATCACAACAAGTGATCTTCTTTCATGTGCCCCAGAAGACTAGGTCGCAAAGGAGGAGTAATAATTTTTATTCTACAACTCCATTCTTACTCCTTTGTCCAAGTCGCATTTTTCTAAGGAAGCTAATGTCACATTTCCCTATTTTCCCATTACATGGACAAGTCGTACCTCCCTATGGTAAATACAATTTAAAATAATTGTATTTTTACATTTGACTCTTTTATTTTATTAATAAGCTTATTATTTATTATATGTGCAACTTATAATATTTTATTTTAATATTTGCACATTATAATAAAATAATAAAACTTAGTAACCCTTTAAACATCCTTTGGCCGTCGGGTAGACTGGCAAAGGGAGATCTATTTGAAAAGAGGGACAACAGACAGAAGGAACATGTACATCTGAATGGTGAGCAATTTCATTTGTATAGTTATTGTCTCATTGTAATGACTTCCATAGTGTATAAAGCACATAGATTTTCTTCTTGTAGATCCACATGTTGGTGAGATCTTGTATTATAGATCCATGTAGATCTAGTCTTGTATTGTAGATCCATGAGATCATATTGTATTGTTAATCCATGTAGATCTAGATATTGTAGAGGAGGTTTTCTTCAAGTTGCACAGGTTATGCTGTGATGGAGAGAAAACTTACTTCTTGGTGCACAGTCATGGAAGGTAGACCTCATGCAAGACAGATCCATAGAGAACTTGGTAGCAGTTCAGAGATGTAGCAGTTCCGGGTTATTTGAGATCTGCTAGTGTTATTTGGAGGCATAGTTGTAGTGCGCTCATGGAGATCCGTTTAGAGATTTGGAGTAAAGGAGATACTCTTGGAGAGATGCATTGTAATCTTGTATTGAAGATTTGGTTTGACCTCTATATTTGGGGCACATGAGCCCAGCATTGAGTGAACCACGATACCATGGGTGTTATGATGCAGGTAACATTTCACGGGATTTGGATTATCAGTTTATCACTTCAAAAAAAAACGGAATTAGTTAATTGTTTTTGTTTTTGTTTTGTCTTGCTGTAACAGCTGTCAAGCTGAGTTAATTGTTTTTGTTTTTGTTTTGTCTTGCTGTAACAGCTGTCAAGCTGAGAATCTTTGGGTGTTTGTTATACTAAAAATAGACTTTTGCATGCTTGTTTTTAGAGGCAGTTGACCGCTGTAGGAGAGAAGAGACTTTGTTTTGTTTTGTTGGCTGCTATTTACAGCAGACCAGAGAATTAATAAAGGTCTTTTTTTTTAGGAGCATAAACTGGATTCTGTGGCTGTGTTTTTGTGTCCACCATCACCGGTCTATAGGAGAGGGACCAGTGACCTTGTTAAATGTAGATGTGGGTCCCTATTACTAGACCTGAGTCCAATGGGGTAGGGTAATTGGATAGAGGAAACCTTTTTTCCAGTTATACAGAGGTGAAATTATTGAGATCTTACCTGTTGCAGGGATGAGATAGTTCCTCTTGCAATTAGTTATAATCTTCAGGTCATCTAGATTTCTCGCCTCTCATGAACATCCCATGCCTGAGCTTTGAATATCCCGTGTATCTTTAGAGTATTTTTCCGCACCTGATCTTTGAACTCAGAAGTCCTAATATGTAAGAGTAAGTGTGTGAATCCTGAACCTCGCCAGCTAGAAATAAAATCACTAGACCAAAGTGAATATCTAGTCTCTAAAACTGCAAATTATTAGTCGACAAACTCAAAGCCCTTACGCCCAAACCAACAAATCATCGCGAGACGAGATTCTTGTCTCCAAACTGAAAAATTATTGGCATACACGAATTATCAAATCATTAAATTATTAGCAATCCTCGTTGGCTTTCTTAGCACCAAGTTTGACTCTCACTGGTTTTCTTGGCTCAAATTTTGATTTGAGCCATAATGATTTGCAATCATCGTACAGCGCCCCAATATACATATTAATCATAGTTTCTCTTATCTAGATGATGGATCAAGGAATCTGATCAGATATATTGATCGAAAAATTCACTACACATATTTTTCCAAAAGCTCACTTACATGTCGCAATTCCCAAGTTATCAGGCAAAATGCTTCTTCCAGAAGAATTTAGTAACAACACAGAATACAAACTAAGACTCGAATGGATATCCAATTGTAGCCCTCATTTTTGACGAAGTTAAGTGAAACACGGTGTAAACCTACTAACACAAATATAGCATACCCACAACCTACAATGATACAAGAAACATAATAAAATGGATCTTCATTAAATTATGATAGATTTTCCAATAAAAAATAAGCATATATGCCGACAATTTTACAGTGGGTAACCCAAAAGAATATAAGATAAACACTGAAACAGAAACTGCTGAAAATCATGTTAGGTGAGGGAGAGACTTGCCTTGCTGCAGCGTCTTCCACTTCAAAGCAAATATGTAGAGCAAATGTAGGGCTCCATATACTGCAAATTGGTGTCTTTTTTACGATAAATTGGTCTTAAGTCAGTCGGGATGGCCATTCCCCTGACGTCCACTCCACTATGCACGTAAGCGGTATTAAAAGAATCCATTTAATTTTTCTGAATAAAAGGTTTACGGGGTAGTCTTTTAATAACAGATGAAGAAATTATGTTTTGTTTTGTTTTCTTTTGTGTTGGGGTGGGGTGATCGATGTTGTGTTATTTTTCGAAAATGTTATAGAATTGTATTATTGTAGAGTATTCTCTAATTTTTATTTTTATTTTTTTTAGGAACATATTAAAATATTAACAATAAATATAAGATGGTTACAGTAAAAAGGTGATCGAGCTAGTACCACTCAAAAAAAAAAAAAAAAACACAGCAACAAATCAATGTCATGAGAAGTAAGTCTTAAAACACATGACCAAAGCAACACATGATACTAGTGTCAAAAATGGTAACAAAAAATAAACCAAATTACATAATATTTAACAAAACATATCAGGTACAAATAGTAGCAACACTAGGGGGTGATCGTGGATATCCTTAAGAGGGAAGGTGCCTCAACCAAAAGGTTCCTCTATAGGCGGATCAACAATGGTTCATCCATCTGGAGTCTGCAAATTATCTTGAATATTAAGAGGCACCCTGATACCCCATCTTGGAGGTGGAGAGTTGACCATATTAACCCCACCCTAAGTTGGAGGTTTTCAATGTGACGAACGAATAATAGCCTTACCCCAAGGAGGTAGAAAATTCCACCCATCCCGTTGATATGGTGGAGCAGAGAAATGACAATGCACTAGGGAGAATGGTGTTTGTGCAAGCAACTCTTATTCTTAGTAAGAGCAAGCAAAGGGCTTAATCTCAAAGGATCGAGTGATACCCAGCCCACGGTGCATTGTGTGCTTCCCCAATGGTCAAACAACTACTGCGAATACTAAAATTCAAGCACCACTCTCTGTGTTTGGGCATGTATCTGAAAGAACACTAAATAAATCACAAAAAAATGTCATTAGTAGAAATTTGTTGTGAGATAGCATTATTGTTAAATATAGCAGCATTCCTAGTTTTCCACAAATGAAATTAAATAATAGCTTTAAAAAAGTTCCATAATGAAGCTATATAAGTAGGGTAATTGGAATAGTCACCAAAGAAGGCAATTATTTATAAGAAACATTCAACAAGGTGATCACACACCAACTAGAGATGAGATTTGAGTTACCAATCTTACGTATGAATTTTATTTTTCCTTTTTAATGATAGCTCCTAAAGAATTGTTGCTTAGAGCTTCTATGTAAACCTGCAAAAGATTTGGTCCCATAAAATGCCAGGTGACTTTATAAAATTAACAAGGAAAACCATCAATCTTAGGCACTTTTTCATTAACAGTGCATTGCAAAGTCACATGAAGCACCTCAAGTGAGAGAGAGGCATCACATATAATCCTTTCGGCAAGTGAAAGCTTACATGGAATAACATCCAGACATGGTTGTAGAGTAACCATCCTTTCCTCGATAATTTCTAGGGATTGGAAGATCGGATTATAATGCTCCATAAAATTTGAAGATATTTTGTTCAAACAAGTGAGTCTATTTTGGGCCACATGTAAAGCTTTAATTTGTTTACAAACTTTCTTGGATTTAAGAAATTTGAAAAATTCTTTGGAATCCCTTCCTCCTACTTTGAGCTAGTGAACTCAAACGTGGATATAACCCCCTCTCGTAGCATAAATATAATCGTGTTTGAGCTTATGTCTAAGCTAAATAGTTATGGCTTGTAGCTAAGAATCAAAATGGTTAGACTCTAGAAGTAATGAGACTCTCTAAAATTCTTTTTTCAAAGCACAATCCGCCCACCTACAAACTCGTGCCACATGTTTGTCAAAGTGGTGGATGAAAGCAAAATAGTATGGTCAATGGCTTCATTCCCCCACTCAATCCATGTGGCAACATGAGGACATGGAGTTAAGTTCCACACTCTAGCAATGAGTTAGATAATCCATTCATGAGTCAGCAAAGAAGTGTTGAGATAGAACTAATTACATAACACTTTGAATTGGTACCTGTTGGTGCTCGATTTGATCTCACCCTTTTATCCAATATATGCCTTCGAAAAATTCTCTCTGACTAGTTTGCCCTTGTTTTAAAATGTATGCTTGAAGATAGGATCGTGTTGGATGCAAATAAAAATCTCGTGTTTAAGATGTGAATCCTCTTTTTCGGTCGAGGAGCGTAATAGTCATGTTGCCCCTGAAAATACCTATAAAAAATCGACCATGAATCGGGCCAATGTTGTAATTTGACGATAAGTTAATGAGGTGCAAAGTGCAAAAATATCTTTGATGCCCACCACTTTTGTCACCCCGTCCCCTTTTTCCTTTTGGTGTTCTTTTGTATTTTATGAGACTCAATTTTGCCTAAGTATGGAACTGGATGCAGAAGGTATCCACGTGTCCCTTCAGCACATTTTGCAGAAAGCATAAAGAATCGAGGGCCTTCAAGAAGCAAGAATTGACCACGTGGCTAAAGCGTAACAAAGTAGCCCAAGTAGGTTGAAAATTCAAGATAAAGAAGAAGATCTCATAGGCCTCCACATGTCGTCCAAGCGCAGATTCAAAAAGAGAGAGAAAAGGAGGATCCCCAAAGATGTGCGAGGTCTCCACATGTCGTACAAAGTGGCTACCATCGTCAAAAGGACCAAACAAAGAATTAAAGGACTCAATGTTCAGCGGATTGAATGTGATCTCAAGTCCCAAAGCATGCAATTGAAGACTTAGCTAAAATAAGGGTTGATTTTTTGAATGAAGTCAAGGAGAAGATAAAGATAGAAAAGAGGTGGGTTGACAAAATCATGGACACCATTGATATCAGATTAGAGGAATTACATAGTTACAATCAAAGCCACGGGAATACAAACAAAGGATGGACCAATGTGGGGATGCTTTGAACAAGCAAACCTTGATTTTTCAACACCATACAAGCTTAGATTGTGGAAGATGAAGATGTAGATATGAAGAATGATAAGAAAGCTTAGGCTTGTTTTCTTTGAACTATTCTTTCATCTTACTTTAATCATTACTCTTATTTCATGAAGACTAAATATCACTTTGAAGTTATATTTTCAAAAAATAAAAATTGGGGTTCTATAGGGGCCCATCCCATGAAGAAAATTTTCATACATTTTTGAAAATATATCAAAAAAGAAACTAAGAAAAGAAAATCATTCAGACATCCTCTACTTCTACGTTGAAATTTTCTGTAAATGGGGGAATTCTATTTAACAACATGTTCTTCCTTAGTAGGAACTCCTCTGAGTCCTTGAGTTGTTTTAGAAAATACAACTGACCTAGAAAAATTTCAAGACAATCCCCATATCCATCAATGATTCAAAATTCATCATAGGGACATCCATGATATTACTAAACTTTATCTTCTTCTGGTAAGATGATACTAAATCTAGAAGATCTAAAACCACCTGTAGGAAATATCATTTTCCATTTTTCCTTATAAGAAGTATATTGACTAGGAATATGTTGTTAAGGATCATTTAGAGTGGCTAGGAGAGTAATTATTATATCCTGGGGACCCAGTGGAACAACAGGAATTTCGAACTAGACTCACCCTTACATTTCCTTGTCAAAGGTGGATGCTCTTTTGGCAGAGGAACATGAAAAGGTCCTGATAATGTTTTGCTCCATCAAAGGAGCAGTGCTGCATTGAGTAAATGGAAGGTTAGAGAGTAAATTTTCCCTCACCCCTCCTTTGGTATTATAAAGTGATGCCTTGGAGTGTTGATAAGATGAAGGATCTATGCTTCTTCCTTATCCGAAATGAAAATTGGGGGTCAGAGAGCTTGATTTACTCTTTTTCCCTTTCGCTGATGGTAATTGTATTGTAGATTGTTGAGGTAGTATAAGTCTTGTTGGACCTTATTCCAGAGAAATTATCCATCACTTCAATTCTTTTACTTTGTTAGAAATGGTAGGCACAATATCAATCGATGTCTTGTCATAAATCATGTAAGACTCCCAGTGAACCTATTTTAACACAAATCCTTTATTTCCTAAAAAGTGACATTTATATTCAGTCATTCCTTGTTGTAGTAGGCCTCGTCTCAATCCTAGAATTTCTTCAACTCTTCTGGATATTTTTTTGGTGCTCCCAACGGAAAATTTATGATAATACATCGACTTGAAAATCTCAGAAAACATAGGATTGATCTTAATCAATCTCAAGAGGAAGGAAAATATGAATCTCCCGATATGTCAAGGGCCCTTTTTTATTCCTTGGGTCTTTGCAATTTCAAACAAATCCCCAAAAAAATGCTTCAACTAGGCTTGTTAGATCGAATATTTTATTTAAATCTTCTGAGGATATTTCTTTCAAGGTAGTTTCGACAGCTACTCTTGTCCATTACACCAACAAAAATCCTCATAGTAGCTTTTCAAGTTTAAAAATGGAAGAAGGATGCATATCAATGAAGAAGTGAATCTGAATTTACAATGAAAATGGTACAGATGAGTTGAACTACATGAAATCATTGCCATGAAGTGAAGAAGTATTTTTCACTCAACTCACATGAATGAAATAAATTTAAGAGAGATGTGGAATTATGCAACAAAAAATATCTAGACTGATATGACACAATTTATGGAAAAGTATTCATCCCAGAAAGACACGAACATGAGTATGTGTTGTTTGAGATTGATCCACAAAAGGTGAAAGGGATTTTCATATCACATCAAACCACATGGAGGTTCGTAAAAACTATTAAAAGGGTTTTATTTTCCCACCAAAAAGGAGATACATGATTAAATAAATGGAAAAAGGAATGACATAGCATCCTGAGTCATATGTAAAATATTTGAAAAATGGGAGTAACTAATAATTCCTCCACCTGGAAACATAAGATAACATATTAAAACATATGCTATGAAGAAGAATATTCCTTGGATATTCATGCTTTGTGGGGGGGGGGGGAAAATGAAGGGTGAATGAGTGATTGAAAATATATAAATGAGATGAGAATACTCTCGCATAAAGAGGGGGTTAAATTTTTCTAAGCTTTAGGGAAAGAAGGGAGAAAAATAGTTTGTACTTTCTTAAGATGAACTAATATGAGATACCTGATATTTTATTCTTCCATTCCCAAACATTTTCACCAATATGATTGTCATTATATAATCATTGGTAGACATTTGAGGTCATAGGTGTTGTGTCCCCTTGTCGAAGTGTTGGTGTTTCATGAATTAATTTGTGTGTGTTCTCATGAGAAATGTTGATTTGTTTCAAGATGTATTACTTTGAATCGATTCTTTGCGTTCCCTTTACAAACTTATGTTGATTAATTTCTTTTAATTACAAAAAATTTTAGTTTGAATAGAAACAATTTGGCAACTGCAACTGCATTATTAATGGATATTTCCTTCATGTTTTTGTAAACGGTATTAAAGTTCAATTTTTATCTAACTGATTTATGATCTTTGTTAGTTTCCTAAAGGTATCTGGGACATGTATTTTATCAGGAATTATTAATATTTCATTGAGAATTTATCATGAACTTTCGTGTTTAAATTCTATGAAGTTTATGTGAAATATTGTGTTCTTGGGCTTCCATGAATATAGATCTTCTTGTTGAAGGAGTTATTTGGATATTTTGATTTGAATATTGCATTAGGAACAATTATAAAAAACATTTTTCAAGGTTCATTTAAGCTATTATGTATAATCAAATTTATCCCACTTAACTTTTGATCAATACATCAAAATCACAACCAAAATCCATCAGATCCACCTGAACTACCCATGCTTGTACTATTTAGACACAAATGCTGAGGAGATTTGTTAATGTAGTCCATCCTTCATCCAAAAAATACAGAAGCAAGATGGAATTATAACTATATTTAGTAACTTGATCCTTCTTTAGAGGACATCTACATTTTCTAGTGTGACAACTCATGAGAGTTATATGATGTCTACATTGACCATGTCTCCTTGAAGGCTACCATTTAACTTATCTGAGAAAGAGAGTCCAAATATTTTTGTTCTATCTATTTATTTCACAAATACATGGTTACAAAATGGGTCCTCTCACTCTGGTTGCTGGTAGAACCTAAAGTAGAAGGGTAGGTCATACCCTTAGTGAGGTGTTATCCAATATTCCCCAAGTCTAAGTGAAAAAGAGATTGTCAGATCCATCCCCGACTTTAAAACGATTCAAATCCTGGCCTGCCTTTGTCTAAGCATCATGTTTAGCTTGTTGATGTTGCTTGACTTACAAGGAGGGATCAATTTGGGTACCAACAGTACCCACCCCACATCAGTTAAAAACTAATGGGGTTGTGGTTGAAAAGAACAATATCTTGTCAAACGATGACCAATGAAAGACTAAAGCTATCAAAGGTGAACACTTGTCATTTAGAAAGCATCACATGATCAAGCGTTTTAAGTACCCTGTTAGTGTTATCCTGCAAATTGGACTAAGTGAACCAAGGATGGAGAGTAGAGGGTCACCAATAAAATAAGTGGTCTAAAAACCCCCAACAAATTTTAAAATAAAACCAAGCTTCATTCTCACTAATGCACCGCCACGTGGGAAGTGTGCCTTCCTTATCCTTAGAATGATCTATCACATTAAATTCACCACATACCATCCAGAAGGTAGGCGGTAAATTATCTACCAACCAACATAACCCTATTATTTTAAGACCATCATTGAAGGCGTAAATATTAAGCAAGCCAATTGAGAAGCCGTTAATATACAATTCAACCCAAACAACCCAATTTGAAGGATCCATTCCCAGAGTAGTAAATTAATGGATCAAAACTTGGGGATGTGGAAATATTAACATCATCTCTTCCTTCTTTATGCAAAGTGTGGAAATGTGTGAAATCTGAAGCTATACATTTCAAACTGGTTTTAAGCAAAAAACCTACAATCTTAATTTCTTGCAAATAAATCATATCAATATTTCCAACCATCTGACAAGAAGAATGTGTAGAGAATTTATGTAAGGACTATGTGATACATTTAACATTCTATGAGATTAAACTCATCCATAGAAAGTTCCCCTTGACCATCATGATAATATGTCTAAGTCTGGTAAAACAAAATTATTAGATAACAAAGGTTGTTACGATGACGTAAAATCATCGACAAAAATGGAGTAATGTTTAGTCCAATTATCTCCCTTAGGTGACTTGTATCCATCATGTGGTGGACTATGAGAGCACTATGATGGTTGAGAAATCATCATAGTAGTCTCAACCTCACTAACATGATATTATAAACTAGAAATATAGATATGTTTGGGTAGGGATTAGACTTGGGGAACTAACATGGATGCAATAGAGGTTTTTACAAGTAAGTACGACCTAAACAAGGGTTGAACATTAGACACAGAACAATTAAGAACAAATATTTTTGTTGACAGGGTTCTTCATCATGTTTTGAGTAAGCCACAAACATCAGGAGGAAGTTGTTGAAGTCTAGAAGAAGCCGCGAAAGACTAGAACAAGCCATGGTACAAGAGCAGAGCCGCCAAAGACTAAGGAAAGTCATGGTAAATGGGATAAAATTTTGGTACACTGGATAAAGTTGCGATACACTAAAAAAATCCACAGAAACAGATACAAGCCACAAAACAAAGACAAACCAAGTCAGAACAAGACAAAATATGACAGAGGCATGATCAAAAGGGGTGAATCTTGAGATATTTTGTATGAAGTGTATTTATTGTAATTAATCTAATGTATATGGGTGCATCACAAGAAATGTATGAGTGAATGCCATGTGAGGAATATATGATAGAAATGTATGATGAGCAAGGTATACGAGATAGAATAGAGAAGATTTGTATATGCAATTGCGACTAATGTAATTATTATTGAGATATAAATAAAGATTGATGTTTGGGGATAAATATGTTGAGTGATTTTACATTCTTTCTGTTCACAATTTAGAGTAGTTTACTTTTCCTGCGTACATCTTTAACAAAAGGTCACACTTCTTAAGCCTCACACTATTGTCGAGGTTTAAGGTCAACAATTTTGTTTCATGTGGAAGCTATTTTTTTAACCACAATGATCCACCCATTCCCTTTTGAGGTTAATTTTTTCTTTGCACTCAGTGAAGGTCCCTTAGCTAGATTTGAATGAGCCAAAAGGGGACAATCACAAATGTGGTGTTACGGGGCTTGATAACTGAAATATAAATTTGGAAGGTTAAAGAAGGTAACCTTATAAAAAATGGTAAGAACCCACTTGGATGTCAATGTGTTCTTTCAAATCCTTGGTAAGGTCATCCTCAACGCCAATCCTTTTGTTTGGTTAAGTAGAGTAGAAGCGATCCACTTCTTGACAAATAACCCAAACAAGAGGTTTCATAATATTTAATATAAAAAATTATAAATGACATGGAAGGCTTAGAAGCTCTACCCAAACAGGTATTTTGGGATAATTGGTCCAATACTTTAAAATATGGAGTCCAAGGAGAGATTACAAGGAGCATACTTCACATAAACCAACAACTCAATTTAGTGAAAAGGGCTTGGAATTATTGATTTAACAAAAATAAACTTTTTTGTAAAACCCTAGATAGGCTATTTCAGAGTCACGTGAAATAATATAGCAATGAAGTATAGAATGTGACACAAGCAATAAAAAAGATAATTTAAAACCCTAAGTGCAAGAAAGAGGGGAAAACACTTAGTTGATTTGTAATAAATTTGGAGGTGTGTGAAGTTGGAAAATTGCTAGAACTAGAACACAGGGTGTCGCAAACGAACCCAAAAAAATTCATAAGTGAAGTAGAAGGCAAGACCAGGTTGTTAGAAACCCTAACTGGGAGCCAGAGTCTATGCACAATCTCATAATCTGATCTTTATAGTATCGTTAGGTTATTGCTATAATTCGTTACTTGTCGTTTGTGTGTCGGACTAAGTTTGTTGATGTCGCTTGTAACCTGCGATGAAAGATATATATTGCAAAATCCCAAAACACATAAAATCCTAAAAAAGAAAAGATGCAAATGGGGAGTTAGAGTAACCCCAATCATCACCTGACTGAATGAACTTATGATCCAGACGTTGCACTAAATTTCAGACTCCATGTAGTTCTATGTGTGCGTGTGAATAATCGTGCCCTAGGTGGATCGTGTGCAAGATGCACTTGATAATGAGAAATAGCTAGATGTAGAAGACGTAGATAGACATGTGCATGAAAAAATGAACTTCCCCTCCTATGAAGTGTATGCAGAAGAATGTAGTCCCTGATCCCTTGAATGGATGCTAGATGGATGCTTTGATGCTCTTGAAATGCCTTTGGATGCAACCTTAGGTGATGGTAGTAGATGCTTAGAGTGTGATCGTTTTTTATGGTCAAATAGATTTGTATTTATATGATTCCCTTGTTTGAATTTCTTAATTAACCAATAAAAGGTCAACCACCAAGAAAATAAAAATCCCAAAAGCTAGAAAGGACCCAAAATATGTGAGCAAGATACAAAGAGGTTGGGGGCGCCTGGGTGTTGGTGTCCTGGCTGGCTGCTAGTGTCCATACTCAGAAAAACTGAAGTATCGAAGGTCATACTAGGTAAGAAGGTGTGTAAGACCAAGAAGAAAACTAGAAAGCAAACAAAAAGGCTAAAGATAGTGGTCAGTTAGTAATTTTCTCTCTTAGGAATTATATGAATAGTGACATGTGATCAAGACCTAAAAATGTACCTAAAGTGCGTGATTTAGTGTCTACATTTGCCCCCACTTTATGTTGTTGATCGAAAGATCGATAACATAAAGTAGATATGAGATGCGTACCTAATAACCATGTAGATCGATGGAGAAAGTGTGCCGAGGAGATAAGAAAAAACATGGAATGAATAACATGAAGTGTGGAAGCTAGAGGAAGGGGGAAGTGGAAATGACCCTAGGGGTGAATCGTCATGTTGTACCTATATTTGTTGTTGTGCTCGATTTTAGTGTAAGGCTACTTCTAATTGCGTATCAAGGATAAACCTACAAAAGAAGAGGGACGCAATAGTCAAATACGTGTATAGAAAAATTTCAATCCAAATTTGTGAAATGCATGTAAAAAGTATGTAAGAGTGTAAAAATGTGAAAAAATAGAAAAAGGAACATGTGCCCTTGATCCATGAAGAGTGAGAAAGATAGAAAAATATATTGAAATTTTGATGAAGAGCGATTTTTTTGGGAGATCTCACACCACGACAAAAGAAGTGTTAGGGGAAATTTCTAGTGTTATTCTCCATACTTTGATTGCTTCCTAAAATTTATACAACACTACAGATGTTGTGATCCTGTCTTGCTCAAGTTCAACCCAATTCGATCCAAGGAAAATAGAAATATGGAAATAAAATGCATTCTGATTGCTGGAGGATTGTGCCTATACTGTAAAACTTCTCTGAAAACTTTTTTGATCAGAGAAAAATTGTATATTTGCTCCCTGGTCATAGGTTCCCAAGAAGGGTTAGAAGTGCCTAGGCATCCATGTCTGTATCTAGGTGCTAGTGTTTACGCTGAACCAAAGACCCAAGTTAGAATCTAGGTCATACTGTGACCGTGTCTAATCTATGTTTTTGTGTTGAAATGTGTTGTATTATAACTAAGTGTTGTTGTATAGGGCGACTGATTCACCCAATGGATGCCCCCTCATTTAGGGTGCATGCGATGTTGTTAGGAGGATGCAGCCCAAAAGAGGACCCAATGTTGAACTGATATGATTTGATGCTAAACTCATACTGGTATATAGGATGGAATATTCTTGGTAAAAACCAAAGCACGTGTAAACAATGGCTAAGAAATGTGTTAGTGCAAACAAGATAAGCATGCATATAGAATTGTCTAAGCTTGCATGAAAGAAGACTATGTAGACCGTGAA